>CM039127.1:33561510-33890689 GCA_022036555.1 Microstegium vimineum
TAAACAAAAGTTTTGAACACTATTTAAACATCCATCAAATTTTGACTATATACAAACAACCTACCCCGTGGCAAAAAAACCCAATCAACAAAGATCTCCGCAGCAATGCCTCCCCCCCTTCAAACACTCATATCCACCTCAAAACCCTCATAACCCTTCGCTCCTTCTAATAAAACTCAGGGGTTGCGCCCCCGCATAGGAGACCCCTTGGAAAGCATACCTTTTCCCCCAAACGGGGCGAATGCTTGAACCCAAGAACCTCGCGCCTCAACAAAACTCAAAAGGCTGCCCCCCGGGAAACAGAAAGAAACAACTTTGTCATGAAGCCATCCCCCGCCGCCCCTTTATCGGGCCCAAACATCATGCCCCCGACAACTTCGACCCCCAAACCCTCTACAAACACCAAAAAAATAACACCAAACAACCGGGGCAACGACACAACGACCAAGAAATCATCGGAACCAACCTTTCCGCCCTTTGCCAACTTTCCAAAAACCTATTTCGCCTTCCCTTTTCCAAAAGAACCTCTTCCCAAACCCCACCCCAACCCGGGCACCCCCCAAAACCCCCAAACACAAAACCCCCAAACTTTCCTTTCCGGGTTGTTCTCAAAAAACACCTAAAAAACCACCCAAATTGGCAACGTCTCCACTCTCCTTCAACAACCATGACGCCCCCGAAGATGGAGTACGTCATTGAAGGTGGTCGGAATTCCGGCGCTGGTGGTTCTTGGCCCTTGCCCTTGTCAGAGTCGTCTTTCTTTGCTCTCTTGTCACTTCTTCTGCGTACTGCTGACTCGAGTAGCTCACAATCGCGCATGGAGTGCTTGGAGTTCTTATGTATGGGGCATGGACCATCGAGGATCTTCTCGTAGCTAACGTCACAGTTCTTCTTTGGTCAAGCATTTGTGTTGGCGACGTAGCGGTTGTCGCGCCTGTAATCGTACCTCTGCGGGTAGCGTTCGGAGTTGCCCGATCGGTAATCTCGGTGGTCGCCGGGCCTTCCTTCGCTATGGTAGTCTGGTCGGCGATCGCTATCCCTTGTATGTTCTGGAGATTGAGAGTAACGCCGTCTGTTCTCCCTGCTGCGGGTGGCGTCGTCTTGGTTGGCGTAAGGGTTCGCGATCATCATGAGCTCCTCTATGGTAGTTATGCTCTTTCAGGCTAGCTTGTTTCGGAAGTCGTCCGTCCGCAGGTCATTGGAGAAGATGGCGATGGCCTCTGGGTCGGAGATCTCTGTGATGCTAAGCCGTTTGTCGGAGAAGCGCCTAATGTACTCCCAGAGGCTCTCGTTGCTCCTCTGGTCAACGCTCTCCAAATCGTACCTCGTCCTAGGTTGGACACACGTAGCCTTGTACGTCTTGATGAAGATTTTCTTAAGTTGTTCCTAGGTATCGATGGTGCCCTCTGGGATCTTCTAGAGCCAGCTGTTGGTGGAGGTCGACAACATCCGCGGGAGGTAGTAGCCATCACGTCTTGATTTCCTCCGGCGGCGTATACGGCGATCTCATACGTGGACGCCCATTGCTCTGGGTTTGCCTTGCCATCATACTTCTTGACGACGTAACTCTTGAAATTCTGGGGCCACTGGATGGCACGCAAATGAGCGGAGAAGGGGCGCAGGCCCCCGATTGCTCTTGGCGCTGGTGGCGGTGTTCTACCTCGTCGGAGATTGCCATCATCATACTGTGGGGTCTGTGTCGACGTTCCCTCGGAGGGCTTCGGCGAGCCGATGATGGTGATCTGTCGCGTCGGGGTCTCTCAAGCTCACCATCGTTATGAGATGGTGATTCTCACCTCTGCTCCTCGGAGGGCTTTGGCGTGGTGGTGGGCGGGTGCTCGATCGTGCCAGGGCCCGTCGAGTTCTTCATCATCGCGGGTGGGGACCCTCACTGGGTCCCTCGGGGGTTCGGGGGTTGGTTTCTGGTGGGATTGGGCGCAGAATTTGGGGCTGTGGCCCGCTTTTTTGACCGGCCCACCGCCGCCATAGTGGGTTTCTATCTTCCGATCATGGGCGGGGGGGGGGGAGCTTGGACATTTTGTAGCAGCTCCCGCTAGGTTGGCGCGGGGCCAGGAAATAGGGCGTCACCCACCTTGTCGAAATCTTTTTTTGGAGGTTGATGGGGGGTGGGCCCTTTCCGATTGTTTGCTCCACTCTCCTGCTCACTTTTGCGAGTCGTTCGCTCTCCGACGCTCCCCGTCGCGCTTCTCTTGCTCGCGGGCTATTCGCATCTGCGTTCACCTTGGTTTGTGTTGTTCCTTTGCCGTGTTCTCGTCCGTCCGTTGTCACAGGGGCACTATCGGCGAAAACCTGAAAATAACCCCCCCAAAAACCTGGGGGGAATCTGGGAAGTGCCTTTGGGGATGGAGGATTTTGGCGTCTGGGCTCTGCAGCGGTGGTCGAGCCCAACGAGACCGAGGCGAGAGATACCCCCGGGTCAGAGTCGCTGGGGGGATTGTGGAGATGATGATGGTGTTCACAACAGGTCCCGTGGGGTCTGGTCGAAGCAGATTGAAACCCTAGTTTTGGGGTCCCACTGGTTGGGTACCCATGAAGTGTGGTCGAGGGGGGCCTGCCCCCGGTCGTCATTTCGTTTTACGGGGGTCGGATGGCTGGTGGGCGGTGTGATGATGGGGAGAGTCGGCCTGTGCCGTCTGGACGGGGCGATTATTCGGTGATCGAGCGTTGGAACATCGTGGCGCCCCCCCAATCATCATTGCTGATCTTCCCCGGGTTGGTACTGTACGTGGAGAGAAAGGTGGGGGCGGGCGCCCCGCCCCCACGGGGGGGGGGGTTCCGATGATCCAGGACATAGATCCTCAGGGCTTATGCCGGTGCCGGGGGGGAAACCATCAAAACCCAGGAGGTGACGTTTTGATACCTTGAAGTCGATGCACCCCCCCCTACTGGCGCGACAACTGTGACAAATATTGTTGCAGTCTCCTAGGAGGTCCCCTCGGTAGTAGATTGTAGGCGGAGGTGGGGTGTGGCGATAAGCATAACAAAGAGAGCGTAACACGACAATTTAGACAGGTTCGTCCCGGGAAAAAAATCACCGTAAAAAATTTTAGTCCTGTGTTTTGGGGGCGGGAGGATCTTGTGTATTGGGTTACAAGATCTTAGAATTGGGGAGAATTTTTGGGTTTTGGGGCCCCTGCTCGCCTTATTGCCGGGGGCAGGGTTACTTTTCCATATCCTAACAATTCGTGGTCCCTTAAGGCAAGGGATCTGAGTTATTACTAGGACTTTTTCTTGGCGAGAAAAGGTTTCGGGGGTGTTAGCGGAAAAAACGCGGGTAGTCGCGTGCCGCAAGGGGCCTCCGGGCTGGGCCGTCCCCTGTCGGTAGGCCCCATAAGGCCCGGGGGATATTCGAGGTAATACCCCCAACATAAACCTTAGTAATTTATTTGGGTCCCCCATTCTTTATGACCCAAATCCCTTTAATCGATTGCTTTTGATGGGTCAAGTTGTTGTTAGCTAAGCCCCTTGGGGTTGCTACCCTTCTTAGGTCTCGCAAATATTTTTAAAAGTTGCGGACAAAAAACACTAGAAAGATAGAACTCTTCTTGGGGTAAACCCAATTTTATGCATTCTCCTATTTTTCCCCAAGATCTTATGGGGGCCCCCCAAATACCTGGTGTGAGCTTCCATTTCACCCCAAATCTTTTCCCCCCTTTCATGGGTGATACCTTTAGTAGAAAAGCCCCTACGTCAAGCTTAAGGGCCCCTTCCTTATCTCGAAACTCTTTTTCGTGACTGGCATTTTTTATGTTTGATGGATTGTGCAAACCCCTTCCCGACTTCTCAAAAAATTCAATACCTAAAATCTTCTCTCTCTAGGCTCGACCCAATTCGCAGGTGTTCTGCATTGCGGCATACAAATTAAAAAGGAGCCTCTTGATACCTCTTGACAACATTTTTGTAAAAAAAACTCTACAAGAGCCATCTTTAAGAACCCCCGGGGAAGAAATGACCAAGCGTGAAGCATATCCTCCAAAAATTGGTTTAACCGTTAGTTTGCCCCAAAAACTGGGGGATGATCACGAAACTGCGTATAGACTGGTACCCAAAACACTTATTTAGCCGTTCCCAAAAAGAGCTGGGAAACTAAGGACCTCTGTCCAATTATTGTTTTTGGGTACCCCCAAGCAAATCTGACTATCTCTGAAAATATTTGTGCATTTTGGGGGGTGGGTTTTTTCGTGGTCATCACGGAAGAAAGGACTGACTTGGTAAGTCGACCACAATCACCCAAATGGAACATTTCCTTTTGTTTGGTGGGAAGCCCGTGATATAACCTTTAATATCATCCCATTTCCAATTAGAGCTGACAAGGGTTGCAATAAGCCGGTAGGTCTAGATGAAGATTTTTTTACTCAAAACTACACATCTGGCGATGTGGCGCTATTTCTTCTTCATTTTGGTCCACCAAAATCTTGATCTAAAACATGGCACTTTTTTGATCCCAAGATAAACTGATAATTTAGAACGATGAGTTTCGTCCAAACCCTTTTTCTAAGTTTCGACCCTTTGGCAACCGATGGTCATGAACCATAACATTTCCTCTCCCCTTATACGAAAGGGGTTTTTAGTCAATCCCTTTTGTATTTTTGCTTTGTATGAAAAAACCTTTATCTGGGGCCTATTGTTTGACAACATCACTCTCAACGTGAAAAGATTGGATGTTGAATAGAACTTCTGGGGCTTAGGTTTGAACCATCCTATACAGAGTTCTACTATCGGGTAACGTGACTTTTGCTCAAAGCATTGGCCACCATGTTGGCTTTCCCCGGATGGTATTGCGCATTCATTTTTTTAATTTTCGTTTAAATTTCCAACATGTCCTTTTGAGCATTTTTAACTCGGCGTGTGAAATATATTTTGAGCCCTTATGACCATAAGATGTTGCACACATACCGAGTGGGTTTAAATGCCCCCAATCTTTATGCGTGCACCATGCTACAAAACCTAAATCGGGGGGTATAGTTCACCTCATGCTTTTTGATTGGCTGAGGCAAAATCAATGACTACCCTTCTTCCATTAACAGAAAACCCCAAAACCCAGTTTTGATGCGTTGCAAAACACAAAAATGGTTTCTCGATATTCGGGCTGGGCTAGAAGGGTTTTTTGGTCAACAGTTTCCGCAGAGGGGAAATTGTTTCACATTTTTGCCCAACGAACTTATGACCCTTTTGAAAAAAATTTGGGTCATTTTATTTGGCTTTTTTTGGAATGGGTATGAACCCACGATAATACCTGCTAAAAAAGGAACTTCGTTTTTCATGTACGTTGGGTGCCTTCCAATCCATTTTTCTTAAATTTTGGCTAGGTCTACAGAATTTTTTTTGACAAAGGTCCAGGAAAAGAACCTTAGTGATCAAAAATTCACATTTTGTAAATTTTGGCATAGAGCTTGGTTCCGGAGTGGGGTTTAAACACTATTTTAAAGGTTTTCCTCGTGACCCTTTCTTATTTTCCAAATAACCAAAATGCATCGTGAATACTTCACAAACTTTTTTTAAAACTCTAGCATTAACACTAATTCATTGATAATAAAGTATCCGGAGCATTGGTCTAGCCAAAGCATGACGGTACTTGTACAACCCTTTTTCTACTAAAAAAGCGGTCTTAGGTACATTTGGGTCTAATTTTTTTTCTGGTGTACCCTAACCTCAAGTCTATCTTGGAAAAAAACAGTCCCTTGGGACGCTAATCGAAAAAAGTCGATGTGGGGTAAAAGTTTTTATTATTGTTGTTATCCTTTTAACGACCTATAGTCACACATCTGAAAAGGGTTTATCCTTTTTTTCTTTACAAATAAGGCGGGGACATCCCCATTCTGACTTATTTGGGTTTGAAAAGGGCCCTTATATACAATCCCTTAACTGAGTTTTCAATTCGGCAAACTCATTCAATGGCATTCCTAATGTTTCACGATATCGGTCATTTTTAGGGATAAGCCTATGCAAACTAAATTCCCCTTCCCGGGGGAAAAAAGATTAGGTAGTTCCTCTAGAAAAAATCTGGGAACTCCTAACTACGGATTTCGCTAGGAACAGTAACAAAGCACTGGAAGTGCTAGCTACTCCAAACTCCTTTGGTAATAGCACTTGAAAAGTACCCTACCCGGGGATCCTTAGAGAGACGCCCCCGATCCTTGGTGTCCAACACCATTCCCCCTTTTAAACCTTTCCACCGTGTATGACTTTCCCAAAGGCAAACCAGGATGATTTTTAAAGTTCTCTCAAAACCCCCGGGGTTGGCTAGGGTAAGGCACTCCTTGATCCCAAATTGTAAACAAGTCAGCAAAGGTTTGAACTTATCCGATAACCAAACCCAATTCTCTTAACTCTAATCATGTTTTTAACAAATGTTTATGATGAATGAATGCGATGTCCTGATCGAACAAAAAAAATACGGGTGTTCTTAAGAGAAACATATGGCGGTAAGGTTTTCCCCAAATAGGGTTTCCATCTAGGTTGGGAAGTGCATGCGAGCGGGGAAATTTTGTTGTTGTTTGGGAGCGTTATTGCATTTCTTGTGAAGTGCCCCATTGCCACACCTTGCATGTTCTCACGGATGATTGGCTCCCCTATCAGGGACTTTGAGGGGTTTTTGGGCCAGGGGTTACCCATCTTGAGGTTTTTGACATACCTCTCCCCCTAGAGCTTCTGCTGTTTACACTGGGGGACTGAACCTTGCTCCGGGTGCAGGGGGACGTATTGCGAGCGAGAAGCATCGACCGGCTTGAGAAGACTTGTATAAAAAGCTCTCTTTTTGTTTTTGGGACACAGCGTATGGGTTTTAGGGTTGTCTTGCATCAGGCAGTCACTTACAAAGTCATTGAAAATGGCCTGGTGGAATTTTCCATTCTTCATCATATTTGGTTTAAACCCCTTTAAAGCTAGCTATCTTCTTGTTTTGGTGCCCACAAAACACCATAACTAGCGAGAGAGGTTGTTGAAACCATGCAAATACTCTGTCAAGGTTTCGCCCTTTTAGTGCTTCATGAATTCCCCCAGTTTCTGGCCTACCCCCGGGGGGAATTTTAATTACCACAGAAGGGGGGTAGTGAAATGAGCCCAGGTAATCTGCTCTCCGTAGGGGTAGGTAGCTAGGGGTGATCCCCAAATTCTTGGCCTTCTAGTTGGTGAGGGGCGTACTCCCCCCTTCGGGGTCTTGTAACCCGGGGAGACAAAATTTTTGTTCCATTTTTTTTTTGTCCACTCATCTGTTTTCAAGGGTTCAGTTCCTCTTTGAAGATCGTAGTTTGTATCAAGGAAAACCCTTGAAGGTAAAATACTGGTATTTCAGGAGCCTTATTTCCCTGCCTTTCGGGTTTATCCACAATGTTGCGAAAACCCGGCTTCCATGTTAATTTTGTGGTTTCTTGATGTTACTTTTTGGCTCCTCGAAATTACGCAAAAAAAAAAATATCTGCTGTCTTTTGGGGAAGGAGGAGGGGGGTGGTGGTGGGGGGGGGGATCTCCCCCACCACCCTTGACCATAATGCGAAACGACGGGGTTTCGGCATCGCATATGATAATCAAGTTGTTAGACCCAAACGGGGTACGATTTGTACTTGACCGTGTTTGCATACTGAATTAAATTTGGAAAAAAGAAAATCCCTAAATAAAGAAAGGGGGCACAATAATTCAACCGAAATCCCCGGGGTTACGTCAAATCACATGATAACTACGCATCATGAGCATGTCAAGTTGCCACATAATACACTAGACTTTTATATTTTCTTCGGGTCCGCTTACTTTCCAAAATCCTACCAACCTGGTTACAGGGAACCATAATACAAAGAAACAAAACTAACTATCTTTGGCCCCATGCGCTAGGCGTGTGACTGTGGTCGCTATCCAGTGGATGTCCCAACATTGCCCATCTGGGTGCTATTGGAAGAGGTTGAAGCTGAGAGTACAATGGTGCACCTGCTCTGCAAAGCGCGTTGTGGGCATAGGCATTGTTCAGCGTTCCTAAATTTTTCCTTTAGTTCCAAAAAGTATTACTCTCGATCCCGTGTGGGAAGCATTGCTCACAGTTCTGTAGTGCACTGTAACCCGATCCCTCTGGCCCCAGCATATAGAGATCTGTCCCATCACACTCTGTTTCCTCTAGCTAAGTTTCATAGCTTCACCTGCTCCACTTTTGGAGGTGCCTAGATCCATCTCACACTCACAGCAAAGCCCCACGCCCCTGCAAAAGCGTTGTGGTAGTTCTCCCCCATGTACAAACCCAAGCTCTAGGCGTTGTGGCTGTAACATCGCAAATCGCGCCAAAAGGCCCAGCCCTCTGCCCCCCTCTATGCCCCCATCAGGGCTGCCCCCTTTTGGGCTCTCCACAGGGGTTGTGGGGTTGCCATTTGGAAACACCCACGAATGGCCGGGGGGGAAATCCGAAAACCTACATAATGCTTTGATGTCACGTGGCCCCCTTCATGCACCTTCCCAAGGTGTCCTACCCGGGCCCCAAAATAGCCATCCCCAAGTCACAGCTCCCGTCCCAGGGGGAACTATGGCCTCCATTTAGACAAAAGCCCTACCGAGCTGCTCCTTGCTCCAATAGTAGCGAGGTTCCTTTCCTCGGATATCTGCGGCCAAAGGGGCCCTCCAAAAAAAGGGTTTGGGCTGAAAAGCTTTCTTGGGGAACTTGCTCTTAAGGCGCTGAGTCTTGGTGGCAAGCTGAAGAGGAACTCCCCCTTTTGGTGAACTTGGAGCAGTGGTTTGGTACGGGCCATCTGTAGAAGGTTAAAAGGGGAGTTTTTGAGAATCAGTTATTAATACCAGGGTAATTAAAGAAAAAATAATTGCAAAAAAGTAGGAAATAATGACATTTTCTTTAACATGATGCATTCCGTTAAGTACGTCCTCACTAGAAGGGTAGGAAAAAGACATGTACTAGACGTGGCAACATCTTTCTTCTATATACTAGCAAAGCTACAAACAAAAGCGTTGTTAGTACATTAGAAAATTCTTTCACCCCACCCCTCCAGTATGAATAATGCTTTGCGGAATAAAAATTTAAATATCTCATGGGTACACCCCATTTTACTATGAAGCACATGCTCCGAATCATGTTTTAATGAGGGCACACCAAAAACCAGACGAAATTCCCAAAACAAGGTTGCCTTCTTTTAATCCCATGAAAAATATGATTATCGTTAGCTCATATAACCCCCCCCCTAGATCGGTATGTATCCAACCATGCTCTCAAAACCACACTTCCCAAAGGGCGTACGGAAATTTTGATCCATCATTCCACTAAAAGTGAAGGCACCCATAAAATTTAAACATGTAGGGGACAATAAATGAAATATGGTGCATAACCCCCAAGTCAGTACTTAAAAAGCCCCTAATCCTTTTGGGGCATAAGAGCACGACTATAGTATTTTTAGTTTTGTGTTTTAAAATTTTTTTTAAATACCCTTATAAACAGTAACCATTAAATAAGGTCTGATGCCAGCTGAACAGAACCACCCAAATTAAAAAAATTTAAACCCAAAAAAACCCTCGCCAAGGCGATAAAATTTTTTGTCTTAGGTTTTTATAACCCCGGTAATCCGTGACACCACGATGGATTTCTTTCCCTTGCTCGATTCAGCCAAGATCGCTTAGTCAAATCCTTCATATGATACAAAAAAGTTCGAATTAATTACACCAGAGTACAAATAAAATATTACATACCAAAGTCTTGCAGGGGAAATAGTTTTGAAATAAAATCACCACACTTATTAAATACATCCCCGTATCAAGTCATTCTCAAAAAAAGTATAGGTAAATTTAGAAGTGACCATAGCCCATGCCCTAGTTTCGCCCATAGCTGGGTAGGAAGTTGATGCATACCCGAGTAATTGTCCATCTCAACAATAATGGGAACAAAGCCCTGAGTACTCAATGTACCACTAGCTTACCTCTTAAACTAAAAAAAGACCCGGAACATGAGGTTTTTAGGGTATAAAGGTCAAACTCTCTTTTGCGGAAAAACTAAATGTATGCTTGATTGGGTTTTGACCCACATTTTAGTAAGTTTCCCTGTCACTAGGTAAGCACCCGTATAAGAATAACTTTTTTTAAGCAAAGAATGACCAGTTTCCCCTTGGTCTATCCATATGTTTTATCATAACCATCCAAGTAATTTAAATGTTCCCACGCCATTTTTAACAATTGCAAGTTTCCACAAAAGGGGGAGAAAAACCGCGATTCAAAATAAATTTCCCTATCCAGCTGGAGGGTTTATTCCTCACCCAAACCTTGCACCCCTTTAAAGGGGGGCGCGATGTCGTAGAAAAATCTTTCGAACCAAGATCCTCCACAACCATCAACAAACCCAGGCCGCCCGGCCCCCAAGCCCTCTGCTGGATCAGCTAGCCGGCCGTTGGCTTACACCCCGCGTCCTCACCAACCCCCCCGGTAAGCGGTAGGTTCGCCTTTGGTTCGGCAGTGGTGGGTTTTGTGGCTCGAAGATTATCTTACAAGCTAAAGGGAGGCATGCATTCAACATGAGAAGGGGACACCACCCGGGGCCCCAGAAGGGGGCACGTGTTGGTATTTTTTAAACCACACAGTAAATCCGCTTTTGCATGATACCGCTGTAGCTTTCCCCCGTGAGTATTCCAAGGGTATGTTTCCAGGGGGGAACGCAAAGTGAACTAAAAAGAATAAGAACATCCAAAGGGGGTAGAAAGAAAAGGGGTAGGGGTTTTTTGGGTTTTTCAAAGGGGGTTTATCTAATCAAACCCCACGATATTTACTTACTTTGGACAACAATACCTTCCGATCTTGACAAAACGGGAAAAAGGTGTCGGGGGAGGCTGCCAAAAGCTCTACAAAAAACACCCCCCAAAGTGGTGGCCCAAAAAGGGCCCTTTACAGAGTTTCACCCCTGGGGCTACCACAATATCCGTAGGATTGGGAAAAACTCAGCTAAACTCAAAAGTCTAGACACCACGCTACACTATAGATTACTACCTAGTCCCGATCGAAACTAGAGCATCAATACGAACGAGATCCCGAAAATAGAATAAAGTAAGAACTCAAATAAGATACTTAGAAATAATAATGAAGAACCTGGAGATTCTCCAAAACCAGTGGAAAAAGTACAATTTTGGGGAAAGCCCAAGATCTGCTCCTATTTTGCATTCCTCCTCTCTCTCGCCTCTAATTACAACTAGATGAACTAAAAACTAAAGAAAACTAGATCTAAAAATAGAGGGACCTCTCTCCTTCTCTATTCAAATTGAAACCTTACTTTTGCTTTGGGAAGAATAATAAATGAATGTCCTCAGGGGGGTCAGAGGCCTTGCTTTATAGCCCCCTCAAATAAAACGTCATCGTCAGATCAAACGGCCCATAGGGCGAAGGTTTAGATTGATCTCAAAGGCGGGGGCAAAACCGGGGAGGGGGGAAGCTGTTTGGGCTGCAGGGGCAGGGCGTGCCCCGGCTCGGGGCCCTTTTTGCCCCCGTTTGTTCTGGTGTCTCCTAAACCCTTCTAGGTACAAAAAATTTTGTGGGGTTGAAAATATCTCTATGTAAACATGACAGTCCTTACCGGTTTTCCTAAAAACCCCCGCAAAAACGGACATTCACCAAAACTCATGGTTTAGTCATATAAACCTAATTCTGCTAGTGGTTTTTTTAAAATTTTTTTTCCTCGTTTAATTTGATGGCAAAAAATTGGTATTAAGACATCAACAACCCCACAAGCTTATTTTGCTCGTCCCTGGAAAAGATGAATCAAGATGGATCGGGAGTTGCTCAATGTTTTCATGCTTTAAAGGTAAATGCTTCAAACAAAATTCCCCTGGTTTAGAGTAAACTATTCTAATTTCAAACTTCCATAATCCCTTTAACCGGGGGTTATAGCCCACGGGTCTTGGTAATTGAAGAGTAGAATGATCAAACCAAAAGTACTCTTCTAAACCTTTTTCACTTTACCTTCACCCTGGAGTTTTGCAAATTTTTCAAAAAAAAACCAAGTCTTTTTTGGAGGACCCTCCAAGTTTCTCTATATTGTTTTGTGGGATCCTCCCCAAGGCAAAAATGGTGTTTGCCGTCTCTCAGAGTTTTATATGGAATGGGCAAAGTAACAAATGTGTTTTCTCTCTCTCCCCCTATAACTAAAGCAAATATGGATTTTCATAGGGGGGGGAAAAAACAACACATACATATTGCAAAGAATATTGTAAAGTCAAACAAGGGATCCAGAGAAACCGGGCATAAAATCAAATCAAGATTGCATTTGTATGGGTAATGGGGGATGAAGGGTGGTAGTGGTGGGATATATAATGGTGTATGGTGGAAAATATAGGAAGAGATGGAAACCTAATTCTACTTGCTCCTTGAATACAAAATACATAATCTCTCTTTTGGGAATTGGTTTTTTTGAAAAAAACTTGGGGTTGATTTTTTTTTTTTTAGAGAGCGGGATCTAAGTCCCCATTGTTTTGATAGGACACTTGTCCATGTTTTTCTCCTTTTTGTTTTTCTTTTTTTTTTGACAACCCCAATTCTTTCTAAAAATAAACTTTTGAGACATGAAACAAGGAAATTTTTGGGCAGTTAATTTTGGTAATAAAAATATATGGATAGGGGGGGGAACTGGATTTTTGGTACTTACCAAGGTAGGAGTAGAGCATTTTTCTGGTGGATCTGAAGGCCCTTATGGGATGCGTACCTCTAGGATAGATTAGCATATATAAAGGGGAGTGTCTGATTTTGTTTTTTAAAAAGCTGAAAAGTTTTAAAGGGGTCAACAAAGCTTAAAAAAAACTCAAGAAAATAAAAGCAGAAAATATGATGGGAAATGTTTTCCTAATCTACCAAGCAATATAATATCTTGGTGGGAATTCAAGCTCTCGTCATACGGGAATCCATGTAATATTTTTAATTTTAAAAGATAAATCCCCAGAACTCAGTGTTTAGGAAAAAGTAAAATACAGCTCAGTCTTTTTCATGTCATACCTATCAACTACCTGACTTGCTCCAGATTCGCAACCACAAGTTTAGGTTCAGAGTGAATCTTAGTAAAAACGTTAAATCTAAAACTCGGGAGAATTCAAGGCTGAAAACTGGGTACTTAAAAGGAATTTTACGGCAGAGCAACTTTTCATCATTTCCATAGAGTTATCTTCAAGGTCCATTTTTTTATTAGCAGCTTTAAAATCAAACAGACAACTCCCTTTTATTATTTCTAATGAAACTCTATTAAGGATAAAGAAAATTTCATAGAAAAAGTGAGTGTCTAAGTTGAAACTTTTATGTTTCAAAATTATTTAAGTTGAACCTTCTTTTGGTCACATTTTTTTTATTTATTTATTTAAATTTAATTTATGTAAAAATAGATAAATAAAAGAAACCCTAATGAATAAGGATACTTCCCGGATACAGGGGGGTGCTTCCCCCAAAGGGAGTTGACTATGTTCACTCTATGTTGTTTAAAATCCATTAAAGCTTCCAAACCCTGCAAAAACTCAAATAGCAACAAAGATGGGGAATTGTTTAAATTCATTAGGGGTTGGACACTTAAAAACCTTAGTTGTTGAGCGTGATTGTTTTTTAGATTGGATCATTAAATTGAAAAAAATTCAATAAAGTCAATTTCTTCAAATTCTCGGGTTCAAGAAAAACTTTAAAAACGTTGACCATTTACCTTAAATATGTACCTTATCTTTTGAAGTTTGTACCCATGAGCAATTTTCAACCCTTTGGGAAAGGGCCCCTTTCCCATTTTCTTCGAATTTTCAGACCAAAGAGTTTCACTCTTGAGTTGAATAGCAAATTTTTTACAGGTGAAAAATCCTTGTGCTTGATTCTCTTATCATGCCCCCTTTTTTGCCCTTTCCTTTGTAATTTTGGAATTGCATAAGCTTTTTCCTCATCTTCATTAATATTTGCATTTCAATTTCTTACACTAGGGGAGATCCATGTTCCATTTTTTGATTTCCCAATGAGCCTGATTCCAAATTAAAAGGGAGGTATGTTTTTATAAAAGGAAAATTTAAGTTGGGGGGTTAAACTTTTCCCCATAGCCCTTTTTTTTTCCTTTTTTTTTTCCCCTTTCCCAAGGGCTTTGTAAATTTTTTTTTTTATTTTTTTTGTTTATTGAGTAGGGTTTTAGGGTGGGGGTTGCCCTTTTGTTTAAATCCATTTCGCAGGAAATCCCCAATTTTTAAAAATGGGGAAAAACTTATGGACCCTTTTCCCTTCTGAAAAAGGAAAAAAAAATGGAAAACTTTCTTACCAAAAAATGGGTCCCACGATGTTCACCCCCTTAACTGAATGCCCCCGTGTAAATTTCCCTCCAACCCGGGGAAGGTTTTTTCCCCCAAATCCCCTAATTTTAAGGGTTTTATGGTGGGGATTTTATTTTTAATAAAAGTTTTTCTTCACATTTTCCCCTTTTTTTAAATTTTTTATCTTAAATTTTGGAAGGGAAAATCCATTTCCAAAAATTTTTATGACGGTAACTCCCTGTTCCCCATGGTACAAATCTTCTAAATCTTTAGCCAACCGGGAAAAAATCCCCCAAACCTTAAAAAAAATAAAATGGGTTTCCCTAAACCGAATTTTTTGGGACCTTCCTTGTCACCCCGGGGGTACCTGAAAATTTTTCCAAAATATCATAAAGGCCCTTGTTATTAATGGTTTTTCCCTAAAAGTATTAAACAAATTATTTTCTTTTTTTTGGGGCCTGAAAATTCATACCGATTTTTTAATCCCTTTTTTGTTCATTTTAGGAATTTTGGATAAAAAACCTTTCCCCAAAGAGTTTTTAACTTTCTTTTGAAAAGATTTAAAATTTTTGGTTTTAAATTTTTTTCCCACAAGGTTCTTGCATGAAAACTATGCCCCAAACCCTTTTTGGATTGAAAAATTTTGGGAAAATTTTGTACAAGGAAAAATAGTTTTTTTTTTGGGGGCCTAAAGCCCCTAGAAATCCAAAACTCACACAAAAAAAAAAGGGGGGGCCCCCTTTGGGGGGTGAGGGGCTGGAAATGGGGTTTTTAAATTTAAAACTTAGCCCTCAAATTAAAAGGGAAAATCATTTTTTAAAAATGTAAGGGGGGGGGATTTAAAATTTTTTTAATAAACCCATCCCCAGGGCCAAAATTGGTTCCTTTCATTTTTCAGGGTGGGGTTTTTCCCCTTTTCCAATTTTTCTCACCCCTTCCAATTTACACCCCCTTTTTAAACCCCCTTTTTTCAACCGAAATAATTTTTCCCGTCAATTTAAACTTCACACCGTGGAAAACTTTGCATTTCCCTTTAAAAAAACGAAATTTTTGCATAAAAAAAAAACCTTAAACCTCCCAATTTTTTCCATCAGTCAAAAGGGAAAAGAAATTTTTGGGGGAACCGGGGGGGTAAAAAAATCCAAAGTAAGATGTTCCAAAAGGGGATGGAAAAAACCCTTTAAGATAATTCAATTTCACCGAAAAAAGGAAATTTGACCCCCAAAAGGAAAGGGGGAACTGTAAACCAGAGGGGGGTTTTTCTGGGGCCAGGGGGAAACCAAAAAAAAAAAAAGGCCCCCGTTTGGGAAACTAAAACCTCCTTAAAAAAAAGGGGGGATCCAAAAAAATAGAACCCCCGGGGGGGGGGGGGCCCCTTTCCCAGGGAGGGGCCCCCCCTCCCCCCAGGGGCCCGGGAAGGCCTGGGGCCCCCCAGTTGCTTCAAATTTTCCCCCCGTTGGGGGTTTTTCTAAAATTAAGGGGGGTTTTATGGGCCCCCGGGAAATTTTTTTCATTGGGGGGAACCCCGCCCCCACTGGGGTCCTTATTTTTCTAATTTTTAAAGGGGGTTCCCGGAAAAACCCCCCGGGGTTTTTCTTATTTTTAAAAATGGAAAAAAATCCTTTTTTTTGGGGGTGTACCTTTATTTTGGGATTGGGGGTTGGAAAGGAACCCCCTTCCAAAACCCTCCATTGAAAAAGGGGGAAAAACCCGGGTTGGGTCCCCTTTTTTTCCCAACGGTTTTTTTTTAAAAAATTCCCCTTTTTTTTTTTGGGTTTTTTTTTTTTTCCTTTTCCCCCGGGTAGGGTAATACCCAAAATTGTTTGGGCAGATACCCTAAAAAAACCCAAAAAAGGGGGTTTTTAACTCGGGGAAATTTAGAAACCTTTTGGAAAAAAAAATTTCCCCCAAAAACGTGGTTTCAAAACCCCGGGTTTTGCCCTCAGGGGGAAAGGGGGGGCCCCCCCAAAAATTTAAAAACCTTTTTATTAAAAATAAAAACCCATTCCATCTTTTTCCCCTTCAAATACTTTTTTGAAAAATTTTATAATAAATTTTACAGGCACCCCCTTCCTGGAAAAACAAAAAAATACGTTTTAAACTCCTGTGAAAAAAAATTTCCCTTTTCGGGAAAGGAACCCAATTTTTCTGCTTTAAAAATACAAAACATTTTTCCTTCCGGGGGGGAAAAACTTGGGTCCTTTTTTTTTTAGGACCAAAAAAATTTTTTTTCCCCTTTTTTTAACCTTTACATTTCAAAACCAAAAAAAACTAACCCACACCTAAAACCCCTTTTGACCCCCGAGACCATTTACCCGGGGGTTTTCAAAAAATTTCCAAACCAAACCCTTTATAGTTGTTAAAAATAACCCCAAAAAAAAACCCCCCCGAAAAAGAAAAAACCCCTTAATTAAATTTTTAAAAAAGGAAATTTTAAATAAAAATATAAAAAACAACCCTTTTTTTTTTTTAAAGGGAAATAACAAGGGAAAAAAAAAGGGAAAAAACCCCAAAAGGATATATTTTCCCAAACCCCAGATTTACCCAAAATTACCTTTTTTCAATTTAATTTAAAAAAAGAAACAATTTTGGAAACCCCAAAACCCTTACAGAACAAAAACACCTTTTAAAACAAAAAAGGGCCCCTTTTTCAAATTTTTTTTATAAAGGGTTTTTAAAAAAAAATAAGGTGCTAAAAAAAAAATTTAAAACCCTTTTCCCAAAACCCCCTTAAAAAGAAAAACTTAGGGAAAAAATAGAGTTTAAAAATAAATCCTCCATAAAAAAAAAGAATAAAAATACCCTTTTTTAAAATCTCCAAAAAACCCAAAGTTTAAAACCTAAAAAAGGGAAGGGAAAAAACCATTTTGGAAATTCATTTTTTCACATTTCAAAAAAAATTTTTTTTTAAAACCCCAAACATCACTCTCAAACCCTAAAAAACCAAATGAAAGGGCAATTTTTTCTTTTACAAAAAGTAACAAAACGTTAAAAACAAGTTTTTAGGACCAGGAATTTTATTCCAAAACACTTAACACTTTTTATTTTTAAAAAAGTTGTATAAATCACTAAAACACTTCCAAAAAATTGGGAATTTTTTTTAAAAAAAAACCCAAAAACCCAAGAAAATTTTTAAAAAAATCCCCAAAAAAAAAAAGTTCCCAAATTTAAAATTTAGGGGAATTTTTTTTTTTAAAAACCCCCCAATTAAAAAACCCTTTTTTTAAAAATTTTTTGAAGGAAAAAAATGGAAAAAAACAAACCGGGAAATTTTAAAAAAAAAAAAACTCTCAAATTTTTTAAAGCAAAATAAACAATTTTTACCGACCAAGGAGGAAAAAAAAAAAGTTTTTGAACTTTTTAAAACCCAAAAAAAAGGGCCCCTTTTTTTAAAAATAATTCCTCGACCTCCCAAATTTTAAAAAAAACCCCGGATTTAAACCCACCCCCTTTCATGTATCTTTCCTAAAAATTAAAACTCCTTTTCTTTTAAAAAAACTTCAAAAACTTGGCCTTTTGGTTTTTTAAAAATTTTTTTTGGGCCCCACCCAAACCCCTGGAAAAATCCTACATTTATTATTTCCCCCCTTTTGTTTACCCTTTCAGGCCCCCAACCAAACTAAAAACCTAGGAATTTTAAAAAAAGAAATTTTAAAAAAATTTTTTTTGAAAGGGTTTTTAAAACCCCCATTTATTTTAAACCCCCGCAATTTTCCCGGGGGCATGGCCCCCCCCTTTTTTTTTTTTTAAAAAAATAAAAAAAAGACTTTCCCCCCGAAAATAGATTTTTATTTTTAAAATTTCAAAAACAAAAACGTAAATTTCCTTAATTTTTTGGTTGGTTTCTTAAAACCAGTTTTCCCTTTTTAGTTTATATTTAGGACACCTTTCCCCCTTAAAGGGAAAAACATTTTCCCCTTTCCCCCAAAAAAATTTTACTTTTTTAAAAAAGTCTTTCGGGTTTTTTAAGGCCCAAATTTTTAAAATGAGAGTTTATTTTTTTAAAATTTGAAAAATTTTTTTCCCGGGTGTTTTTTTTAAAAAATTTTTTGTTTCGAAAATTTTAAAAAAAAAAAAATGGAAAAAACCCCGGGCCTTTTGGGGGAAAAAATTTTATGACCAAAAAAAGGAAAATTCTTACCTAAAATTTTTAAAAGGAGGGTGCAATTTTTTTTAAAATTTTAAAGTTACCCCCCTTTTTAAAGGGAAAAAAAAACCCTTTTTTGGCAATGGTTTTTTGTTCTAAAAATTTTTTTTATTTAAATTACCCTTTTTCAAAGGATGCTTTTTAATTTTTATGATGGTTTTTTAAAAATCTTTTGAATTTTTAAAAAAAAAAAAACTTTATAAAATTAAAATGATTGTTTTCCAAAATTAAGGAATTAGTATTATGGGGGGGTTTTTTGGGAAAAAAAAAGATTTAAAAAAACAGAAAAAGAATAAAAAAAATTTGACAACCCCCTTAATTTGAAAATAAAAAACTGGGTGGGTTTTTATAAAAACAAAAAGATTTTTTATGGGCCAAAAAAATTTTTTTTGAAATGTTTTTTATTTATCCTTTTAAAAAAAAACCCCCTAATAAAGGGGTTCTCCCTTTTCATAAAATTTTAAAAAAAAAGGGGAAATAAAAAGGGCAAATTTTAGAAATTTTTTTTTCCCCCCAAACACCCAAAAAAAAGGGGAAAAAATTTTCCCCCAAAAAATTTTACCCCAGCAATTTTTAAAGGCCCCTATCCACCAATGGAAATGAAAGTCACAAAAATTTCCCCCCTTTTCCCAAATTTCCCGGATCCCCCCCTAAAATTTCCTAAAAGAAAAAATGAAAATAAAAGGCCCCCCCCCAAAAGGCTTTACTTCCCCCCCCTTCAATTTTCATCCAAATTTAAAAACCAAAATTTTCAAATTCCAAAAACACGAAAATAAATAAGGAGCCCACTCACCCAATTTCCGATAAATTTAAATTTTAATTGACTAATGGGGGAAATTTCCCCCCCAAAAATTTATAACGGGGCTACACCCAAAAGCTTTCCGCCATGTACAACTAAATTCGAATTTTAAAACCATACCCAAATTAAAACCCCCAAATAGGAAAGTATGGGGGAACAAACCCCCACAAAAAACCCAAAAAGGGGCCCCCCCCAAAAAAACCCCAACCCCCTTTCAAACCCCAAAATCCAAACCCCCTCCAAACTCAAAAACCAGAAAACATTTTGAAAAGGGAACCCCCAAGGGGGAATTTTCCCCACAAAAAGGGTAAGGGACCCCAAAAAAACCCCCCCAAAAATTTTTTCCCAAACAATCCCTAAAAAAACTTTTACACCCCCAAAAGAAAAAACATGGGGAAAAAAAAGGAAAACCCCCAATTTAGAAAAAACAAAACAAACAAAATTTTTGGGTAAAAAAAACAAACCAAAAAATTTTTAAAAAAAATCAAAATTCCCACAAAAAACAAGAAAAAAATTACACCCGAAAAAAGTCTTTTTTTTCCAGGGGGCCCGGAAAGGAAAAAAAAAAAAACCATAAAAAGGAAACAACCCCCTCCCACGACAAACCATTTTTTAAAAAAATCCCAACGTAAAAAGCAATCAAAAAATTTCTAACTTAAAAAAAGAAAAAATAGATAAAAACCAAACCCAACCCCTTAATTTTGACGGGGCCCCCCCAGTTTTTTTTAAAAAACTCCAAACTGAAAAAAGAAGCCGGGCCCAACCCGCAACCCCCCCACCCTTTCCCCCTTTTGCCCCCCCCCCCCCCCCGAAACCTTTATTCCCCAAAAAAAAAAACCTTCAAAAACCCAACCCCCTTTTCCCCAGGGCTCCAATACCAAGGGTTTCCCCCCTTTAAAAAACCCTGACTCACCCCCAAAAACTTTCCCCACCTTTTAGAAGTCCCCCCCCAAGGCCCACAACCCCCCAAGGGAAAAGGGCCCCCAGGGCCAAACCCCAAAGCCCCAAAAGATCAACCCAAAACTTTAAAACCCCAAAACCCCCCCCCACCTTCGAAACAAAGGGGCCCAAACAAACCCCCACCCCCAACCCCCCCCCACCCCCCCAAAACCCTTTCAAGGGCGAAAAAAGGGGCCTCAAAGGACCCGGGCCCCTTTCACAAGACCCCCGGGGAATTGTAATAAAACCCCTCAAATACTCCCTCAATTAACAACAAAAGAACCCTTTAGGGGTGGGGGGTCCAAAATTTTTTTCCCCCAGGGACCCCCAACCCCCCAACATTCAGTACCCCAAAAGGGAAATGAGAGACCTAAAAAAAACCCCCAAAAAAAAAAATTTTTAAACCCCATTTAAAATTTTTTCCAGGAGGTCCAAAAAGGTCCAAACCCAAAACCTTAAAGGGGGCCGAGAAACCCAAAAAAAAAAGAATTTTTAAAAACCCTAAAATTTTTTTAAAAGGGTGAGCCATTACAGATTTGTTCGATCTTTTCCCAAAAAGTGTCAATTAAATAAAAAAAAGATTTTATTTTGACCCGTTTTTTTCCCCCTTTTTTTAATTTAAAAAAAAAACAAAAAAAAAAAAGGGGAAACCCCCAAAAGAAAACGAACAAATTTAAACGCAAAAGTAAAAAAAAAACAAAAGACAAAAGAAAACGGGAAAAACCAAAACCCCCCCCGGGGGGCCCCCCTACCCCGGGGGGCCCCCCCCGGGGAGCCCCCCCACCCACCCGGAATTTCCCCAAATTTCATTTTTAAAACCCTTTTAAAAACAAGAAAAAGCCAAAAAAATCTTTAAACGAAAAAATAAAAAACCTTTAAAAAACCCCCCAAAAAATCGAAAGTTTTTTAAGCCGCAATGGGAATTAAAAAATTTTTTTTGCAAACTTTGGGGAAAAAAAAAAGAAAAGAAAAATTTTTTTTAAACCCCCATTAAAAAAGGGGGTTTTTTAAAAAATAAACAAAAATCCCCAAAAAAAGGAAAACCCCAATCAAAACCAAAAGGGGAAAAAAAAGATTTTTTTTTCCCCGGGGGTTTCCCTTTTTAAAAATTTTTTTTCCCCCCAAGCAAAAGGCTTCCTTTTTTTTTTTTTTTCCAAAAAGTTATTTTCCCAAAATTTTAAAAAAATGGGGGCCGAAAAAATTTTAAATTAAAAAAAAAAAAAACAAAATCCCAACCCTTTAGAAAAAAGGGACAAAAATAAAAAAAAAAAAATTTAAAAAATTTTCCAAACAAAGCACCAGAAAGTTTAATTAAAAAACTACCAAAAATTTCTAAATAGGGAAAATTTTTTTGGAAACCCCGGGGGCACAAACCCCCAAAAATTCCACATTTACCTATATTTTTTAAAAAAATTTAAAAATACGGAAAAGACAGGAAAAAAAACAAACACAAAAACCCAAAAACAAAAAAAAGAGAAGGCCATTTTTAAATTTCCCAATTAAAAAAAAACCCAAAACCCTTAAAAAAAAAAGGAAACTTTAAAATACAAACCAAATTAGTTTTTTCCACCTTTTTTTTTAGAAAAAAAAATAGGGGGGGTTTTTCAAACCCCCCAAAAAAAAACCTTTTGGTTTCCCAACGAAAAAAAATTGCAACCCACCAACAATTTTTCCCCCAAATTCCCCCGGGTTTTTGGGTTTTTCCCCCTTTTAAAAAACCCCTTCAAAATCAAATAACCCTTTAAGTTCTAGACCTAACCCCCGTCAAAAAAGAATTTGAAACTAGAAAACCCCCCCAAAAAACCACCTGGCCCCGGGGTGGGGCCCCCCCCTAGGGGGGGCCCCGGGGGCCAATCACACCTGCCTAAAAGGGTTTACCCCCCATTTTCAAACCCTCCAAACGGTTTTGTTGGGGCGGGAATGCAAAAGGGGGCAAAAGGAAAAAAGCCCCGGAAAAGGTTTCCCAAAAACAATTTTGAAGGAACCCAAAGGGAAATCCCTAGGGTTTCTCAGGGGCATTCAAAGAAATTCCTTTTCGGGGGGAGTTTTCCAATTGGGGAAAAAGGGGCAATTGGAGGAAGCCTGGGGCTTCCCCTTTTTGGGGGAAAAAATCCTAACCCCTTCTCCAAGGTTTCTTTTAATTGTTTTCCCAAAAAAGTAACCTTTTAAATTTTTTTTTAGACTTTACTCCTTTGGAAAAAGTTTGGGTAAACTTTAGCTAAATTTTGGGTTTTTCAATACTAAATACCCCCCCTTCCTTGTTATGCTCGGGAAATGAAAAGAGATCCCTTTGGAAACCCCAAACCCTTGAAAGATTTAACCCTTTTAACCCCCGATGCTTTACGAGGTTCCCCAAAAATAAAAATTAAAAAATAGAAAAAAGACTAAGGCAACCCCAATCGCCCCCTTTAGCCCCGTTTTTGGGGAAGGGAAAAGGAATTTGGACATGCATTTCCCCTACAAAAAAAATTTTTCTCATCTCCCCAAATTCACCCGGGATGGGTTCATTACTTTAATTTTTTGGTTTTAAAACCAATTTTAAAATTGGCTTATTTTACATTTTATTTTAAAAAACCAATAACCACAGAAACAAAAGAAAGACTTTTCCCCCCCAAAATTTATCAAGAATAACAAGGATCCTTTTTCCCTTTGTTTTCCGGCAAGCAAAACCCACCCAAGCAATTTAGGGAAAAAAACATTTTTTTTATTTTTTAAACTGTACCCCCCTTTTTTTGGGCCAATTGGGCAGGGTAAACCCCCCCATGAGCCAGGGTAGAAATCCCGGAAAAAAATTTAACCTCTTTTTTAACAACCCCCATAAAATTGATTTTGGTTTTTCCCCCCGGGGACAAAAAAAAATTCTTTACAAAAAATTTAAAAATTAAAATTTAGAAAAAGGGAGCCAAAACCAATTTTTTACTTTTAATAGGAAAAAAAAGGCCCGGAAAAACTTTCACTTAATGAATTTCGGATTTCAAAAGCCATATTTACCCCATGAAAAACCGAAAAATTTTTTGGGGACTTCCAAAGTTTTTCCCCAATTCCTATTTTCCCCTTTTAAATAATTTTTAAAAAAAAAGGTTAACCAGCCCCCCAAAACCCCTAAAAACCCCAAATACTTGTTTAGCCCACTACAAAATCAAAAGATTACACAAAAAATAGAAAATTTCCCCCATTAAAGGGTTTCCCTTTTTTTTCCTTTTAAAGGGTTTTTAAACCCCAAAAATGTCCTTTTTTTTAAAAAAACAACTAACCCAAAAAATTTTTTTAAAGAAAATGGACCACACCCCCAAAACCCAAAAAAACCCCCCGGGAACAAACTTTTAAAGGGGCAAAACTTCGGCCCAAAAAGGGGGGAAAACCCAAAAATTTTCCCAAAGAAGGAAAAATTATTTATGGGACCCCCAAATTTTGCAAATATAAACAACGGGCTACCTTAGTGGATAACTCCGATTAATGTGCTCTAAAAGGAAAGCATCATTGTGTAGACTCTCATCCTCAAATGATGCAGAGTGTACCAGAGGCTTCACTTGAACAGGAAAATTTGAGGTATTGCCAAAATCTTCAAAAAGATCTACCTTGATTTCTAAGAGGAACATAGAAGGATGGGGTTCATCACTCTCTAAAGAGTGTTGTGTTTCCATAGGAGATAGTTCTATGGCAACCAAATGATTCGAAGGATCTGAAGGAATTTCAGATTCGGTTGTTTGTTCCTCCTCGTGTTGTTCGGGGCTTGGCTCGACTTCTTCTTCGAGAATTTCGTCAAAAACTCCAGTGTAAGGGGTATTTTCAAGAATTTTATTTAGAATGGATTCTCCTTCACTAATAGATTTGTGCGAGAACGATCCTCCTGAAGATTGGTCAAGGTGCAGAGCAGCTTCCTTGTTGAGACCAAGATGGAAGTGATAGAGTAAGACATTGTCTGGCAAGGAAAGGTTTGGACCGGAATTGATAAGGCTTATGAACCTAGCCAAAGCTGCTCCTATTATCTCTTTCTCTTTTTGTTTGAATTGAAGAACTTCAATTCTAAGGGCTGCAATTTTAGAAAGACGGAAGAAAGCAAGACAAAATTTGTCTCGAAGTTCATCCCAATTCCCATTTACGCCTCCTATGGAATGAGCATACCACTGTTTCGCTCTTCCCAAAAGTGAGAATGGAAACAATTTCCATTTTAACGTCTTTTGTGTCATGCTAGCAATGATGAGGCAAGAACACAATTGCTCAAATTCTCTAAGGTGGGTGTAAGGATTTTCGTTTTCTAGCCCAGAGAAAGATTGCTCCCAAACCATGGCTATGAAAGCAGGGCAAAGCTCATAGACATCTGTAAGAATGGGATTTGAAGATGGTGGAGGCTCCAACATGTCGCCCTTTGGAGCAGAGTATTTATATATAGGAGTGGAATTCATGTGGTAAGATGAAAATGGTAAGGTGAGAAAGGTGGTAAAAAGGAAATAAGAAAAAGGTAAACGGATGACTTGGTTCAAAACTAGCACAGCTACCATTCCCCGGCAACGGTGCCAGAAAGCATGTTGGTATTTCTTAACGCACACAGATAAATCCGCAAGTGCACAGATACCGTTGTAGCTTTCACCCGTGAGTATTCCAAGGGTATCGATTTCCACGGGGAACACGAAGTGAACTACAAAAGAACTAAGAACATCCAAGGGTAGATAAGATAAATGGGTAGAGAGATTTTAGAGTTTTCTAAGGGGTTTATCTAATCAAAGGCCCACGATACTCTACTTACTTTGGAGCAACAGTACCTTCCCGACTCTCGACAAAGATTGGGAAAAAGGTAGTCGGGGGGAGGCTGCCAAAAGCACTACGAAAACACCAACCCGAACGTGGTGGACTACAAAGGCCTTACAGAGCTGTCACCCCTGGGGCTACCACAACTATCCGTAGGATTGGGCGCAAACTTAGCTAAACTCTAGTCTAGACACCACGTCTACACTATAGATTACTACTCTAGTCCCGATCGTAAACTAGAGCACTCAATACGAGCGGAGATCCCGTAAATAGAATAAAGTAAGAACTCAAATAAGATACTTAGAAATAATAAATGAAGAACCTGGAGATTGCTCCGAACCAGATGCTGCAAAAGTACAATGTTGAGGAAGATCCGACAGATCCGGCTCCTACTTGCTATCTCCTCCTCTCTCTCGCCTCTAATTACAACTAGATGAACTAGAACTAGAAGAACTAGATCTAGACAACTAGAGGGACCTCTCTCTTTCTCTACTTCTAATTGAAACCCTAGCTTTTTCTTTGGAGACGAATAATGAGATGAGATGATCCTCAGGGGGGTCAGAGGCCTTGCTTATATAGCCTCCTCAAATGAACGTCGATCGTCGGATCAAACGGACCATAGGCGAAGGGTTTAGATTGATCCTCAAAGGCGGTGGAGCATAATCCGCGAAGTGGAAGCTGATTGGCTCCAGGGGCAGGGCGGGCGCCCTAGGGGCTAGGGCGGGCGCCCTGGCTCTGGGCCCGTTTCGCTTCCCGTTCGTTCTGTTGTCTCCTGGAACCTTCTAGAGTACAACAAAATTGTGCGGTGTATAAATATCTCTATGTAAACATGACATGTGGGCCTTTCCTTGGTATTTCCTAATAACCCCCTGCAGAAATAGACATTCACCAAAACTCGTGGAATTATGTCAGTATAAACCGTAATTGTAGCTAGTGGTTTTATTTAGATCCTTTTCCTTGTTTAATTGACAGTTAAAATTGGTACTTAAGGACCGTTAACAGCACGTCCGTAGGGTACTGGCCTAGGGTGCAGAGCTCGCCTAGATGTTGCCAGTATCCTAGGTCCGGACAATTTACCAACCTTCCCGGTTGCCTTTCTTGTTTATGATACCTGTCATACCACCGGCTTGCCACATAGAGCAATTCGTGAAATGGGTCACCAGTGTCTCATATTAATTTAGCAGTGCTAAGCATCTGTCTTTTCTATGCTAGGAGGTTAACAAGGATATATGGATATCAAAAGCAAGGAGGGTAGTATGCAACAATTAGGTTCACTCAACTCCTATACTTAATGCAACAACCATATATAACATAGCAAATTGATATCATAAAGTAAAGTTAGGATGCTCCGGGGCTTTCCTTTCTCGAACGAGCTAGGCTGGTGATCGGGACACTCCTGGAGTTCCTCTTCTGGTTCCTTGTTCACGGGCCTGTCGTTGACTTCGGGCTGATTGATTCCTTCTGGCTCCTAGTTGAGAACGTACTACACTTCCTCCTGCGATCATGTATGATGCATGGGTGCGAATGACATGAGACAAGGTATATTATCAACTTGTGCAAGAGCACTAGAGATGATGATGAAATATGTAATGTTCATGATGTTCTTTTCGTTAGTTCTTTATAGTAGGTGCAAATCTCTTCTCTTGTACTCCCTCCATCCCAAATTATAAGACATTCCAAGAATCTTGGAGTCAAAGCATCTCAAGTTTGACCAATAATTATAGAGAAAACTATAGAGATTTATGATATCAAATAAGTATACTATGAAAATATAATTGATAACGAATAGAATGATACTTAGTTGACATCATAAATGTTATTATATTATTATATAAGTTTGGTCGAACTTGAGATAGTTTGACTCTCCAAGATTCTTGGAATGTCTTATAATTTAGAATGGAGGGATTAGTTAATTAATATAAGCGTTATAAAACAATTCAACTTATCACGCAAGCCATGTACTACTATCAGCAAGGTACAGTTTCAGGTTGTTACAGCAACTTAATTAGTTGGTACTTCAAAGATACACCAAAGCCATTAATTACTTATGCACTATCTATTAACAATTCAATATATAGCAAATTAGGGCAATGAATGACACCTTACGAACATAGGTCAGAAAAATCTACAAACATTACTGTAGCTTAAATAGGGGCAACTTAACATACTTAAATTTTTCCAAGTTGAAAGGAACAGTACTTTGTTCTGCACAAAATCAACAATTTTAAAGCATAAAAGCACTTAAAAATACTTAGTACTGTGAAAGTGGTGACCTTACCAGGTTAGTATTTTTCATAGCTACTAAACCTTACTAGAAAGCTACACAAAAAGTTACAAGCCATTTTATCAAGTAAATTAATTATTAAAATTACTACAAATAATCAACATAACCACATTTTAATTGCTCATAATTTATTTTTCTATAGAAACTGCTCAAGATATATTTTTCCGAGCATCAGCATATGCTTAGTGACTTAATGCAAAAGAAACCACATTTTAGCACATTCAAATCATTACTTAAGCATTAAATCAGTTTTAATCACTATCAACAATTATTTAAATCTACAAAGAAAAGTAATACCAAAAATACTTTAAATATTTTTACAGGGTAGATCTACTTTCAAGAAACATTCATAATTATTTTCCTGAATTTTAGATTATTTTCAGAGGGTTACAAATTTTACAATTATTAAAATAAATCTGAAAAATGATAAAGCCAAAGGCCTTAAGCCTTTCGACCCAACAGGCCGATGCGGCCCAGTCCAAAGGGACCCGAACGCGCTAACATGTGGGACCCGCAGGGGCGACTGTTGGGGATATTACCTCGGCATATCCCCAGGGACCTATATGGACCGCCCGACCAGGAGGTGGGTCGGCCCACAAGACGTAGACGTGCAGCGCACAACGTGCACCGCACGAATAGTACTATATTGACTATTTTACTTGTAACTTTGTCTCTTCGGCATATATAAGGAGGGACAAGGGACCCCCCCCCCCAAAACACGATCTTATCACATCTTGTAATCTATCTCTCAGATCAATACAGCCACCAGAACACAGGACGTAGGGTATTACGACGATTTGTCGGCGTGAACCTGTCTAAATCGCCGTGTCTATGCTCTGTGTGTTACGCTTGATCGTCGTCGCCATACCTCCGCCTACCATCTACTATCGTAGGGTACCCCCTAGGTAGACTGCGACGTATATTTCGTCGACAGTTGGCGCGCCAGGTAGGGGGTGTGTGCAGTGACGTCATGGCTCGTCAAGCGATCATCTTCCCCGTCGACGGCCCTCGTCGATGGATCTCGTCGACGTCCCCTCGTCGTCACCCTCGTCAATGGTCCGCCGCCGCCGACCACATTGGTGGCCCTCGTCATGACCAGATCCGATCTATGATCTGGACCGGTGGCGGCACCGTCCTTGCCTCAGAGATCGTCATCAACTCGCCATGGCTCCCCACGTCGTCCTTCGATGCCGACCTCGTCGACGGCCCTCGTCGTTCTTTGCCGCCGACGCCGTTGGTGGCCCTCGCCGTCCTTCGCCACCGACCATGTTTGTTGTCCTCGTCGTTCTTCGCCGCCGACCACGTTGATGGCCTTCGTCGTTCTTAACTGCCGACGCCGTTGGCAGCCCTCGTCGTCCTTCGCCGCTGATCCTGTGGACGGCCATCGTCGTCCTTTGCCGCCGATCCCGTCGACGGGCCTCGTCGTTCTTCGCCACCGATGTCGTTGGCGGCCCTCGCCGTCCTTCGCCACCGACGCCATTGGTGGCCCTCGTCGTTCTTCGCCACCGACCACGTCGGCGGCCCTTCGTCGCTCCTCGCCGTCGACCTCGCTGGTGGTTCTCGTCGTTCTTCGCCGCTGACCACGTCGGCGGCCCTTCATCGCTCCTCGCCGTGGACCTCGCCGGTGGTTCTCGTCGTTCTTCGCTGCCGACCACGTCGGCGGCCCTTTGTCACTCCTTGCCGTCGACCTCACCGGTGGTTCTTGTCGCTCCTCGTCGTCGATCCCGTCATCGGCCCTTCGTCGTTCCTCGCCGTCGACCTCGCCGGTGGTTCTCGTCGCTCCTCGTCGTCGATCCCGTCATCGGCCCTTCGTCGCTCCTCGCCGTCGACCTCGCTGGTGGTTCTCGTCGCTCCTCGTCGTCGATCCCGTCGGTGGCCCTTCGTCGCTCCTCACCGTCGACCTAGCCGGTGGTTCTCGTCGCTCCTCGTCGTCGATCTAGCCAACGGTCCTTGTCGTTCTTCGCCAACGGCCACGACGGCGGCCCCTCGTGTTGGGGATATTACCTCGGCATATCCCCAGGGACCTATATGGGTCACCCGACCAGGAGGTGGGCCGCCCCACAAGACGTAGACGTGTAGCGCAGGACGTGCACCGCATGAATAGTACCATATTGACTACTTTACTTGTAACTTTGTCTCTTCGGCATATATAAGGAGGGACAAGGGACCCCCCCAAAAACACGATCTTATCACATCTTGTAATCTATCTCTCAGATCAATACAGCCACCAGAACACAGGACGTAGGGTATTACTGCGATTTGTCGGCCTGAACCTGTCTAAATCGTCGTGTCTATGCTCTGTGTGTTACGCTTGATCGTCGTCGCCATACCTCCGCCTATCATCTACTATCGTAGGGTACCCCCTAGGTAGACTGCGATGTATATTTCATCCACAGTGACCCATGCGGCAGTGAGTGCCAGCAAGGCCGAGCCTGTCGCTGGCAATTTCTCGCCGCTCGCGAGGTCTCCGGCGAAGGCGAGGCTACTGGTGGCTCCGGCGAAGGCAAGGCGAACCCAACGCATGTCTTATATATGGCTAGGGTGGACGGGACGGAGGTCGCCGTCACCAATGTCGGCACGACAGCGCAGTGGTCGGCCGACTTAGGGCACTCCAGTTTCAACCGAGCGGTCCTAGAGCTTCGCGATTCTACGGTCAGTGCGGTGCGTGCGCCAGTTAGGCTAGGGATGACCGGAGTGGGGTGGTCGGCGGTGAGCCGCGTGTTGGATGCGATGTGAAGCTCCGACAAGCGGGATTCGGGGAGAGGGGCCTTACCAAGGCTTACCATATGTCGTCTTGAGTTCAGGGAGATGAGGCGGAGCTCGAGGCGAGGTGGAGACGGTGCTCGTATGGTGGCACGGTGGGAACGATGGCAAGGCCGGCGTGGTGGCGCAGCAGCTGTAACAACCCGGGTTTTTCTAACAACCAAAAATCCCAACTTTCAAAAACTTTTGATTGAATGTGTGGGGCATGTAGTTGCCAGGTAAAAACCAGAGCTAACCCTAGGAGAGTTTCACCGATGAATCGTTGCATGCATATACAAATGCTTGTAGGAGTGTGTTCTCGTTCTTGTGTTGATTTCGGGTTTCGGGTTTTGACTAGAGTTTGGAGAGCTCTCCTCTCCTCAAAATCTCTTTCTGTTCTGCAAGTCAAACCCTCGATAAATCTATCCCAACTTACTCATGAAAGGGATACATTTTCCTTCCTTTCGTTTCCTTTCGATTTGTCCCTCTCAAGTTTGTCTATTCAAATCTGTCTCGAGTTCAAACCGTAATAAGAAAACCCCTTTTCCCTCTTCTTGTTTCTTTTGTTTTTGGCCCAGTTGGCCACCTTCCTTCCCCTCCTATAGGCCCATATGCGTGCAGCCCTGCAACTCCCCTTGTCTCTTTCTGCAGGTCTAGCCAACCCATTTCTGTCTTCACCTTCCTGCCAGCCCAGCCGACCTCCCTCTGCTCCCTGGCCCACCCACCCCCACTGGCCAGCACTGAGGTGGTCTACTCCTTCCCATCCTCCCTCCCATACTGGCATGCTCGCTCCCAGCCTAGCACTGCGCCCTTGCCTCCCCGCGGCCCAGGCTGCCCGCACCCCAGCTAGCCTAGCCGGGGGTGCCCCACACTAAACCCTAGGGGACGCTCCCCCATGCGTGTCCCTAGCCGCCGTCGCCGCTTGGTCACGTTCGGGGATTAGCCGGGCTCGGGCAGAGGCCACCGGCCACGCGGGGCTTGCCGGCGAGCATGGCAGACATGCGGTGTGCGCGCTCTGCCGCGGTCGGGGGATGGCACGGCGCGGGCGGGAAAGGGCGTAGGGGCGCGTAGGCGTGGGCCAAGCCGGCTTCAGCGGCTAGGCTATTTCATTGGCGCGTGGCCCAATTGGTGAGTACCCCTTTTCTATTTTCCTTTTTATTTTATTTCTTTGTTTTGTTTTGTTTCTTTTTCAAACTAGTTTAAAAACTCAAAACTATACTTTGGTTTACATACCTAAGTTGTTCAAAACAAAAAGAACTATATTTTTGCTTAAAGGGTCAAGGTCAAATTCTTAATGGATTTCGAATTAGGGTTTAAAACCTACTTTAGTCCTTTTTAGTAGATTTAGGAAAACATTTTACAATTAATTCTTGATCTTTTATTCTTAGCCTGAAAATGATCATTAACTTCACCCTTAATTACCTTAATTACCTTAACACAGTGTTTGGGAGCCACCAGTGGTGACTGGTGAGTGGGTTCTCTCCACCTGTGTCATTAGGGACCATCTGTTGTAAATGTCTGAGGGTTGTGACTTTGGAGTACCGATCACATACTTTTGGAGGCTGGACTCCAGGTATTCCAGTCTTTACAACTATTAATCCGCACTGGGGGTGGAGAGATGGCGAGAGTAGTGTGTACCCTCCTGGTTTGTGGAGCCGGGTGGAGGCGTACTGTACTCTCAGGTGGCGAAACCCCGGTCTTGGCTGGAGGATCTGGGAACATGTAGTCATATGCGTGCTTTCGGGGTTGCATATGGCGTGTGGTTAGGAAGCTCCAGCTAGGTTTTAACTGGTTCGAATCATTGTATTCCTTGGATAAGGACACATAACACTGTTGTTTACATTGTAGTTAATGAAACTTAAACTGGATATGTGATGATTCCTTTCGAGATGGTTGTTGCCTCATTATCCATCAGAATTGTGATAAGTACTTGAGTAACTATTTATGAGAACTAAATTAATTTCAATTATCTTTATAAATGCTCATTTATGCAAAATACTTGATTCTCGCAAAACCCCACCTTGAATCCAATCCTTGCATACATTTATATATCCACCACAATTTATTTGTCGGGTAAGACTGGTTGAGTACTCCCGTACTCAGGGTTTGTTAACCCTTGTTGCAGATGAAGATGCAAATGCAGTCTGTGTAGCTCCATGTTGCATGATCGTTGTTAGTGTCGAGGAGGATGAGGAATAATCATAGTTGTTTGACTCTTGGGCAGAGTACTTTGGTTGCTTGTGAAATAAACACTTTATCACTAGCTTGATATAATATATTCGTATGACACTTAAGTTATGTTTTCAAAACTTATGGTTTGTAATATGACTTATGAATTCTGCTACTTTGATGTAAATTAAATTATTGTATTACTTCTGCAATGTCTGTAATGAGGCGATCTTGTTCGGAAAGGGGTGAATGACTCGGTTCAATCCGATGACAGCCGACAGATCTTGTAAGACTTGGATCATTTCTTGGGATTAAAGTTGGATGGACGATAATCCTATCAAGTGGACCCTATTCTTAGGAGGTTCTGTCACAGTTGGTAGCAAAGCACCTCATTATAGGTCTTGCAGTTGTAAGTTTACAAAATGTTTTGGATCTTAAAATAAAACTTGATTTAAGTCCAAAAATTTCTTTAACTCATCTTTTTCCATTTAGTAGAAAGGTTAGTCTTTAGAAATATCAAGCTTACAGTGATGAAATATGGTATAAAAATAATAGCCCTAGAGAGTTGTATTATATATGCTAGTATGTTATTGTAAATATGTTAATTACTAGGAACATATCATGCATCATATTATTCACACATGGGATGGGTTCAAAATTTTGTATTCTTATCAAACTTAAAATCTATCCTATACTTACTTGTCTCCGTAAAAATGTTTTCTATAGGATGGCCAGGACTAAGTTGCCAGCTCGACCTCGCCTTGTTCCTTACCCACAGTTAGTCCCTCGTGGTTATGAAGCTAAGCAATTTAGGCAGATGGAAGAACACAAGTGGTTGGTTGCGATGCTCACCAGCTTGGTCCTGATTCTCAGTATCAACCTGCTTGGTCGTGATTCTCAGTATCAGGCCATCTACGATGACCTGGAGAACATAGATGAAAGAAAGGACGCCGTAGTAATGGATGAAGAACCTGTAGAGCAGTTGTCATTAGTGATGATGAGTGAGAAGGGTTTAGTTTACTAGTTAGCAGCTAGCTAGATGCGGATAGTGGTTCATGTGTAATATAGTTATCCTTATCGCACTTTTGTACTCTTTAGTTGTTGCTTTAGTTTCAGTTTAGTAATGTACTTGGAGTTATGTAAATTATGCAGTCGTTTTCAATAAAGTGTGTTTGTGCAAACAAATTCCTCGCACTCGTGCTGCAATTGGTGCTGCACCACATGATTCGTGTAACACCCTAGGTGTTAAGCTTGCATTGCATAACATTTCATGAGCATAGACATAAGCATCCATTCATATATGCATTCACCAATATCATGAAATGATAACCATTGTGAAAACTTTGTCACCTTTCATATGTATGTGTAACCTACACCTAGCTATGTGTGATTTATGCTTGTATAAACAAGTGCTTGATGTTTTGATCACTAACAACCACCTAGACATGCTAAACATGCTTAGGGATGCAAATGAAACAAGGTTTATATAGTTGATCATGTCAAAAATTGGTTACTAGGGTTTGAGCTCATGTGTTGACCCTAGGGACCCTTTACCTTGACTAAGAAAATTAACCTAGCTAATGACCTTCCATGACAGTGAAGGCTTAAGCAAAGTTGTAGACAATTTAATAAGGAACAAGCTTTGTTTAACCACCTAACGAAGGTTTGGACCCTAGCATGCTCTAATTGGCCAATTAAGGCAGAATTGGAGGCTGTTTTAGAACACAAATTTTGCCTAGGTCTAAATTGTGTTTCAGTTTCAAAGTTCACCTGTTTGAATGCTTGTAGTTTGAAATCTAAGCCAAACTAGCTTGAGCCGAGTGTACCATAGTTGGAGATTACATATAGCTCTATCTTATGATGGACTTGGTTGAAGCTAAGACACTGTGGTTAAGGAGTTAATCGCTCTGCAAAAAACGCAGTCAGACAAACGTGATCAGGTTCTGAGAAGGGGGGCGCACTGCTCGGTCATGGCCGACCAGGTCAGGCATCGTGTGCCACGTGCGATCCGTACACTGGCGAACATCGTGCGCCGGCAGCTGGCTTGTCAACACGCACACTCCACCGACACCCCGCGCGCTCACTCTCTCTCCCTCTCCTCTCTGCTTCGCAAGTGCACCGAGTTAAGCACCATTGCTGAACACTGAGCACACTGCCGCTGTCACCGAGCTTGCCTGCGCCATGTCGTGCGCCGTCAGCTGGCTTGTCAACACGCACACTCCACCGACACCCCACGCGCTCACTCTCTCTCCCTCTCCTCTCTGCTTCGCAAGTGCACCGAGTTAAGCGCCATTGCTGAACACTAAGCACACTGCCGCCATCACCGAGCTTGCCTGCGCCACTCGCCGCAGCATTGCTCGTGCAAACATGCTCACCGCACCGCCATCGTCCTCTCTACATGCTCCACTGCCTGGTTGAAGCCCTAGAAGTCTAGGTAAGCCAGTCCACACGTCACCGCGGACGCCATTGCTGCGAGAGCTCCGACCAGCTCTGCGCCGCCATGGCCAGCTCCATCCGAGGCTTCTCCCTTTCTCCTAGCTTGTGTACACGGTAGTCTAGGTCTCATAGAAGCTCACCGTGGAGTTAGTTGAACCGATTAGGGTTAGGGTTCGCCGGAATAGGAACTCCGCCGTGCGACACCCGCAATGCCGGCGAGGCTTACGCTAGGCTACTCATCATCCCTCAGGTTCGTTGGAGTAGCATTATGGTTTGAGTGTTCGCTCATGCTTGTGTTGCCGGAGTCGGTTGAAGCTTTCTTGCCTCAGCGTCGCCAGAACAGAACCGTAGCGCCGCCGTGTTCTCGCTACCGTGCCGCTGTGCATGTGGTCGAGCTCACCGGAGGCTTGGCATAGCTCCAATCCAAGCTCAATCGAACCGCTAGGGTTTAGGTATGGTGTAGCACTCGCTAGCTTGGCCGGAGATAGCTTGAACTGGCCAGCGTAAGAAGTACCGCACCGTCGTGCCGCCATCACCACCGTCGAGCATGCTCCGGTGAGGATGGGGTACAACCAAGTACATGGTTGGATGTGGGTTGAGTAGGGGTACGTGTTTGAGGGGTTGGTTGAACCAGAGACCTCGCCGCTGGCGAGATGCAGCCGGTCGAGCACCTCCCAGGTGTGCTGTCGTGGGGAAGAACACTGGCAAGGGGGGCCCACCTGTCAATGACTGTGCTATGTTGTGTTTTTGTTTTATTTTGCAGAATTGTTTGCCAACTTAGAAAATGCATAACGAAATGTAGAAAAATGCAAATAATGTGAACTAAATTCTGTTAGCTTTGTTATGAAATCCGTTATCCATGAAATATATAAAATGACATGTCTTAACTGTTCTTATATGCTGATTAATTTAAAATGTACAGCAAGCTCTATATGTCTATTTGAACTTGTTTAATTCATAACTAATGGTATGTGCTAAAAATATGATTCCTATTGTGTTAAGATTATCTTAGCATGTACTTATCATGAAAAATAATTAAGTACCAGTAAGCTCAATTTAAAGTGCATGATGTATTAAATTTGATAAATGCTTAATTATTAAGATGCAACTTTGTGCTAATTGTTAAGTGAAATATATCCATGTGCTATGTTTGATAATTTTTGTACAAGTAATACTTGCTCAGCGTGAGCTAAGAAAAATATGAAATCTTTTTTTTAACACTTTTCAAATTGTTTAAACGTTTTATGTATAAAACATGCTTGTTTTCTCATCACCAACAAAGTGGTGGTCTTAACCACTTTATAAATCTGTTTTCTGATAATGAAGTGAATACCAAAGTCGTAGCTAAGTATGTAATATTGCTTGTCTGATTTATTCATGATTTTTGGTGTGATGGTTAAAGCTATACAACTGTTCTAAGTGGTTGCTTAAATCTGTTAAGCAGTAGAAACATGTTTGTTTGCTTGAATTGTTTGAGCTCCTTTTAAATGGTTTTAGCAATAGTAATGAATACCAATGTTGTAGATAAATTGTTCATCTAGCTTGTGTTAAAATTGTACAACCATGACCTGTTTAAATTGATTTATATGCAATTTACAAGTTAAGTAATAAATCTGTGTTTTCTTGTTTTCACCAAATAGCTTTGCTAGGAGTGCTTGTTAGACTGATTTTGATTTGGATTGAGCTAGATGGGTATGGAATGAGTTGTAGCCAATTCCCTAATCTTTCAAGAAAGACCAAGTTTGTAATTTTTAGTCTTGTGTAGCTCCCGCTATGATGTTTTAGTTGTTTGGGGGGTGTTTCCTGAAATGTTCTGCATGAGTTTTAAAGATGAAAACTTAAGTGCTTAATGAAGCTAATAACCTAATAATGAATATGGTTAGTTGCAGGTGATAGAGAGCTCATTGGTGATGAAAATATCTACATAAAGTTATTAAAAAAGGGTAAGTGCTAGCTCTGTACAAGAGAAGAAATTTACACCTACTCGGTGAACGAAATAAAAATGTTGCATGATATGTTCATCATAAATTCATCCATATGCATTGGGCATGTCTCATTTTATCATTTGAGACCTATCATATACTTTGGATCATAATACATGTATACATGCATATAGGATCGTCGGAGGGAGTAACTCTATTGGAATTCGGGGAGATCGAAGGAGGAGTCCCTTAAGAGATTCAGGCTCCCAAATGTCCCGAAGGAGAAGAACAAGTCCCGGAGATTCCTGAGTACCCTAAGCACCAGCCCTCCACCTTTGTGAAAGGCAAGCTTCGGAGCATTAAAACACCTATCTTGCTCCATTTCAAGTATTTTATTTACCATATTATCACTTGTATGTGCATTAAGTTATAGAAGTTGAATGGAACCGTTGCTGCATAATATTTTCCTTGTCCAACTAAAGAACCCTGTAGGCCCAGGATCGAAACATATGCTTAGCCATGCTTAGACCGGTAGAGTGGGTGGTTTGCTATCACCCATGATGATAGGTTCATACTGGTCATGGTTGGCTATATTTGCTATCGTGGAAATAACCATGTGGAAGTAATAAATCAAGACCGGGCGGACAAGGTGTGTGTGAGCCACTTGACTTGGAGGTCTTGTGAGCGGGTTCTCTCCACCTGTGTCGTTAGGCACTGGACCGTGGACATCTATTGAGATTGAACGCATGCCTGGCCGAATAACTCGTTTTGACCGCGAAGCCTAACTCTATAATTCGGGCCGGAATCCCCTCCTACTTGGGTCATGAGGGACGGCGAGCGGAATACTAGACCGTGGGTAAGTATCCTGAACATCTTGGCCTAGCACCAAGGGTAGGCACTGCTTGAACGACCTAGCTACCGTGAATCCTACTTATGCCAGTACCTGGGGACCTGCAATGTAAACCCAAGTTATATTGAAGGTGACCTACCAAAGTCAACCCGACGGGGGAGACTTGGGTGTGATTCAGGAATAAACCTCCAGCTGGCTAAGAATTCGATTCAAATCGTGGCCTCTCCCCGTCAGTGAGAAACTTGAAAGATCCATCAACCATTGTAGAAACTTGAACTCTAATAAGTAACCAAAAGATGGTTATATGGTTTACATGCCAAACATGATATGGTTACTATTGTGATGGTAAATCACTGCTTGCTCTAGGTGCTAATATAGAGTTAGTAATTGCTTCTAATCCTGATGCTAAAAGATGTTTTAAAGATAGAAAGACTAGAGTATGCCAGCAATGCTCTTTTATCCAAAAGTTATTCTTTCTCATGAGATCCACTTGATAAGCCTTGCATAATCCTTGAAGTGTCATATGGTTATATATCTATCTCTCTGTCGGGTATGTCTAGCTAAGTATAATTGAGTACTTAGGGTTTCTTTACCCTTGTTGCATATGGTATGGTTTATTCTGGCCATGGGCAATCGTGGCTTCTAATGTCTCTCCTTATTGATTTTGATGGGACTGTACTAAGTGTGGTACTATACTTGGTTTAAAACAGTTTGCAATGGGTTGTTTCAAAACAAAGACTTTTGCTACCTTTATTTGAACTATGTGTTGTAATAACACTTAGTTAAACTCTGATGTACTATTATTTTATTTCGAACTTATCACTATGAACATGTGGTTATTGAATCATTTACGATCTGGGTTGGAACGAATTATGGTTTGAAATCCTTCGAGATTTTAAGGACTAACGGGCTTATGTGGGATCTAGTGTGATAGTGTGACCATGGAAATGGTAACCATTATCCTAGTGCTCTTATAGGTTTTGCGGTTCCATGACAATTTAGATCAAGAGGAGGAAGTTCCTACTCCACCTCCTGCACCACCATCTCTGGCTGATGTTATGGCCGCTTTAATGATTGCCACTATTGAAAATGTACGCCTTTTGCGTGAGTTAGCCTAGCACAACCCACGTGGTGGAAATGAACATCGTGGTCGGAATAATCAAGAAATAACTTATGTTGACTTCACCGACACTCGTCCCCTAGTGTTCACCAAAGCAGATGAGCCTTTGGAGGCTGATGATTAGCTCCGCACCATGGAGCAAAAGTTTGATCTTATCCATTGCACTGAGGTGCAGAAACCTGACTTCGCCACTTAGTAGCTGCGTGGTGCAGCAGGATTTTGGTGGGCAAACTTTGTCGCTATGCAACCAGCAGATCATCGCATCACTTGGGCTGAATTTCGTGCCACTTTCCGTGCACACTATATCCCATATGGTGTGATGGCAATGGGGCTAGAAGAATTTCTATCTCTAAAGCAGGGAGATGCTACAGTAGCTTAGTATGTGGGAAAATTTGATCATCTTTCACAATATGCTATTGAGCATGTGAATACTGATGCCAAGAAGAAAAGATGGTTTCTGAGGGGACTCTCTACCAAGTTGCAGACAATGCTCACTCATAGCCCCAACGCTACATATCATGAGGTGGTAAACATGGCCATTGCTTCTGAGAACACATTACGCCTACATAGGGAGGCTAAGAAGAAGAAAAGTACTGCAGGATTCTCGGGTGGAAATCAGAAGCGACAAAAAATCATCTACCACCCAAAGAATCATAACCGTAATCAATATTTTGCTCCCTAGCAACAATCTGGACAACAATCATCTAGAGGATACCAGTATCCTAGGCAGAATACCACCCCCAATACCCAAGTGGTGGCAAAACAGAACAACAATGCTTGCTTCAACTGTGCAAAGCCTGGGCACTATGCTAATGTGTGTCCTTTCCCAAAGCAATATAAGCAGAACTGTCAGAAATTCGCTAGGAATCAACAGTAGTAGAAGCAAGGAGGGAATCAGAAGACTAATCCGGAGCAGAAATCTGGGAAGGTGTTTCATACCCAGGGGTGAAGGAATGTCCGATGGTGAGCCAACTCTACAGGGAGATGTTTTCTATCAATGACCATCCTGCAGTTATTCTATTTGATTCTGGCGCATCGCATTCTTTCATTGATAGAGCATTTGTGCTTAAGCATAGCATCCCAATATATAAAATTAAGGGAGATTTTCATATTCAATCACTAGGTGCTCGCATTACAACTAGAGAATTGGTTTATTATGTGTCACTAAGTCTGGGTGGGCATATTTTTCCCACAACCATGATAATACTTCAGAACCAGGGCTTAGATGTCATTCTGGGGATGAATTGGTTGCAGCAATGCAAAGTTGTGATTGATGTTTTGAATAGAACTATCAAAGTAGATGTGCCTAATAGTAAAGCTCAACTCCCAATCCATCTCTCTGTACCCAAGAGGAGGGTAGAAAGAATTTGTGCTACAACAGCCGAAGGAGTACAGAATATCCCAGTAGTTTGTGAGTTTCCAGATGTCTTTCCTGATGACTTACTATTGGGGATATTACCTCGATATACCCCCAAGGACCTACATGGGCCTCTCAACCGAGGATGGCCCAGCTCGCAAGGCCCTACGGCACGCGACCAGGCTCGGCATGCTCGCCAGGGGCTCCGAAGAGCCTTGCTCGCCAAGGAAGATCCTAGGAGATAGACTTGGATCCCTTACCTTATGGGACCGATTGTAATCTGCTAGGATATGGAAGTTGTAACCCTGCTCCTCGACTATATAAGGCGAGCAGGGAACCCCCCTCGAAACATCTCATCTACACCTCTTGTAACCTATCTCTCAGATCAATCCAGCCAGTGGAACACAGGACGTAGGGTTTTACGGTGATTTGCCGGCCTAAACCTGTATAAACCGTCGTGTCTACGCTCTCTGTGTTATGCTTGACCACCGTCGCCACACCTCCGTCTAACAATCTACTACCTTGGGTACCCCCTAGGTAGACTGCGACCCATATTTTGTCGACACTTACCTGGTCTGCCACCTATTTCTAGAAGAGCTTATTGCATGCCTCCAAAAGAATTAGCTGAACTGAAACCCTAGTTGAATGAGTTACACTATAAAGGTTTTATTAGACCTAGCTCATTGCCTTGGGGTTGTCATGCTATATTTGTGAAGAAGGATCACACCCTTAGGATGTGCGTTGATTATCGTCCCTTGAATGAAGTGACTAACAAGAACAAGTATCCTTTGTCGCGTATTGATCTACTCTTTGATCAACTCGCTGGAGCCAAAGTTTTCTCCAAGATTGACCTACGATCAGGTTACCATTAGTTCAAGGTTAAACCCGAAGATATCCCAAAAAACGACATTTACCACAAGATATGGACTTTATGAGTATCTGGTGATGTTGTTTGGTTTAACTAATGCACCGGCACATTTCATGTACTTGATGAACTCAGTGTTCATGCCGAAGCTCAATAAGTTCATTGTCGTCTTTATTGATGACATACTTGTCTACTTGAAGAATGAAGAAGAGCATGCTAATCACCTCAAAATCATCCTAACTCGATTGCATGAGCATTAGCTTTATGCTAAGTTCAGCAAATGCAATTTTTGGTTGAAAGAACTTCAATTCTTGGGACATGTGTTGTCTAGAGGAGGTGTGGCAGTTGATCCTAGTAAAGTGAAGGACATTCTTGACTAGAAGCCACCAACCACTGTTCATCAAGTCCGTAGTTTCCTCAGAATGGCTGGTTATTATCGTCAATTTATTCTTGTCACACCCATTTTTAAGAACAAAAACAAGTGCATAAAAGGCTCATGTGCACCCCAGGAATAGTCGCACACATGAGTTGACAAATTATAAAAGTACCATCACAGTGCTTATTACATAGCGAATGAATATTCAAATATAGAGTCTTAAACAAATAAACTGTAACTAAGACGACGACTACTGCGGAAGCTCCAAGGGACTGGTTGACTGGTTGACTCCAAGACTAGTACTCATTGCGGTAATCATCAACCCAATCTTCATCTGTGGTGTTTGAATGCAAGGGTGAGCACATACGTACTCAACAAATATAACACGGGGTTCATGAAGCTCAAAAGGATATGCATGGTTCATAGCGGTAAGCATTTTAAGTAGATCAAGTTCATATTAATACCAACAATTGCCAAGGTGATTTACATAAGCTCAAATATCCATGATCATAAAGTAAATGACAATGATACAATAAATAAATAACAACTTGCATAAAACAACATATAGAAATAAGAACCCATAATTCTGTGAGTTTTCCGAGCTGCTCGTGTCTGTGAGCACGGCTATCATGATAGTTTTTAACTCTGCGCAGAGGTGTACATCTTTACCCATGAGTTGTGTTGCCCATTTGCCCGGGATCATGACTCCCAAAACACTACCGAGGTGAGCATGCAGGGTTCACTATGAAACCTTTCAAGGGTTCGTCTAACAAGTTAGGGCTGCAAGGTTCATGACACGGGGATATAGAGCCATCCTGCCTACGGTGCACTCCATTACAACGGCTGCTCTCATAGGTTAGGAACCACACTATACCCGTCTCGCCATGCTCCGTTCGTGCCATAAAGGTAACCACTGAACGAGCTAGAAAAGGTCCCCATACTGAGCTAAAGCCAGAGCCATATAGCCCTCGTGGTTGTACTGTATATCCCAGATTTTGCCGACAGATAAGCTCCTATAATCAAATGTTGCTAAAAAGCAAGTTTTATCATTATTGCATATAGTCATTAACAAGTTAAGATCATGCACATCTGATATGAGCGCTAGCAATACTAATCATATGTGGTGGCACAAATTGTAGGCAACAAGGTATCAGGATATCAATCTCTAGGATCATACTATGGCAACAAGGAATCATGCATATGAATTATATTATTCATGAATAGGACAACAAGGATAATCTCATGTTATACTTGCCTTCTTCGAAGTATTCCTGCTGGTCCTAATCAAAGCAAAACTCTGGTTCTTCAACGGGTTGCTCAACGTCTATACTGATTCATCAATCAACACCATACAATCAACGGGCAAACATACACGAAGCAAACAAAACTATAATTATAACAGTACACCAACAGTATTAAAATAAGATGAAAAGTTTATAAAACTAATCTACGCATTGCTACGATAACAACGATGTTTCGTGCACGAAAATCGGAGCTAAAATGGCGAAGTTATGAATTAAACGGGTTTTGCTATTGAAAGATATTAATTTAAATCTAATCACGAAATTATAAAGTTTCGAAATTAACTAACAGTGGTATTAACATGTAGAAAATTTTATTACGAATCTAACGCAATTTGAATGGATCAAATCGGATTTAAAACGAGAGAGATATAAGCATTTGAATCAAATGGCAATTCTGTAAATAAGTTGAGAGGGGGAAAAACTTGGGGTCTCTAGCAATTGTGACCCCGAAGGGGTATCTTCTAATCCTATCCGCCAGTTCGAGATCGGACGGCTCAGATTGAACAAGAGAGGGAAAGGGAATGGCGCCAGCCGGGCACAGTGCAGGCGCGGCGGCGCTCCATTGCCGGAGCCAAGAAGCTCGCCGGTGTGGATGGTTCTGGGCCTATGGGCCACCAAAATGAGAGCCGAGGAGCTCGAGAGATGAAGGAGACGATCGCGAACTCACCTGCGAGATTCGCGTGTGCAGAGAGAGGACGGAGGCGGCTGGCGATGACGTGGGGCGGCTTCGGCTCCGCTGCAAACGGCGTCGAGACAATTAGGGCGAGACGAGGCGAAAACGAGAAAGAGAGAGGGACCACGGGATGCCGGACCTTGCTCACGAGGAGTAGGAAGTCAATCGGGTGGCGGAGGAGCTCTTACTACCTTCAATGGCGGTTGCGGCTATTGGAACTCGCGAACGGCGCTGCGGGGGCGGCGTTCTGCGGCAAGGGCAAGTCGAGGGGCGAATAGATGGAAAAACGTGGGCGGTAGAGTTCCTTAAAGCCGGTGGGTTGCTTAATTGCATTCGACTCCAACAAAATCCACGGAAAACAGGGGAAAACAGATCCTGCTTGCTCTGAGCCGAGTTGGGTTCGGTAGAGGAGATAGGAAGGAGGAAGGAGGACGCTGACGTGCGGGGCCAGTTGGTCAGTAGCTCAAAGGAGGAGGGGTGCGGGCTCCCACGCTGGGCCTTTGGCCGAGCCGGCCCAAGCGAAAGGATGAGGGGAGCTGCTGGGCTTTGCAGCCGGACTGGGCCATGCAAGGAAGGGAAAGGGAGGGCTCGCTGGGCTGAACCACTGGGCCCCAAAGTGGAGAGGAAAGAGGGAGGCCTGCGGGAAAAGAAGAAAGTTGGGCCAAAACTGATAAGGAGGGAGGGAGAGAAAAAGAAAATGTTTTTTCCATTTTCCAGAACGGATTCAGCAATTAATTTTCAAAAACAAGGGCAGGTTTGAATTCTTTTCAAAACCACTCAATACAGAACAGAAGATGCACCAGCATGAATGCAAAAACATGTTGCTACATGATAAATTTTAATTTCACCAAAACTATATATATTTTTCTCATTTATATATTAAATGCATAGCAGTAAAAGCATAATTAAATCAATTTAGTACTTTTCAAAACAATGCAAATTTTAGGGTGTTACAATTCTAGACTTTTCTCGAGTCTCGAAACCTATTACCGGTTTGTTGAAAAATCAGACCAAGTTTGTATGGTCCGATAAGTGTGAAGAAGCTTTTCAAACTTTGAAGAAGTTGATGACTACAACACCAATATTAACTCAACCCGATATTGAGAAGCCCTTTGATATTTATTGCAACGCATCCGGTATTGGTATCGGGTGTGTGCTAATGCAAGAAGGACGAGTTTTCGCTTATGCTTCTCAGCAATTGAAGAAATATGAAGAGCATTATCCAACTCATGATCTTGAGTTAGTGGCAGTCGTCCATGCTTTAAAGATATGGCGACATTACCTACTGGGCAATACTTGTCATATCTATACAGATCATAAGAGCTTGAAGTATATATATTCACTCAATCTGAGTTGAATATGAGACAAAGAAGATGGTTGGAACTAATTAAATATTATGATCTTGAAGTACACTACCATCTGGGCAAAGCAAATGTTGTGGCCGATGCTTTGAGTCGGAAGGGCAGTTGCAGTTGTCTAACAATAAAGATAGTAAATTCCACACTTTGCCAAGATTTAGAAAGTTTGAACATATCTATGATTCAATAGGGCAGTTTAGCTAACATCTCAGTTGAACCTAGTATCCGTAACCAAATCATAGAAGCTCAAAAAACTAATAAAGTCATTGCTCACATCAAAGAGAAAGTTAGATCAGGAAAACCTACCTGCCATAGAATTGATAAAGCCGATGTGCTTTGGTTCAAGAATCGTCTGGTAGTACGAAAGGTTCTAGAGATAAGACAAGCTATTCTAGAAGAAGCTCATACCACTAGGTTGTCTATTCACCCTGGAAGCAATAAGATGTACCATGGCTTGAGACGTAGATTCTAGTGGACCAAAATGAAGATTGAAATTGCTAGCTATGTAGCTAAATGCGATACCTGCCAGAAAGTGAAAGCAGATCGTTTGAAACCTGGAGGTCAACTTCAGCCATTAACTATTCTAGTTTGGAAGTGGGAACATTTTAGTATGGATTATATTGTAGGTTTACCAAAAACCTCAAAGGGTCATGATTCCATTTGGGTTATTGTTGATTGAGTTACCAAGTCTGCTCATTTTCTACCTGTTAAGACTTCCAATACTGCTGCCACTTATGCCGGTCTTTATTTGTCAAGAATCATGAGTCTTCACGGAATTCCCAAGACCATTGTTTCAGATCGAGGAACTCAGTTTGTCTCAGCATTCTAGAGACATTTTCAAGAGTCTTTGGGTACCAGGGTTTTGTACAGTACCGCCTATCATCCATAGACAGATGGTCAAACTGAAAGAGTGAACCAAACTATTGAAGATATGTTACGTTGTTGTGTGCTTAACTTTGGTGAAAAATGGGATAAATGTATACCTTTGGTAGAATTCTCTTACAACAATAGTTATCAGCAGAGTATTCAAATGTCACCATTTGAAGCTTTATATGGTCAAGCTTGTAGAACTCCACTCAATTGGTCTGAACCTGGAGAGCATGAATTCTTTGGTGTTGACATAGTTAAAGAAACCAAAGATAAAGTAAAGCAAATTTGTATCAATCTTGAAATAGCTCAGTCTATGCAGAAGAGTTGTGTGGATAAAAGAAGAAGGTCATTGCAATTCACAAAAGGAGATCATGTGTACTTGAAAGTTTCGCCTATGAATGGAGTCACTCGTTTTGGAGGGCAAGGCAAATTGGCACCTCGCTATGTCGGTCCATTCCTAGTTTTGGAACATATCGGCAAGGTTGCATATCATTTGGAGTTACCTTAAAACCTATCAGTTGTACATGATGTATTTCATGTGTCTCAATTAAAGAAGTGTCTTCAAGTCAAGGATACCATTGTGGAAGTTAAAGGAGTTCAACTTGAACCTGATGTGACCTAGTCTGAGCACCCTATTAAAGTTCTTGACCAGAAAGATAGGATTACTCATCGCCGAACTATCAAGTTCTACAAGAGTCATTGGAATCAGCATTTAGAAGAAGAAGCTACTTGGGATCCGAAGATTACCTCTTAGAAATTTTTCTATGTTTATGCATCCATTAGTGGTACTTCTGTGTAAACCCTAGAATACACTTGTAATATGAAGAACAAGAAATTGAGAGTTCTTGACATATTTCCTTTTCCATTACTTAACCAATACTTCTAAATCTCGGGACGAGATTTCTTTATGGGGGAAGGGTTGTAACACCTCTGGTGTTTAATTTTAAAATATGCCATGTCATCATATGCATTAAGCATCATACTTATGATTTGAGAACCTTGTTATGCATTGAACTAAAACAAGTTTATTTGTATGTGTTTAATCTAGCTTTTGGTTGTTTGTGATGTATTCCAAATATTGGATTTAAAACAAATTCCAGAAACCCTAACTTAATGGGGGTAAATAGTACCCCAAATATGAAATTGAAAAACTATAAAGAACTAGCATATGAGTATTAAAGCAAAGTGGTAGAGCTTAATAAATCTAACAAAATTTATTTTTGGAGATTTCGAAGTTATATTCAAAAATACAGAGTTATGGTAAAGGGGGTAATTGAATTTAAACTTGAATTCAAATTCAAATGTCTATTTTGAAAACTAGGCAGAATTTGAAAAATCTTGGTATTACCAAAGTTGTAGGTTATGAAATTTGTGGCAACTTTTGTATTTACACTTTTTCCTAGAAACATTGGGAGAGGGTCTAATTTGCAAAATGGGCGCGATGGCAATCCTGTGATTCTGATCAACAGTGCTGTCAGGGCAGCTGTCGTCCACGATGCGCCGCTCATGGCGGCTAGCGCTTGGAAGGCCGTCGAAGCCGCCTTCTCTGACCTTCTCGTCCACTCCAGACATCACCAACGTGTCAGTGACATTCCCACATGTTGATTGCACTATTACTTGAGCCGTCTATAAGTACCAGGACTCTAGAACGTACTCGCCTTTCCTTCTTGTTTCCGCCACCGCGTCCATCTCCATCTCCGACGAGCTCTGTTGAGCAAACCAACCACTGCCACCTTCGTCTAATAGCACCGCTGAGTTCGTCTTGACCTACCCTAGCTTTAACGTTGCCCGGTTGAAACCAAAACCTGTTGTATCCTCCGGTGGAAAGCCTTCGTCTTCAGCTCCAGCAAGATCTTCGCCACTCAGGTTTGTTATTGTCCAGGCTACACATGAGGTGCATTGTATTTCCATCACTCGTTTCATCTTCCTTGCTCCCTGCTGATCGTCGTGTCCTTTCCATTGTGCATATGGTGGTTTGTAGCCTCAGGAACGTCTTTGCGTCATCGTTCATCTTGTCTACCGGCACGGTCGTCGTCGACCGAACTCTATGATTCACCTCCGGACGAGTTAGCACGCGCATCATCTTCATGGTGAGCCACTGATAGTCTCTAGCCATTTGGTTGTCCATGATTCGAGCCATCATGCTCTGTCCACATCGCTCCGGTGAGTTCGCGTCGCCGCGTAGATGCTACTCATCATGAGAGCTATGTGCTTAGCGATTCGATCGATTAGTGGGTGTGTTAGCTTTGCGTTGATGTGCTGAGCACGTTTATGGAGTCGGTTGTTCGTATCTTTGCTTAGTTTGGCCAGCGCACACCGTGCGGATCTCCGCCGTGCGCCAAGGTCGTCAGCAGTGTTGTTACGAGGCACTGTAGAATCATACGGATGCATTTAACGAATGCATTGAGTTTGTATCGAGTTTCTGAGTAGGTCTGGGTGCTCAGTTGTGTCATTTGGAGGCTGTAATCGCCGACGTGATCTTGGCCGAGCCATGGGCTCCGCCATTGCCGCCAGTGAGACCTCTGAGAGGGATAGATAGGACCCTGTCGTACCTCGTTGGATGCGGAATGAAGTGAGGAACACGATACGAGTGTTGGTTGAACAAGATACTCGTCGTCGGCGACGCTCCGCCGTGTTCTTTGGTCATCGGCGCTGCTGGTGCCAGTTAGGGCATGCTGACAGCTTGGCCCCGCATTTCAGTGACTCTTAAGGGTTTGATTTTCTATTTTCTGAAATGGAATAGTAATGAAATTTGTTATTTTTGTATCTATTGTTATGTGTATCCATAAATCATGAAATAAATTATGTATACTCTCTGGAATGTTTAGTATTGAATAAAAATATAATATATTACTGTCTAGTACATTTTTAATTCTGTAAAAATACCTAGTTTAATTAGAAAAGCTATTTTCAATGATTTTTCATGTTGTCTATATTATTCCAAAAATCATGAAAATATTTATGCAATCTATGTACACAGATAGGTTGCTGTACAAAAACTTTGAGGTCCATTCGACAAATTTCAAAACTTGATTATTTATGTAATTAATAAATAATAAATAAAACAATTAGAAACCCTAATCACTATAGGATTTGGGTGAATTTGGATTGTTTGCAGAACATGGTTCATTGTTCAGTGACAAAAACAAAACAAACATTTGATTTGATGTGATGTTGAGTTCAGTTCTTTTGGAGATAATTATTAAATTAATTAGTTAATTAAACAAGATTTAGTTAATTACTTAATGAACTAGTTTTGTTTTCTTTCGTGAAGGAAAGTTGTACTCAAGATAACTAATCTTGATTTATCATCATTTAGCCATATGCTTTCATGATTGTTAAAATATCATGTTTACATTTAAGCATCATCTAAACATATCATTATCATGTAGATAATCCTATTGTTGGTGGAGAAGTCCATCATATAATTGTATACTACGAGGTTGGATTTGATATCTATGGTACTGAGCCAACAACTGTTTATCCTGCAAAACAAGGTAAGCCCCGGTGCATTCAAACCCTACCTTGTATTGAAACGATTTTATTTAAATACACTTATGGTTAATTATTGCATGGTTACTATTCAATCAAATTCCTACTTGATTCATAGCCTTACCTTGAATAATTTAATTCCTGTACCTTGATATCTGTTTTAAAATACACAAGGTACTATAGCTACTTAGTATGCTTAGAACAATATCAAGTAGATGATTTTCGGTCATCTACACATAGCGTATTGTTGCGGCAAATGGTTATGCACTTTTGAGAAAGGAATGGTTTGTAAGAAGTAATAATCAGGACCGAGCAGACATGGTGTTTGGGAGCCACCAGTGGTGACTGGTGAGCAGGTTTTCTCCGCCTATGTCATTAGGGACCTGTTGACACAAAATGTGACGCACTATGCCCAACACACAGCAAGCCGGAAAGCGTAGCTTCAATCGGGTGCCTGGGTGTTTCGGAGTCCAGAAACGTGCCAGTCAGTTTGACCTGAAACTAACAAGGGATGAAAATTATTAGATATAAAACTGAAACATGCCCGATGAGACTAGACAGTTCCATATATACGGTCCTGAAGCCACTTATGACGACATATAGCTATAGAAGCTGTCTGCCAACAAGTTTTATAGATCATTCGGCTAAAACAAACAATAAGCATGTGAAAAAGTTGATAGCCAAACGTGCATTGCATGAAAAAGTATGTATGGACGAATCATAATTAAACTATGAGTTAAAGCATAACCAAGCTCGGCAAATCCAACCGAGTTGGGCGGCCATGATGAAGGAACATATAAGAAAACATGATTAAACTAATCTAAAGCCTGCGTCTGCCGCACGACACCCAACATTATCAAAGCTTAAACGTGGTTAACATGTATGAACCCGCATCACGTAACAATCTAGATCTAAACTAATTCGGCTACTATGACCATGAGATCTATTCGTATGAACAATATGATTAACTATTAAAACAAGAATAGATCTATAAGAAAAGATAAAGTCAAACCGTATCAATCTAGGTTGGGAAAAAGAGTGTTACAAATATATAACAAATATAAAACATGTAACACGTAGTAACTTGATGAATCTACTAGATCTTGCCAAATCTAATAGAGCCGATAACTATCTTGCTTTTGCTAAGCATATCGAGCAAGCACCTACCGCACAATGTGTACTCATAAACAAAACATCAGCGAAGACTTCTTGATTGTCAAGCAAAGATCCGCCGCACGATCATTGAAAACAAACAAGACTACTTGCATCAACATCTAAATCCACCGCATGATACTAGACATGATAGCAAGGTTGCCGGGACTTACGGAGGTCGACGGATCGATGATTCCTCTCGAAGAACTCGACGACACGACAAAGGACTCGAAGTTGGCATGGGGCCGGTTGTATTATATTGGTTGTGAACAGTTTTTACAATGGCCAAGGGCTTATATTTATACCCTGGTCATAACATGAGTCCTAAAAGGACACGATTACAAAACATTAAAGGAAAAACACGACATCTAACCCTAGCCTTTCCTTCAGGATCTTTATTTCCTTAATCGTCGCGAAGTCTGTTGCCCGATTCAGTTCTCGCTTGCCGTCTTTATCGCTTCCTCAACGAAAACCTTCCTTTCTAGAATAGCCGACCTCATGATTATTTAGCCGAACCTTTGGCAACTAGCCGATTGCTTGGATTTTTGTTGACTCCTTTGGAGACTAACCAACCGCACACGCGTTTGCCGAATACTCTGAGTTTTGTACTGGCCTACCTGTCATTCTATCGAGCATACCAAAATCCAGTGTTAACACATGCCCCCTCAATTTTGGGATAAAAGTCGTTTTGTCCTGAAATTGACTGCAAGTTCTCCCCCTTTTTTTCTTTTACACACCTCGATCTGTATGACAATGTAATCAGCTTTTATTCTCCCAACTAGAACATAGCCGACTATATTTAGATTCTTGAATCGAAGAAAATAGCAGATTGCTCCCGTCTCCCTGACTAGGAAATGGCCGACCGCTCCTGTCCTTCTGCCTTAAGGAAATAGCCGACCAACTCTTGATTTACCCGAGCTTGGCCCAGTCCAGTAATGGCCCATCCAAGTGGGAAAACCCCAACTCATCGCTTGGTATTCCATTCGGCTTATAAATAAACCCTCTTTCTACTACTCTAGTTACAGTCAAACACTTTCTCGCCTCCGTCTCCTTTTCTTCTCTTGCTCAATCTAGAAGGAAACCCTAGCCTGCACAGTAACTTCACCAAATCCATCAATGGAGGGTCGTAACCTCGGCAAGCGACCTGCAGAAGAGGAAGAAGTGACATCCCGGCTAGTCATCCGTTGTTGTATGAGGTAAACTGATCTATGACCATCTTTTTTTTACCCCATCACCTTTCTGAGTTTTTATTATTATTCTCTGTTTCTAAAATGGATGAAGTTGACCCTTTGGACGGCGCTAGTGCTCCTTCAACAGCGCTCGGGGCGTCGGATGAGGAATCCGTGATGGATCCTCTTGCAGAACTAGTTGCGGCGAAGAAAAAGATTAGCCAAATGGAATGCTTGATTGCCGATTTCCAAAAAGCACTTCTTGATGCCGAACAGACGGCTAAGGAGAATAAGGAAGAGGCCAAGAAGGCTGCTGAGCAAATCACTGGTGAGCAAATACTACTTACTTTTCGCCCATTTGTGTGATGTTCTAGGGTCCGATTGCCTTTCCACTCTTCTAGATTTGTCAACAAGACTAGAAGCTCTTCAGATGGCAGGGAATGACATCGCCAATCTTGTGAATGCTGCCGGCGAGACAGTCATTGAGAGGGTAGAAAATGTCTACCCGAAGGTGACTGAAGTGGCTTACCAGTGCATTGAACTTGGTGCCACACTCGCCCTTTGTGTCGTTCAAGCTTACACCGGCCAAGACTTCCACGACCTTGATGTGTTCAAGGAAGATATCATGGAAGAAATGGTGACTAACTCTGACGCCATGGAGACAGCAGGAAAGATTATCAATGAAGCCTCAAATCCTCATTATGTAATCCACAAAGTTCGTGATCAATGAATTGTATCTAAAATGCAGTCTTGTTGACAACTTTGTAAATATGATGAACCACTAGATTTCCGATCCATTGTTTCTTCTGAGATGAATCCATCGAGATTCATTTTTCTATCTCTGGAATGTATCTTTATTTGTATTTTTGTTTGCGTTGTAATGTAATCAGCCTTTGGTATTCCTCCTTAAAACACAGCCAATTGCCTCTAGTTTGCAGATAGCCGATTGTTTTCGTTTCCCCTGTCATGAATTATTCTGAGAATGATGAACCTGATGATTGTTGCTTGAATCCGTATGACACCGCCTTGATTTGTGTTTAATTTTTTTGCTCTAAAGGTGACACACATCACGTCGGCTATTCTCTAAGTCCTTAGAGGATTTTTTCGGCTAAAGGCGATATCTGCATATCGGCTATTCTGTGTACAAAGCTTCTTAAGTCTGTTTATGCACCAACCTCGACACTGGGATGAAATTTCTTAAGAAATCTCCCATTAATAGCTCTAGTAAATTCTTCTCCCAATAGAGTCTTCAGGATATACGCATTACCAGGTGCACACCTCACTATCCGAAAAGGTCCTTCCCAGTTCGGAGACCATTTGCCGAACGTTTTATCCTTTGTCCCAATCGGCAGTATAGTTTTCCAAACTAAATCTCCCTCTGCAAATTGCTTCTCTTTGACCTTTCTGTTGTAATACTTGGCAACATGTAATTTGTTTTTCTCAATATTCTCCAACACTTTAAGACGAACCAAATGTAAATCCTCCAATTCATCCATCATCAGATCCTTATAATCTTCTTTCTTCAAATCATTTTGCAATGTAACTCGCCTGGAACCCGACTGCAGCTCCCATGGTAACACAGCATGATGCCCATAAACCAACTCATAGGGAGACGCCCGAGTAGACCCATGACAAGCCATTCGATAAGCCCATAAAGCCTCATTAAGAACCGAATGTCACTTCGGTTTTTTATCGATCTTCTTCTGAATAATTTTAATCATGACTTTATTTGATGCCTCAGCTTGGCCATACACTTGTGCATAATAAGGAGAAGAATTATATAATTTGATTCCCATGTCTTCGGCAAAATCACACAATGCAGATGAAATGAATTGAGTTCCCTGATCTGTTGTTATAGTCTGAGGAATTCCAAACCTGTGAATTATATGCTCCTTAACAAAATTGATCATGTTTTCTGATGTAACCTTCTTCAAAGGAATAGCTTCAACCCACTTTGTAAAATAATCAGTAGCTAACAGCACAAACTTATGTCCTTTGCTAGAAGGAGGATTAATCTGACCAATTAAATCCATGCTCCATCCTCTAAATGGCCAAGGCTTGATAATTGGGTTCAAAGCCTATGCTGGAGCTCTCTGAATGTTGCCAAATCTCTGACAATCTTGACACCCCTTGTAATATTCAAAACAATCTTCAAGCATGGTCGGCCAAAAATAACCAGTACTCCTAATTATCCACTTCATTCGGTAAGCCGATTGATGTGCACCACACACTCCTTTGTGTACTTCATACATCAGCTCTCTGGCCTCTCCTTTACTCAAGCACTTGAGGAGTACCCCATCTATAGATTTATAGTACAACTGATCATCAAGGAGCACAAACTTGAGTGCTTTGTATCTGAGCTTCCGGGAAACTTTCTGCGATGGATTCTTTAAGTAATCGGTAACTTCGTTTCTCCAGTCATCAATTACCTGATTCTCATCCAAAGCGCTAATCTCTTGATCCTCTCGGTATCCCGAAGCAGTTTGAGCCACTTTATTTGCTTCTTCATTATACCCCCTAGGGATATGATGCAAGGTTGCTAACTGGAAATTCTTCAAAAGCTCTCGGCACTCTTCATAATATTCTCTTAATATATCATTCTTGCATTCATATTGGCCGAGTAATTGGTTAATTACCAACTCAGAATCTCCACAGATCTCAACAGCAACAACCTTAATTTCAACAAGAAGTCGAAGCCCTCTAAGTAGCGCTTCATACTCGGCTTGATTGTTAGTAACATGGAATTCAATAGGGATGACATATTTAAAAATTACCCTTCGTGGAGAAACCAAGAAAATACTAGCACCACCACCTCTGCTACAAGATGAACCATCAAAAAACAAAGTGCAAGGTGCAATACTTATCATGTTAGCAGAAGGATCACGATGATGGGTAACAAAATCGGCAATAATTTGACCCTTCACTGCCTTTGCCGATTCATACTTCAATTCAAATTCTGATAAAGCCAAAATCCACTTGCCAATCCTACCATTTAGAATTGACATTGATAACATATGTTTTATTACATCAAATTCAGAAACTACCACGCATTCAGCGTTCAACAGGTAGTGCCGAAACTTAGTACATGAATAATATACACACAAGCAAAGTTTCTCCATAGCCGAATACCTTGTTTCGGGATCTAGTAGTTTTTGGCTAAGGTAAGCTATTACTCTTCCTTTTCCTTCAAACTCTTGCATGAGGGTCGATCCTATTGTTAGGCTGTCGGCCGCCACGTACAACTTAAAAGGCTTGTCAAGCTGTGGAGGTATCAATACAGGTGGCGCCTTCATGTATTCTTTGATTTCATCAAAAGCCTTCTGTTGTACGTCACCCCATACGAATTCTTGATCCTTTTTAAGCTTCAACAGTGGAGAGAAAGGCAAAACTCTTTCGGACAAGTTAGATATGAATCTTCTTACAAAATTAATTTTGTCGAGCAGTGAATGCAATTCTGTGCGATTGGCTAGAGGGATAACCTTGTCTATTGCTTCCATGCTTTTCTTACCGACTTCGATCCCTCCTTTATGGACTAAAAATCCTAGAAACTCACCAGCTGAGACTCCAAAGGCGCACTTGTTCGGGTTCATCTTTAAACCATGCTTCCTAGTGCACACCAAAGTCCTCCTTAGATCAGCTAAATGCCCTTCATGATTCCTAGATTTGACCACCACATCATCAATATAGATCTCCACAATTTTGCCGATCAACTCGTGGAAAATAAAATTCATGGCTCTCTGATAAGTTGCACCGGCATTCTTTAAACCAAAAGTCATGACAACCCACTCAAATAAACCAATATGACTAGGACATCTGAAAGCTGTCTTTGAAATATCCTCTATTGCCATAAAGATCTGGTTATAGCCAGCATTACCATCCATAAAGCTGATGACTTCATAACCAGCCGATGCATCAACAAGTAAATCGACAACCGGCATCGGGTAACCATCCATTGGAGTGGCTTTATTGAGATCTCTAAAGTCAATGCAGACTCTCATCTTTCCATTCTTCTTATACACTGGTACTATACTTGAAATCCACTCTGCATACCTACATGGCCGAATGAAATTTGCTTCTAATAATCTTTTAACTTCTTTTTTCACATCGGCCAATACCTCCTCATTGAAATTTTTCCGAGGAGGTTGTTTATAAGGATGATACCCAGGCTTGATCGGCAATCGATGCTCAACAATAGAATGATCCAATCCGGGCATCTCTGTGTAATCCCAAGCAAAACAATCCTTGAACTCTTTCAGAAGGTTTATCAATTTCAATCTATACTCTGGGTCTAAATTTGCACTGATATACATCAGCCTTGGTTTGATATCATCACCAACATTTATCTCCTCTATCTTATTGGCCGACATAAAGCCACGTCCCAACTTTCCTTTGTTCCCATCGATCGGGTTCTCCATTAAAAATTGCTTTGAGAGCCGACTGCTTGGATCGGTTGTTGATCCTTGTTGAAGACATTCACAGGACCTTCTTCCCATACCCTTCCAGAGAAACAATCGACGCCATCATATTCCCAGTAAGTAGGCTCTGCAGCAGCAACACTTACCAAGTCATCAGCATGAACAACTTCAACATTATCTCAATTCCACTGAATAAGAACCTGATGCATGTTTGAAGGTATGCAACAGTTAGCATGGATCCAATCTCTCCCTAAAAGCAGACTATATGCCCCCTTTCCATCGATGATAAAGAAAGTAGTAATCAAAGTTTTTTATCCAATCATCAACTCAACATGCACAGCTCCTCGGGTGTCAGAAGGATTGCCAGCAAAATCCCTGAGTACCATGTCAGTTTTTAGAAGTTCCTCATTGGTCATCCCGAGCTTCCTAAAGGTGGTATAAGGCATGATATTGATGGCAGCGCCTCCATCAACAAACATCTTAGTCAGAGGTTTGCCATTGACGTACCCCTTCACATAAAGTGGCTTCAAATGTTGATGTTTGGCCGACTTATCGAAAACCGCCCGTTCGGTTAGGACAAGTTGGGCCATCAGATCATGATACTCACTCTCATCGAAATCTGAGTACACTTCTTCTTGGATATACTGGTCTTCTGGAGCTAAGAACTCTGATGGAATAAAGAAAGCCATATATGCATCAGCCGACTGGTCTTGCTTGTCAGGATTTTCCTTAGGACGCCACACTTGTTTCTTTTCGGCAACTGTCTGTGCCAACTCTTTGTTCCTCAAGCGTTGTACCCTTCTTTTCTGGCTTTTTCTCAGCCCTGGTGGACACCATTGTCCTTTTTGCCACACGTACTCACGGATCTCTTCTTCCTCAGCGCCTTCTTCATAATGGATCCACCCTTGATCGGCAAATCTCTTGCTTCGCCGATTTCCTGAGCTATCCATTTTTACACGCCGATCGTCCTCAGTAAAACGTGCTCTAAGCTTTTCATGGACTAGACGACGGTTGGCCCGAGACTTCCTATACTCTAAATATTGGTCACTGCATTCAGGGCAATTATCTTTAGTAGACAGCTTCAAGCCTTCATTCCAACAATGTCTAAAGAATGAGCATCCCCAATGAGACTGTTCTTGCTCTCTCATGTACTCTTGCTCCCTCTGGTACATCTCTTCCTCATACTTCTGATGTTCCTCCATGAACTCTTGTTCCTCGTAATACCTTCGCTTCCGATATCGTTCTTGCTCCCGTCGCCATTTGTTCAAAAGAATCCATGTCGTGACTCTGGGCTTAGAAGGTTCCCCTCTCTCGGTTCGGCTGTTCTGGAACCGAACCTGTTGCCGAAATTCTTCATTTGTAATTTGCCGATCAGGATCAACAGCACCAGTTTTCTTAGCTCTGTCTGAGGTTAACACTTTCACTTTGCCCTTGTCTTTAGAGCTTTCTATAGCAACCATGTTCATGGAGAAGGACACTGTGTTCTGTGCAAAAGGATTAGCATCAATTTTCATCTTACCATAAAATTTCAAATGCCCTTCTTGAATAGCTTTCTGAATCTGCATTCTGAATACTCGGCAATCATTGATGGAATGAGAATTGGTATTGTGGTAGCCGCAAAACTTTTTATCTCTCACCCCTTCAGGGCGCAGCATGGGGTGCCCTTTCGGCAACTTGATACGCCCTTCTTTGAGCAACATCTCAAATAGCTTGTCTGACTTGGAGACATCAAAGTCGTACGTACCCTTCTGCTGCCTCAACCAGCATTGACTGACCTGAGTTGGTTCTTTCCCCCAGACCAATTCGGCTACGGCTATTTCATCTTCATCATCATACTCTGCTGGTTCCTCCAGGAAACTTTGATACATCTCATTAGCCACATCACCCTTTTGGAAACGGTTGTCTCTTCTGAACCCTTGAGCCAGATTGCTCATCATGGCTAATCGTTGTAACAGCTGACCAAGGTCATCAAAATCCATGCCGAACAACTTCTGCCTGACATTCGGTTGCATGCCCGCTATTGCCATCCCTGGCAACTGGTCATCTGGCAGGTTTAAGGAGTAGCAGAGGTTTTTAGTCTCCCTGAACCTGCGGAGATACTCTTGGGGTGTTTCATTGGCTCTATGCTTCAAGCTCATAAGGTCAACTAGTTTCTTCTCATTAGTGCCCGTAAAGAAATATGAATGAAACTTCTACTCCAATTCTGCCCAAGTACCAATGGAATTAGCCGGCAGAGACGTGAACCACGTGAAAGCCGGCCCTGTCAGAGACAACGGGAAATATCGAATCCTCCAAGCTTCATCAGCGAATGCCTCTCCAAGCTGCATTAAGTATCGGCTGATGTGCTCTATGGTGCTAGTATCATCCTGACTAGAAAACTTGGTCAGGTCTGTGGGAGGTTTTACTCTCGGAGGGAGTGCAACTCGGTTATACCACTCTGGGTAAGGGGACTTGTATGCATAGGAGTGGCTCTTTGGCTTCAGGCCAAACTGATTTTGCATCACATCCGCCATCCTGTTCATGATGAGGTCAATATTCGAGTTTGGAGCTCCATGTATCTGCCCTTCAAAAGCCAAACCTGCAGAATTCTTATACCCTGGATTCGGGAAAGAGTCAATAGCATTGTAATCGGCAAATTCCTGATATCCGTCTCCATACATATTTTTCTGCAACATGTTCGCAGCTGGAGACACCTTGAAAACCGATTGTGGGATGTTCCCCGTTGCACCAAACGTGAGCTGGCCACAAGTCATGGGGTGTTGTTGTTTCTGGCGAGGAGCCATCCCACCTTGGTTCATGCCAGACGTCTCGCCATCTTCAGCAATTTTTTCCTGGTATTTCGGCATATTGAACAATGTCGGCCCTTGCATTGGACCAATGGTTTCCTCAAAGCATTTATCGGCGGATGGACCGAAAGTACTGACCATGATTGAGCGAAAGGTATTCAAGAAAGTTGTATGATGATTCCTCAGAGTTTCACTTATAGCTTTATAAACCATCCCAGACATCTTCTGAGCATCTTCTTCTTCGGTGTAATCAGTTTGATGTGGAAGGAGAGTTCTCGGAAGCTGCTGCTTCTGAAAAACCTTGTTGCTTTTATTCTTTGAAAAGGACAGCAAGCACTTCTGCTGAAACTCATCACACGCTTGCTGGACTGTATTCCTCAGGTCTTCTGGCAACTCATCCATAGTCACGACCAGAACTTGGCTGTCATCGAATTCAACCATCTTGAAAAAGTGTGTGGTCCCACCGAGCGTGCCAAAAAGTGTGTTGACACAAAATGTGACGCACTGTGCCCAACACACAGCAAGTCGGAAAGCGTACTTTAATTCGGTGCCCGGGTGTTTCGGAGTCCAGAAACGTGCCAGTCAGTTTGACCTGAAACCAACAAGGGATGAAAATTATTAGATATAAAACTGGAACATGCCGGATGAGACCAGACAATTCCATATATACGGCCCTAAAGCCACTTACGACGACATATAACTATAGAAGCTATCTGGCAACAAGTTTTATAGATCATTCGGCTAAAACAAATAATAAGCATGTGAAAAAATTGATAGTCGAACATACATTGCATGAAAAAGTACGTATGGACGAATCATAATTAAACTATGAGTTAAAGCATAATCAAGCTCGGCAAATCCAACCGAGTTGGGGGCCATGATGAAGGAACATATAAGAAAATATGATTAACCTAATCTAAAGCCTGCGTCTGCCGCACGACACCCAACATTATCAAAGCTTAAACGGGGTTAACATGTATGAACCCGCATCACGTAACAATCTAGATCTAAACTAATTCGGCTACTATGACCATGAGATCTATTCGTATGAACAATATGATTAACTATTAAAATAAGAATAGATCTATAAGAAAAGATAAAGCCGAACCATATCAATCTAGGTTGGGCAAAAGAGTGTTACAAATATATAACAAATATAAAACATGTAACATGTAGTAACTTGATGAATCTACTAGATCTTGTCAAATCTAATAGAGTCGATAACTATCTTGCTTTTGCTAAGCATATCGAGCAAGCACCTGCCGCACGGTGTGTACTCATAAACGAAACATCAGCGAAGACTTCTTGATTGTCAAGCAAAGATCCGCCGCACGATCATTGAAAACAAACAAGACTACTTGCATCAGCATCTAAATCCACCGCATGATACTAGACATGATAGCAAGATTGCCGGGACTTACAGAGGTCGACGGATCGATGATTCCTCTCGAAGAACTCGACGACACGACAAAGGACTCGAAGTTGGCACGGGGCCGGTTGTATTGTATTGGTTGTGAACAGTTTTTACACTGGCCAAGGGCTTATATTTATACCCTGGTCATAACATGAGTCCTAAAAGGACACGATTACAAAACATTAAAGGAAAAACACAACATCTAACCCTAGTCTTTCCTTCGGGATCTTTATTTCCTTAATCGTCGCGAAGTCTGTTGCCCGATTTGGTTCTCGCTTGCCGTCCTTATCGCTTCCTCAACGAAAACCTTCCTTTCTAGAATATCCGACCTCATGATTATTTAGCAGAACCTTTGGCAACTAGCCGATTGCTTGGATTTTTGCTGACACCTTTGGAGACTAACCAACCGCACACGTGTTTGCCGAATACTCTGAGTTTTGTACTGGCCTACCTATCATTCTATCGAGCATATCAAAATCCAGTGTTAACAGGATCGTCCATTGTAAATGTCTGAGGGTTGCGACTTTGGAGTACCGATCACAAACTTTTGGAAGCTGGACTCCGGCTATTCCAGTCTTAAGAACGGTTAATCCGCAATGAGAGTGGAGAGATAGCGAGAGTAGTGTGTACCCTCCTGGTTCGTGGAGCCGGGTGGAGGCGTACTATGCTCTCAGGTGGCAGAACCCTGGTCTTAGCTGGAGGATCTGGGAAAAGGTAGTCATATGCGTGCTTTCGGGGTTGCATATGGCATGTGGTTGGGAAGCCCCAGCTGGGTTTTAACTGGTTAGAATCATCGTATTCCTCGGATTAGGAAATATAACCCTATTGTTTACATTGTAGTTAATGAAACTTAAACTAGATACATGATGATTCCTTTCGAGATGGTTGTTGCCTCATTATCGATCAGAATTACGATCGGTACTTGAGTAACTATTTATGAGAACTAAATTAATTTCAATTGTCTTTATAAATTCTCATTTATGCAAAATACTTGATTCTCGAAAAACCTCACCTTGAATCCAATTACTTGCATACCTTTATATATCCATCACAATTTATTTGTGGGGTAAGACTTGTTGAGTACACTCGTACTCAGGGTTTGTTAACCCTTGTTGCAGATGAAGTTGCGAATGCGGTCTGTGTAGCTCTGTGCTACATGACCGTTATTAATGTCAAAGAGGATGAGGAATAATCGTAGTTGTTTGACTCTTGGGCAGAGTACTTGGGTTGTTTGTAAAATAAACTCTTTATCACTAGCTTGATGTATCGTATGACACTTAAGTTATGTTTTCAAAACTTATCGTTTGTAATATGACTTATGAATTCCGCTACTTTGATGTAAATAAGATTATTGTATTACTTCTACAATGTCTGTAATGAGGCAATCTTGTTCGGAAAGGGGTGAATGACTCGGTTTAATCCGATGACACCCGACGAATCTTGTAAGACTTGGATCATTTGTTGGGATTAAAGTTGGATGGACGATAATCATGTCAAGTGGGCCCTATTCTTAGGAGGTTCTATCACACGTTCCCTTGCACAAATGGCTTGGGAAAAACTGTGTTTTGAAGAAAAATAAGTATGTTAGGAATCTAATTAACACACTGTTGTTGGGCAAAAGAATGCTCAAGTGAACTGGAGTATGGGACCTACTTTGACCCAAGGAGATAGTATCAGAAATACATGCTACAAAAACCATCAAGAACATAGTGAGAGGGGGTCGCTGCGGCTCAAGGATAGGTCTCGATAGATTTCTTAGCCCGTTCTCCTTCCTCCTTTCTCATCAATTGATCTACAACCTTCTAGTACATATTTTAGGAAGAATTAAATATATCAGCAGCCCTTAACTTGTAAGCGTGTATCTGTCGATGAAATATTGTTGGTAGTCTACCAAGGGGTACCCCAATGTAGTAGATTAGATGCCGAAGGTGTGGCGACGGCTATCAAGCGTAACACATCAGAGAGCATAGACACGACGATTTAGACAGGTTCAGGCCGATAAGTCGCCAAAATATCCTAATGTTCTGGTAGCTAGATTGATCTAAGAGATACAATACAAGATGAGATTGTGTTTTGGGGGGACCTCTACCCCTCCTTATATATTCTGAAGGGACAGAGTTACAAACAAAGTAGCCTATATGGTACTATTATAATGTTGTGTGGTGCACGTTGTCTGCCGCACGTCTTCATCTTGTGGGTTGGGCCACCTTCTATAGTGCGGCCTATGTATAGCCACGGGGGTATATGGGGGTCATATCCCCACAGCTAGTACCTGAGCACTTTGTATCCGTCGAGCAAAGTATTCAGCTGTTTGTCGAAAGGATGTAAAGTGCTAAAGAAAATTTTGAAGAACTTCTTCTTGGTGAAGTGTATCCACTTGGAGCTTGCAAGACTGTAAGGAACAGCAAGGTCCTAGTAGAAGTTTGTACAAGTCCTTCTTAGCAAACTCCCTGGCGTCATCGAAGAAGAAAGCAAATACATTCACCGCGAGGTGAAGTGTATCCACTTAGTCCCCAAGCTTGGTAGTAGGAGTAGTAGACCCATGGTACCGAGTTATAGAGCATCTAAAAAAAAGCACAGTTACTAGTAAAAGATAATCGTGAGTATACATAATCCTCGAGCCTGCTGGAAGGAGAAAATGCTCCTTGGAGCAGGTTCAAGCTTGTTGACAAAAAAATCACTGTGGTCGACGCAGTCCCCGAGACACAATCCCCGAGCCTGCTTGTAGAAGAGGTCAGAGAATATTTTCAGCGACCAGGCGTCAGAGCCACGACTAGCGAAGTCACCGAGACATAGTCCCTGAGCCTGCTCGTAGAAGTGGTCGGAGAAGATTCAACGACAAGGCATCGGAGCTATGACTATAGCTGGCAAAGTCCCGGAGCCTACAGTCCCCGAGCCAAGTCATAGGACAAGACGGAGGACTCGGCGACAAGGGTCGATGAGGTTGGCAATGAGGGTCGACGAGGTTTCCAAGAGTCATGATGGGTCGGTGACGAGGGATGACGAGGTCGACTGAAGGACCAAGAACGGTGACCAGAGGGGGGGTGAATGGGAGCCTCAAATTTCACTCGGAAATATTCGGGTCACTCTTCCCAAAAACAACCCCAGCAAGCATGCTTACTCAAACAGCAAGATCACGACCCTAGAGAGGGTGGATACCTTTGGTGATGATTAAGAGGTACAGTGGATCTTCCGGAAACCAAAAACTCAAACCGAGACACCGATAGTGAGGCTCCCAAACCCTAGAGAGAAGAGAAGAGAGCTCACCAAAAAATACTTATGAGAACTGGTCTCACAAGTGCTTCATCAAGTTCCCTGCGTGATTACAAAACCAACGCAACAAACGGAACTCAATTCGGAGTCTAGACGAGAGAGAAACGACCAAAACAGTGGGCGAAGAAATCCTGAAAAACCTTACTGGAAGGGCGACGGACGCTGGGCGATGGACGCTGAAAAAGGGCGACGGACGGTCCATCGTAGAGTCCGTCTCAGCGTCCGTTGCAGTGTTCGACGCCCCAAAAAATCAGTCTGAAACAGCCCCAGGTGACAGACGTTCGGCTAGGCGAAAGGCAGCATCCGACGGGTGAATTTCAGCGTCCGTCAGCACCGTCTGACGCCCCCGAAAACTACACGTATCACACAAAAAAACGCCGGAACTTGTTCGTTTCAACTCCGATTGAATCCAAACTTCATGGGGAGGTTTATGAGGTAGATGTGACTCTACTCTTGGAGGATCTAGTCTATCCTTCCCTCACAAGTTTGTGAATCAAAGATGAATGAATAAAACAGAGTGGAGAACAAGTCAAAACGCAAACGGATCGATCTCTTCGCTCACCCCATCCTAGCCCGATTCCTTCAGTGGATTTGATCACAAGGGGTAGTAGCAACTTTCACTTCAAATGGAATTCCAAAACATGCAGCGAGGAGGGAGATCGAGCAACGGGAATCAAAGAGCAAAACCACAAAAGCGAAGAATACAAGCCAAACGAGGACACGATCATGAAATCAAAAGCGCCATGGCCTATGGAGGTAAGGCCTCTAATTCCCACCAAAAGATTCGCGAGTTCTTACAAAGGTTGGAGAGATCAACCTAGGGCCCTCATGAACTAGAGAGAGGTTAGAGAAAGAGAGAGTTGAGGAAAATGAGAAGTGTTCAAGAGGTTGTATGAGGGATACCCCTTCATCCCCTACTTAATGGGCTTTGGCTATTTCCCAAAGACCACCTAGACACATGAGTGAACTACATAGCCTAAGCATTGCAGTCCAAGCTCCAGAAAATATCTTTCTCGATTTGAATGGATGGCCCCACTTCCTGCCAGGAGTTGCTGTCGCCTCGACGCAACCTCCAGGATTCCGTCACGTGCCATCCCCGCTTTCTCAGAAGCTCCGCCTGGGTTTTGAGGCCCAAACCCGCGAAATCTGCCACCGGTAGCTTTGGGCTCAACTACCGAACCCTGAGTTTTGAGGCCCAAACCACCAAACCACTCGACTCGAGCTACCTTGTCCTCGCCCAGTCGGACTCCGAGTCCCATGAGCCTCCTCTCGACCCGCTCATCTGCCATCTTGACTCGGTCGACTCGGTCTACCTCCATGTCTTGTTGCACTCGCCAGTGCCAAGTACTAGCCACCACAGCTAGTCCGTCGGCGCCCATGGTCCCTCAGTCCGAGCCCCGCTTCCGCCCTTCGCCGCTCTCAGTACATCGGCACGGCAAGCCTCTACTCGACCTTCTCCACGCCATTGACCAATGTCTCCGGGCATAGCACCTGCACACCACAAGCCGATAGACAAGCACACATTTGCTTTCGCAAAGGATTAGTTCAAGACACTCAAACTGAAACACTCAAGTGTTGAGCAATCACTCATCACAAAACTGAACTACATGGGTACTTATCCACCATATGTTCGCAATCTCCCCCTTGATGAGTGCATTGTCAACACAAGTGCATTTCAGATTTGAGCCACAAGGTAAAGCACTCCAAATGACCAAAAGATAAGAAAGCCAAAATGGGGTCACTTGAGAGAAGCAAAACTCAACCAAAACTTGGTTCCCAAAGACATGGGCAACGACTCGACCTAACCAAGCAAAACAAAGCTAGCCCTCAAGAAGAGGCAAAAAACGGGCTCAACACCGCTAGCAAGCCAAAGATACCAATCGCCTTATGGCAAGAAACTCTCCAAGATACCAATTAAAGCATTTTAAGCTCAAGAGGTCAATCGAAACCTGTCGGAGCCAACAAAACAAAATAGACCCTCCAGAAGAGGCAAAGGCTCAACACATCTAGCAAAAGCTCCCCTAGGCAAATGCACTCTCTCAGAAGATACCAAGAAGGATGAAAAGAGTCAAAGATACAAGATTTTCACAAAATGCACATGTTCTCCCCCTTGGAAGTAGATGGCTGAAAATAGAGTGAAATGCACATCTCTCTCCCCCTTGTTGACACATGTAGCTCATCAAAGCTCAAAGACTCAAGATGTTCACAAAAGCCATGAAATGCAAAATGAGTGCAAAAGGTTCATACATAGAGCTAAGACAATGAAAGGATGCTCTAAGTGATGTGATCCTATGAGAATAAGCTAAAGCTCCAAGTACTTAACAAAGACTCAGGTTGAGCTCAAGATCACTCTAGAAGCCAATTTAGAGAAGATTACACGTGTGAGCATAGAAAGGGTATCACCACTGAAAAACAACTAGACATGGCATACAAGATAGGATCAACCTCAAAGCTATCTCATGTATAGCGAGTAAAACTATCCCTAGCAAAGTTCATACAACAAGCCAATGACCCAAACTGAATCAAAATTTTCATTTTTCAGAATTTTGCAGCAGAAAACAGTTTTAGGCACATTATAGGTGTATGCGAGTGGTTGTAAGCAAAGTGATGCCACTTACCAACTATTGACATTTGTTAACGCAAACAAAGAAATCACTAGGAAGTAATCCACAAGCGCATGGATAGCGGTGAGCACTTCACCCGGGAGATTATCCAGAGTATCGTATTTATTTATCCACATGGAGAAAGGGTGCATCTGACTAACCAAATCTATGCTATTAACCTTTAGGCTACAAACAAGGTGGTTTTGATATGAGCGATTAGAGAAGACCACGACTGTAATCTCGTTCTAGTCTATTCAAGATATCAGTTATTATTCTATTGGTCGAGATAAGAGACACCTCAGAGGATGCTTAGCACGCGGCCTATAAACCCTACCAGTCCTTCTAACGGGATTGTGGGTTCCAAAGGTATCTACGGAATTGTCACTTTCTGAGCTACTACCACAGATCCGGCTAAACAAGGGATATATATGAGTATCCTAGCCCAAACACCACGTTTACGCTAAAGATGATTACCGTACTCTCAATGCAAAGAGAATAAAGTAAACTCACAAACCAAAGAATAATAAAACAGAGAACTTACTAGAATTAGAAGTCGAAATACCGAAGAAATCCAAGGAGCAAGCCTCGGGTTAGGAGACTTGATCCCGTCGATACAAACTAGAGAAGAGACACCGACATGCCGGGCTTCCTCCAATCCACACCTCCACTCTAACTCTCTCAATCTAGAAGAGTAAACTCTAATCTCACATAGAAACTAAGGATAGTTTCTCTTGAATGCTAAGCCCTAGAGAATAGATCCATAAGGGATCCTCTCTAGCGAATCCTCTCTGGAAAATATGTAAATAAATAATGGATTGCCTTTTGCCAGGGGGGCAGGGGTCCTCCTTATATAGCCCCCTCAAATGAACGTCAGCCGTCGGATCAAACCGACCTTAATGGAGGGGTTAGATTCATCCTCAAAGGCGGTGGAACCCTAATCCGCGAGGCGGAGCCTGATTAGCTGCAACACTAGGGCGGCCACCCTAGGGGTTAGGGCGGGCGCCCTGCCCCTGGGCCCGCTTGCCCTCTCGTTCCTTCTCGCGTCTTCTGGAACCCTCTAGAGTATAGAAAATTGTACAGTTGATAATTATCTCTATGTAAACATGACATGTGGGCCTTTCCTTGGTATTTCCTAAGATCCCGCTGCAGAAACAGACATTCACCAAAACTCGTGGAATTCTGTCAGTATAAACCTTATGTCTAGGTGGTGTGTTGCAAATATATCCTTTCTAATGCTTAGTTGATGGTTAAAATTGATACTTAAGGACCGTCAACAACTCCCCCAAGCTTACCTTTTGCTCCTCCCTGAGCAAAGATGAACTCAAGGATGGATCAGGAGTTGCTACAATGCTTTCACGCCTTAAAGGTACACATGCGTTCAAACAAGAATTCTCCTCTGGATTAGAGTAAACCATTCTGACTTTTAAACTTACCCATATTACCTTTAACCATGGGGCTTATAGCCATCACTTGGGTCTTGAGCAATTGAAAAGTAGAATGATCAAGTCAAGCACTATGTCTCAAGCTCTTCACTTTACCTTCATCCTGGAGTTTTGCAAAGTTTTCAAAATAAAACTCAAAGTTTCTTTTGTATGACCCTCTCAAGTCTCTCAATATGTAGTATTTTTGGATCCTCACCAAGGCATAATGATGTTTATGCCTTCTCTCACTCACCCTATAACTAATATGCAATATATGGAGTTCATAGGTGGGGAGAAACAGCGCATACATAATTGCAAAGCATATATTGTAAAGTCAAACAATGGATCCAGAGAAACAGGGCATACAATCAAATCAAAATGTGCATATGTGTGGGATGGTGGATATATGAGGGTGGATATGTAATGATGTATGGTGGATATATGAGGGTGTATGATGGAAACCTAATTCTACTCTGCTCCTTGAATACAAATATACATACTTCTCACTTTTGGAACTTGGAACTTAGAACTTTTGAGAGAACTTGGGCTTGCTCTTTTTTTCGAGAGGCGGGCATCTAAGTACCCATTGTTTTGGTAGGACACTTGTCCATATTTTACTCTCTTTTTTTACAACCCCAAGTCTCTTTCTATAATAACACTTGTGAGAGATGATAACAAGGAAATCTTTGGAGCAGTTACATCTATGGTAATGAAATACAAGGATAGGTGGAGAACTGGGATATTTTTGGTTGCTTACTCCCAAGGTAGGAGTAGAGCATTTTTCTGGTGGATCTGAATGACATATATGTGGATGCGTACTTCTAGGATAGAAGTAGCATATACGAGTGGAGTGTACGTGATCTTGATTTTAAAAGCATGACAAGTCTCTAAGGGTCAACAAAGCTTGACAAAACTCAATGCAAATACAAGCAGTAAATATGATAGTGAAAGTTTTCCTAATCTACCAGGCATGTATATATGGTTGTGGTAGGAATTCAAGATCTCGTCATACAGAAACTTATCATGTAATATTTTCAATTTTCAAAAGATAAATTCTCAAGAACTCTAGTATTGCTAGGAACAAGATAAATAGCAGCTCGGACTTTTTCATATCATACCTATCAACTACCTAGACTTAGCTCAAGCATTCACAACCCACACGTCTCAGGTTCAGAGTAAATCTTATGTCAAAACAATTATATCTAAAACTCGAGAGAATTCAAGGCTGAAAACTAGGTACTTGAAAGGAATTACGGTAGAGCAAAATTATTGTTCATGGCTTTTATTGACTCTAAACAAATTAAACACACACCTAACTATATATATATATATATCTTTATTTAGGACTCTTAAAACTTGACAGACATGGACCTTCATGTGCCCATAAGATAGACTCGATAGTCGCATAGATATACTTACCTGATAACTGGGGGATGCCCTCCCCCAAGCTGGATGTTTTCTATAGTTGCTTTGAATGATCTTTGGAAGTAGCCTCCTAGTTGGGCCCACTCCTCTTTGGTGCATTCAATCTTGTATGGTTATACTCCGACAAGAACAAACAAAACTCGAGGGTCCATTATAACAATGGGTTAGCGGTCAGCCAAAAGAGTAATTGAATATTCTTATGAGCTAATTTAAAATTTAATATGTTCTAGCAGGAATTGAATATCTCATCTTTTTTTTTGAATTTTCTATTTTATGATGCAAGCGAAAAAAAAATATTATTGTTCCACCATAGTAAATTCCCTTATGGTATTACCATAAGTTCTCTCACATGGGGCTTAAAGATTTTCTTTTTGTAATGCATAAATGTAGATATGTCATGGTAAAGATGATTATGCAATGGATGATAGTAGAGCAAAACAACACTTAAAGTTTTTTAGTGTGTAAGCTAAACTAATGCAGTGTGAAAATTAAATATGCAAATTCGATTTGATGTTGGTTAATAGCGCCAGAATTAATTATGGTAGTGGAATGCAGAATTAAATATGCAGATAACTTACCGAGTTTACCTTTCGGCCAAGGTTCGGAGATTTAGGTCCGTCGATCCGGACATCTCTTCTGGTTAAATTATCTTCAGGAGTGTTATCCAATCCTGATGAGGACTTGGATGTTTGTTCACCTTATGTTAATGTTTTGATGAAGTCTCTTCTTCCACCCTTTCTGAGTCTGAGGTTTCTCTTCCTGCGATTCACTATTTTGAGGTTCTACTTCTTCTTTGCTATCTGTAGCTTGTGATACATCCTCCGTTGGTGGTACAACTTTCTTACTCAGGAGATTTTTATCTTCATTATTGGATTGGTCTTCATATCTTGATTTTCTCTTGGATAATCTGTCCATCCATCCTTGGTGGCTTGTTTCATTTGGCATTGAGAGCGGTGCTTCCTTGTCTTCTCATAAGTGGTGTGGCTATTGAAGTAGCAATACGTCTTCTCTTCAGGAAATTGGAAGTAGTCCTCTTTTGATATGAAGATGATTGTGTTGGTGGTGTTGAGGTGAATAAGGTGGACTCCATCTTTATCTCCCATGAAACCATGAAGTCAGCGGGAACATAGTGATCTTTAATTATGATGTGTTTTGTTATTCCCTCCGGAAATCAGAATGATTGGTCTGCTAGCTGAAGTTGTACATATGTCTGGTATAGTGGTCTACTATCATATAAATGTTGATAGGCTACCACAGACATTGTGTTGTCACTTGATCCAATGTTGCATAATGTCTTGTGCGATGTACTTTCCTTGATCTTGCGATCATTGGTAGGTACTCCTGGATTATCCAGCTTAGCGAGGTATTTGATAGAAGGAGTTGGCCATACCCTAAATCAATAGTGTTGATCATCTGGGTCTTCTCTTGGTTGTTGAGCTTTACTCTTCCTACTTTTATTGTTAATGTTCTACTTCCTTGTAGCAACAGTTGTGTCCTCGTAGATGCAGGCCTCTAAGGATGAGTAGGAGCCTTGAGTGTATGTTTCTTGAAAGTGAACCTCTCCTTCTCATCCTTGATTGGGAAACAGATCTTGGTGCTATCCGTGTAGATGATGGTATTAGTTGTTCTTAAGCATGAGTGCCCAAGATAATGAGGTATTTCTCATCTCTGTCTGTTTCTCCAGTCACAAGGTTTACCGGTACGAACGGCCCAACTCGTATGCTGATATATTAAGGAATTGCCTTGGGGTAGCATAGTGTCTGATCTGCAAGCTTGGCATGATGTTGACACTTGCTCCAAGGTCACAGATAGCTTCTTCAAGAGTGTAAGCTCTAATGGAGATTGGGATGATAGGTCTTGAATCTCTCTATCTCCATTGGTGGGGTGTCATCCACCCATGCTTTTGATGACATGGTGAAGAAGTGTCCTACTCAAATAAACAAGGCAGAGATCAAGTGCATGGGCTCTGTTGGTGGGAAAACACCAACAAAACCAAAGTTTTATTCATTCTTCTCTAGCCTAAACACATCGAGCAAAATTGAGTATTTTGTTTAACCATAACATGGTTGAAAAAATCAAAAGATAAGTATGAGTGTATCACTTTTTCAGCCCATATGGTTAAATTTGTGAGAACAAGAATGTGGTACTAGGAACAAGCTTTAAAGAACTAACATGTTGAGTTTATGAGGTTGGATCAAATAATGTTGTAGCTCAACATGTTTTTGATATTTATTTATGTGAATACCAGAATCAAAGAAATGCTTTTAGATTGATGATTACTTACCTTTAATTTTGAAAAAATGATGGCCCTGTAACACCTCATGGAAGCTTCCTTTGATCGGCTGGTTGAGCATTAATAGCTTGTCTCCTTTGTTCCACTCCTCATCCTTGTTCCTCTAATCTTGTTGGTCTTTTCATTGTATTGTCTTGAAGTTTGTTCACCTTCTCTTCCATGGATTGAGTGGTATAAGGTTATCCTTGTCTTCTCCTTTCTCCATGGAATTCATCTATTGATGAATTATTTGTGTCTCTCTTGTGAAAGTTGTTGAAGTCCATGTGTCTCTCCTCATCTCCAATGTGAGTTTCTCTCAGGACTTTCCCAATTTGATATTGAAAGTTTTCCTATAGGGGTTAGTCCAACAAAATATCTGATATCTACTACAGCATACTATCAGTTCAAAAATCAACCTAGACACCATGTCTAATTTGACTTAGGAAGACATTTTAACCTAAGCACCACGCTTAATCTAAAAGCCTTTCGAAGTAATATCCAAATACCTTTGATTTAAACTAAGCACCATGCATAATTTAAAAGATATATGAAAATTCTTCAAAACCTAAACATATACTATAGTAAACAAAGGTAGCATGAAAGTATTATGGAGATTTACTCATGTGAAGATGAAAGAGTAGGATGATTTTTTTTAGTAGTTGATCATGCCTTAAAGGTAGATACAAATAAGATGATGTAGCAACATGGCAAAAGATGTTTGTATGATGGGTTATCCCCCAAGCTTGAATTTTACAAAAATCAAGATTGGATGAATGTAATTCAATGTGGCATGATGATTGGTTGGACATACCTTATGCTTGTTATTCCTTCATTCTTTCTGTTCTATACCTAGAAAGGTTAGTGACAAAAATACCTGAGGGAATATAATCATATATTTCTATGCTCGTTTCACAAGGTAGGCAACAAAAAGGGTGAATACTCATGTTAAGCTCTGAGAGATGATGGTTTTAGGACATTAAGTTATCCCAGGGAAACCTTTTAAGATGTGCTTTTTAGAAAAATAGTTTCCCCTTCTTTACCTATCTCAATATTTACACAACGAGATCTACAATATTTATGATTGACATATGCATCGACAACCACCCTTTTAAAGTTTTTGTAAAGAGAAAGAGTGAGGGTGTTGAAGATGTCATAAATGGTGATGATAAAGAGACCAATGGGTATGGGAGATGACTCATATGAGCATGGATTTAAAGAGATAGTTATGGAATAGATTCCACACTCATTGATATCATCTTCCTCTCCAATCTCTATAGTCGATTCTTCATGTAAGTTCAAAATTCCACTTGGATTGGTAACTCTCAACTTGGTTTTGTTTGGGGCCTCCTCTATACTTGGATAGTTCATATTTTCAAATGGAGTTAAAACTAACCAAGACTAGAGAAAGATTTCTCTCAAACCATGGCTATACAAGTAGGGCGAAGCTCATAGCCATTTATAAGAATAAGGTGTGAAAATGGTGGAGTCTCCAACAAGTCGCCCTTTGGAGTAGAGTATTTATATATGTGGTAAGAAGAAAATGGTAAGGTGAGAAAGATGGTAAAAAGGAAAAAAAGAAAAAGGTAAATGGATGAGCATAGTTCAAAACTAGCACATCATTCCATAAAGATAGAAAAGGTAAGAAATAAAGGATATGAAAAGGATAAGAAAATATAAAAGTATAGGTACAAGAAAATAGCAGGATTCAAGGTTATCTCAGCAAACCGTCTTTCTCCCCGACAACGGCGCCAGAAATGCTTGTTGATATTTGTTAACACAAACAGAAATCACTAGGAAGTAATCCGCAAGCGCACGGATACCGGTGAGCACTTCACCCGGGAGATTATCTAGAGTATCGTATTTATTTATCCACATGGAGAAAGGGTGCATCTGACTAACCAAATCTATGCTATTAACCTTTAGGCTACAAACAAGGTGGTTTTGATATGAGCGATTAGAGAAGACCACGACTGTAATCTCGTTCTAGTCTATGCAAGATATGAGCTATTATTCTATTGGTCAAGATAAGAGACACCTCAGAGGATGCTTAGCATGCGGCCTATAAACCCTACCAGTCCTTCTAACGGGATTGTGGGTTCCAAAGGTATCTACGGAATTGTCACTTTCTGAGCTACTACCACAGATCCGGCTAAACAAGGGATATCTATGAGTATCCTAGTCCAAACACCACGTCTACGCTAAAGATGATTACCGTACTCTCAATGCAAAGAGAATAAAGTAAACTCACAAACCAAAGAATAATAAAACAGAGAACTTACTAGAATTAGAAGTCGAAATACCGAAGAAATCCAAGGAGCAAGCCTCGGGTTAGGAGACTTGATCCCGTCGATACAAACTAGAGAAGAGACACCGACATGCCGGGCTTCCTCCAATCCACACCTCCACTCTAACTCTCTCAATCTAGAAGAGTAAACTCTAATCTCACATAGAAACTAAGGATAGTTTCTCTTGAATGCTAAGCCCTAGAGAATAGATCCATAAGGGATCCTCTCTAGCGAATCCTCTCTGGAAAATATGTAAATAAATAATGGATTGCCTTTTGCCAGGGGGGCAGGGGTCCTCCTTATATAGCCCCCTCAAATGAACGTCAGCCGTCGGATCAAACCGACCTTAATGGAGGGGTTAGATTCATCCTCAAAGGCGGTGGAACCCTAATCCGCGAGGCGGAGCCTGATTAGCTGCAACACTAGGGCGGCCACCCTAGGGGGTAGGGCGGGCGCCCTGCCCCTGGGCCCGCTTGCCCTCTTGTTCCTTCCCGCGTCTTCTGGAACCCTCTAGAGTATAGAAAATTGTACGGTTGATAATTATCTCTATGTAAACATGACATGTGGGCCTTTCCTTGGTATTTCCTAAGATCCCCCTGCAGAAACAGACATTCACCAAAACTCGTGGAATTCTGTCAGTATAAACCCTATGTCTAGGTGGTGTGTTGCAAATATATCCTTTCTAATGCTTAGTTGACGGTTAAAATTGATACTTAAGGACCGTCAACACCAACCGGGCGAAGCCAAAGAGCTTAACACACCGGTTTCGGTCATACACGACACCGCTCAAGTTCAACCCACATAGGAAGCAGTCTTGAACACACGGTGAAGTGCTCACAAATGCGAACCCAACTCGATCTTATCAATTCACTATTCAGAGAGCTACTTCATTTTAGATCAATGTTAAACATGGTGCTCAATGGAAGTGAATGAAACAATGAAGAGCCATAGTTACAAGCTATATACAAAATAGCCACAAGGGATCTTCAAAAGCCTACACATGCTAGTGTCGTTTAAGAGGTGACATAGGGAATTAAATTCAGTTTTAAAGCTTTTCTAACTTAGCTCTATTGCATATCAAGAGATCAAGGAGAGTCTAAGTTAAGCAACACCATAGAGACATAGAGCACCTCAAATAGAGCATAGATTGATTATATCGGCTATAGGTATGAAGCTCAAATTGAAATATGTCACAAATGCAATGAGATGCAAAATGCAAACTAACACCAAAGAAAAACTAAGAAACAAAAAGAAAGGTCAAATAAAAACCAAAATAATAACTATGATACAAAAATGCTTTCCTCCACTAAAAAGGAAAGCAAACACCCAACTCGCCCCGAAGGCAAGAAAACGCAGCTTGATCCAAAGGTTTTGTGAGAATATCCGCAAGCTGGTTGTGGGTCTCGATATGCCGAAGGTCAATGTCGCCCTTCTCGTAGTGATCTCTCAAGAAGTGAAAGCGAACATCAATGTGCTTGGTCTTAGAGTGAAGAACGGGATTTTTGGCCACACTAATGGCACTCGTGCTTTCACACAGCAGAGGCACTTTAGTAAGCACAAGACCAAAATCCTTCAAAGTTGCAATCATCCAAATCAACTGTTCAACTGCAAACAATAGCTAGCGGCGGCAACGTATTCAGCTTCGCAGGTCGACTGAGCCATGCTAGACTGTTTACGAGAAGACCAAGACACAAGAGAAGACCCAAGAAATTAGCAAGTCCCAAAAGTGGACTTCCGATCAAGACGACAGCTGGCAAAGTCAGCATCCAAGTAACCGCAAAGCACAAGAGAGGAAGAGGCGGAAATCCAAAGACCAAACTTTGGGGTAAAACGCAAGTATCTCATGATGTGTTTCACCGCCTGCTTGTGCGAAGTGCGCCGTGACGCCTGAAAGCACGCACACAAGCAGACGGTGAACTGGATGTTCGGCCGGGTCGCTGTCAAGTACAAGAGCAACCCGATCATGCTTTGGTACTCCGTCTGATCCATATCTTCTCCTTCCTCGTCAGCATCCAAGGCATTCATAGTCGACATGGGCGTCGAAAGAGGCTTTGCCTCACCCATTTCAAACTTCTTTAGAATATCCTTCGTGTACTTGCTTTGATGCACAAACGTCCCTTCCCGGGTTTGCTTGATTTGCAACCCAAGAAAGGTCAACTTTCCCATCATGCTCATCTCAAATTCCCTGCTCATAATATCTGTAAACTTGGCAACAAGAGCATGAGAAGAACCACCAAAGATGATATCATCCACGTAAATCTGGACTAGGAGAGTGTCTTTGCCTTGCTTGAGGAGAAAAAGCGTCTTATCTACCGATCCCATTTTAAAACCCTTAGCAAGCAAAAACGTTTTCAACCTATCATACCATGCTCTAGGGGCTTGTTTCAAACCATACAAAGCTTTGTGAAGTTTAAAAACATGGTTTGGAAACTTAGGATTTTTGAAACCGGGAGGTTGCCTAACATACACTTCCTCCTCTATGTAGCCGTTTAAGAAAGCACTTTGAACGTCCATTTGGAAAAGTTTATAACCCTTAGAAGCCGCAAAAGCTAGAAGGATCCTAATTGCCTCTAAACGAGCTACGGGAGCAAAGGTTTCCTCATAATCTATTCCCTCCTTTTGACAAAAGCCTTGCGCTACCAACCTAGCCTTGTTACGCACTACCACCCCATCCTCACTTTGTTTGTTTTTGAAAACCCACTTGGTTCCTATGGGATGACAAATTGGAGGTGGTGGCACTAAGACCCAAACGCAGTTTCGCTCAAAATTTTCCAACTCCTCATGCATGGCATTAACCCAATCCAGATCCATCAATGTGTGTCCAACATCTCGGCGTTCAAAAGAAACAACAAAAGCCGAATGAGCAAAGTGAGAGAGATAGGACTTGGACCGCGTGACTCGACAGTCAATGTTGCTGATGATATTCTCCGGCGGGTGCTGCTGCTGGATGTAGCGGGGATCCTACCTGGACGAAGTGGCCTCCCCCTCAACAACAACTGGAGCTCCCTCAGGTGCAACGGGCACCGACTGAGGAAGCTGCTCGAACGGCCCCCCATGTAGAGGAAGTAGATGGGTCGGGACCGTGAGCCGAAGTGGACGTCACAGGGTTGATAGGGGCAGCCGGTGGAGTCGGCTCGGGATCACCCCAATCGGCATCGTCCTGCTCCTCCTCCACAAAAATGCTAGTGTTCATCTCATCATCACCTGCAAGCTCAAAAGAGGTGGAAACACAGGGCATAGTCTCGTCGAAGGTAATCTCACAAGTCTCCATCACTAGGTTAGTTTCAAGGTTAAGAGCAAGATAAGCACGAGAGTGAGTAGAGTAACCAAGAAATATACCGTCTGAAGACCGTGACTCAAATTTGTCCAACTTACCCTTCTTGAGGATGAAACACTTGCACCCAAACACCTGTAGGTGACTTACCTTGGGTGGTCTCCCAAATCACAACTCATAAGAAGTCTTTTTCTTGAAAGCTCAGAGAAAAATGCGATTGGAAAAATAGCATGCAGAATTGATCGCTTCGGCCCAATACTTCCTAGGAGTCCTATGCTCATCGAGCATCGTCCTAGCCCTCTCCACAAGGGTCCGATTCTTGCATTCAACAACACCATTCTGCTGAGGAGTGTAAGGAGAGGAAAACTGATGATCCAAACCCAAAGAAGAGCAAAGAGATGCAAATTGAGCATTCTTGAATTTTGTGTCATTATCACTGCGAATAGCTCTCATGGCATGCTTAGGTAGCTCATTTTGCAATCTCAAAATCAGATCACGCACATGAATAAAAGCCTCATCCTTACTCTCCAAAAAAACACCCAAGAGTATCTCGAATAGTCATCAACGACTACAGCCACATACCACTTCCCTCCAATCGACCTAACCCGAGCTGGACCAACTGTGTCCATGTGTAAGAGCTCGCCGGGTTGTTTGGTCATAATCTCAGTCACCGAAGGATGGGAAGCGACAACCATCTTGCCATGCCTACAAGGATGGCAAACTAAATCCTTCTCACATTTCAGCTTTGGTAATCCTTGGATAAGATCCATCGAGCTAAGCCTAGCAAGCAAGTCGAAGATTAGATGTCTGAATCTCCTATGCCACTTCCAAAGATCGGAAGAAGAACTGGCAAGAAGACAACAAGAAGGTCCGGAAGATATAGAAAAATCCGCATGAAAGACCTTCCCAAAAGCCATAATCCGACAAATAAGATCTCCCCGAGAGTCAAGAATCCGAGAAAGATTAGGCTTGAAATTCACTTCAAATCCGTCATCAAGGAGTTGTGAAACCGAGAGAAGGTTAAAATGCAAATTCGCAACCAAAGCAACATCCTTGAGAACAAAAGACGAGTTGAATCGGATTGACCCTCGGGACACAACCTTACCTTTACTCTTATCCCCGAATGTGATGTACTCGGTGTGGCGCACGGGGTCGAGGCTGGAGAACCACTTGGCACTTCCGGTCATACAGCGTGAGCATCCGGAATCCACAAGCCAAGTCTCCTCCAATCCTCCTTCCTACATCAATAAAAAGACATAGGGTGAGCAAACGAAGCAACACTGGGGTTAGTAAACTGTGAAGGATAATAGTGTTGACTCATTTGCCCAAAGAAAGGGTTAGGAGGCATGCCAAACATCTCCTGTCCCAAGGGGGAATAGCGATCACCACAATAGGGAAAATGTGGTCCGCTAGCGAAGGGAGGAGTGAAGCCACCGCCACGAGGCCCGTAGTCGTATGGGTCATGACCGATACCCCACCGGGAACGACCATCGCGTGGTCTCACCTCCTGAGGCCTAGCACCTTGAGACATTGCACCTCTAGGCCTAGTAGTGCGCCTATGAACTTCCGGTCCACGCACCCCAACCGGTGGGTGGTACATGTCCCGGTTGTTCAACTCAAACTGTCGCCGATCATCTCTCTTCCTCCTATAGCAAAACTCAGCCAAGTGCCCATCTCCTACAATACTCACAGTGGTACCTCACCGCACTCTTGGTAGGCACTCTCTTGTTGGGTTGGGTGGCTCTAGCTTTCTTAGGAAGGAGATCACTAGAGATATCTGGCAAAGTGTCAAGTGGGTTCCGAAGGTGGTTCGATTTGGGAATCCACACTTGCTTCTGTGGAGTGCTTTTGGGTGGCTCTTCAAACACACCATCTCTCACAGGAAACTCGGTAGGCTCGGTAGGCTTAGGTGTTGTGATCTTGGTAAGCTTGGGAGTTGTGGTAGGTTTCTCACTCTCGCTCAAACCACTGCACTCACCGATCTTACCAAACAAGCTATCGTCCTTCCCACCTAGAGCAAAGCCTACTCTCGTGCTGCCAGCTCGCCTGCACTGGCTCAGCATCATGCCCAACTGTGACTCTCGGCAAGACACCCAGCTCAAGATGGACCAAAGGTATGTGTTTTCCTCCTTGGTATGCATCTTGTCGTGTCTACAAGACGCGATCTAAAGCTCCAAAGCCTCAAAGCGATCCGACTCTCTGGTGCTGTGTGAGCTGACCTTCACTAACACAGTGATCCTAGGATCCTTCTGTGCCAGCTCAGAATGCAAGCTTATGCAAGACTTGCATGCACCAAGTAAGCTAGGCCTAGCCTTCAGCTCACTGTTCTCCTCAAGTAGAGTGTTATACTTGTCCTAGATAGTGACAAGGTTAGACATGTGGATGGCACAAGCATCACACTCTACCTCCTCGGTAACCACCACCGACGTCTTAGCAAACTCGAGCTCATCTAGCATTTTCAGATACTTAGCCTTGAACTCGTTTCTCTCTAATTGCACGCTTGAGCACGGAATCCTGACTCATGTAGTTAGCAGTCACAGTCTCAAGCTGGAGAGAGAGAGAGAGATTCGATGGTGGGAGTTACCTCGGGTGTGTCAGAATCATCGTCGGAGTCGTCCTTCCGCTCACCGGCCTCCTCAGCTCCAAGTGCCATGGTGCAAAAGCCACCGTGCTTGGCATCGGCGTAGAAGCAAAGGCCGTTGAGCTTGTCCTCAACATTCCCTTTTGACTCATCGTCATCGCTCGAAGAAGAACCTCCATCGGAGGAGCAATCGATGTCGCTGAGGGAGGCGAGGAAGGCTCGATGGTCGGACTTCACCTTGTTGAGCACCTCCTTGGTGGATCTTGGTTTGTAGCCGCCCTTGGCCTTGTGCTTGTTGCCGAACCGGTGCTCGCACTTTTCCTTGCGCTTGGTGAAGTCACCCGCAACTTTCTTAGGGCAATTTGCGATGAAGTGATCCTCATCACCGCAATGGTAGAACCCCTTGGCCGCACCACCACGTCGATGGTTCAAACGGTTGTTGTGAAATCGTGAGAACTTGGTGATGACCAAAGCCAGTTCATCATCTCCAAGAGCCTCCACTTGATCCTCTGTCACAGAAATCAAGGACATAGAAAACATAGCATGTGAAGAGTTAGAGGATGAAGAAGATCCACCGCCGGGGCCGGAAACCAACGCCATAGAAGGGTTCGACGGGTTCTCAAGCTTGGCCCGGGTTTGGTGGTCTATCTCCGAGGACTTGAGCTTGCTGAACAGCTCATCCACAGTCAGGGTGTCATAGCCCGGTGACTCCTGAATGGTAGCCACCTTCATCTCTCACACCCTTCGATCAAGAGCATGCAAAATCTTGATAGTCATCTCATGATCATCATAGGGCAAGTTGGCCCGATTGGCACGCATTTTGTTGACGATAGATTGGAAGCGAGTGAACATATCGTCAACAGATTCACCGCCCAACTGAAAAAAGTTCTTGTACTCCCTACGGTACATGTCAAAGAGTCTGGACTTGATCTGAGGATTGCCCTCATGATATCTCAAGAGTGTTTGCCAGATCTCCCGCGCCGAAGTGAGACTGGAAACTTGCTCAAACTCAGGAAGCGACAAACTCAAGAAGAGAATGCTACGGGCTCTTGCGTTTGACGCATCTTGCGTGACTTGGGCATCGGTGATCCGATCACCAAGAACCACGTAGTCCTCATTCTTACAAATCTCCCAAATCTTCGAATCGAGCCCTTGGAGGTAAGCGGACATGCGCACCTTCCAATAAGCAAAATTCGTTCCATCGAAGAACGGAGGCTTGCCAGCACCTCGCTCCATGTCGCCTTCGCGGATCAAGAACTGTGTAAGGTGGAATGATCCTTAACTGGCTCTGATAACAATTGAAGGACCGAGAACGGTGACCAAAGGGGGGTGAATGGGAGCCTCAAATTTCACTCGGAAATATTCGGGCCACTCTTCCCAAAAACAACCCTACCAAGCACGCTTACTCAAACAGCAAGATCACGACCCTAGAGAGGGTGGATACCTTTGGTGATGACCAAGAGGTACAGCGGATCTTCCGGAAACCAAAAACTCAAACCAAGACACCGATAGTGAGGCTCTCAAACCCTAGAGAGAAGAGAAGAGAGCTCACCCAAAAATACTTATGAGAACTGGTCTCACAAGTGCTTCATCAAGTTCCCTGCGTGATTATGAAACCAACGCAACAAACGAAACTCAATTCAGAGTCCGGACGAGAGAGAAACGGAAAACAGTAGGCGAAGAAATCCTGAAAAACCTTACTGGAAGGGCGACGGACGTTGGGCGATGGACGCTGAAAAAGGGCAACGGACGGTCCATCGCAGAGTCCATCACAGCGTCCGTTGCAGCGTCCGACACCCCAAAAAATCAGCCCGAAACAGCCCCAGGCGACGGACGTTCGGCTAGGCGAAAGGCAGCGTCCGATGGGTGAATTTAGCGTCCGACGCCCCCGATAACTACGCGGATTACACGAAAAACGCCGGAACTTGTTCGTTTCAATTCCGATTGAATCCAAACTTCGTGGGGAGGTTTCTGAGGTAGATGTGACTCTACTCCTGGAGGATCTAGTCCATCCTTCCCTCACAAGTTCATGAATCAAAGATGAACGAATAAAACGGAGTGGAGAACAAGCCAAAACGCAAACGGATTGATCTCTTCGCTCACCCCATCCTAGCCCGATTCCTTCGGTGGATTTGATCACAAGGGGTATCAGCAACTTTCACTTCAAATGGAATTCCAAAACACGCAGCGAGGAGGAAGATCGAGCGACGGGAATCAAAGAGCAAAACCACAAAATCAAAGAACACAAGCCAAACGAGGACACGATCATGAAATCAAAAGCGACATGGCCTATGTATCTAGGGGAGTTCTTACAAAGGTTGGAGAGATCAACCTAGGGCCCTCATGAACTAGAGAGGTTAGAGAGAGAGGGTTGGGAAAAATGAGAAGTGTTGAAGAGGTGGGATGAGGGATACCCCTTCATCCCCTACTTAATAGGCTTTGGATATTTCCCAAAGACCCCCCTAGATACATGAGTGAACTACCTAGCCTAAGCATTGCAGTCCAAGCTCCGGAAAATATCTTCCTCGATTTGAATGGACGGCCCCGCTTCCTGTCAGGAGTTGTCATCGCCTCGACGCAACCTCCAGGATTCCGCCACGTGCCATCCCTGCTTCCTCAGAAGCTCCGCCCGGGTTTTGAGGCCCAAACCCGCGAAACCCACCACCGGTAGCTTTGGGCTCAACTACCAAACCTCGAGTTTTGAGGCCCAAACTCGGAAACCGTCCTCCAAAGGTTTTGAGGCCCAAACCGCTCGACTCGAGCCACCTTGTGCTTGCCCGGTCGGACTTCGAGTCCCATGAGCCTCCGCTCGACCCGCTCGTCCGCTGTCTTGACTTGGTCGACTCGGTCTACCTCCATGTCTTGTCGCACTCGCCGGTGCCAAGTACTAGCCACCACAGCTAGTCCACCGGCGCCCATGGTCCCTCAATCCGAGCCCCACTTCCGCCCTTCACCGCTCTTAGTACATCGGCACGGCAAGCCTCTACTCGACCTTCTCCACGCCATTGACCACTGTCTCCGGGCATAGCACCTGCACACCACAAGCCGATAGACATGCACACATTTGCTTTCGCAAAGGATTAGTTCAAGCCACTCAAACTGAAACACTCAAGTGTTGAGCAATCACTCATCATAAAACTGAACTACATGGGTACTTATCCACCATGTGTTCGCAATCGACGAGAGTCGTGATAGCTTAGCGACGAGATCGGCGACGAGGTAGGCAAGAGTTGTGACAAGTCGGCGATGAGGAGCGACAAGGCCGACGAGAGCCGTGACGAGTCGGCGACAAGGATCGACAAGGCCAGTGAGGAGCAATGAGGAGCGACGAGGTCGGCGAGAGCCGTGACGAGTTGGCAACAAGGTCGGCGAGAGCTGTGATGAGTTGGCGATGAGGTCGGCGAGAGCCATGACAAGTCAGCGACAAGGGTCGGTGAAGGTTCAGGGAACTTGTATACAGGCACTAGGCGAGGAGCTTTGGAGACCTCAGCCTGAACTTAGTCTTTCCTTCATAGTGCAGAGGGCAGATGCTCATGCACCCATAGAGAGGTCAGTATGTCCCTCAGCTGGACTATCGGCCAGTCATAGTGCAGAGGGCAGACGACTCGTGCACGCGTATGGCAGAACCGACAACCCCGGCTCTGAAGTTGCTCATCTCCTGCCAGGCTACTTGGAGAGGTCGACAAAGGCGGCAAAGGCAGCGAAGGCCGTGATGAGTCGGCAACAAGGAGCGACGAAGTCGACGAAGGCCATGACGAGTCAACGACGAGGAGCGACGAGGCCAGCGAGAGTCGTGACGAGTCGGCGAGAGCCGTGACAAGTCGTCGACGAGGAGCGACAAAGTCGGCGACGAGCAACGTTGAAGTCGGCGACGAGGAGCGACGAAGTCGGCGAGGATGAGTTACAAAGTTGGCGAGAGCCGTGTCGAGTCGTCGACGAGGAGCGATGAAGTTGGTGACGAGGAGTCACGAAGTCAGCGAGAGTCGTGATGAGTCGCCGACGAGGAGCAACGAGGGCGGTGAGGGCCATGATGAGTTGATGATGAGGTCAGTCCCTGAGACTGTAGTGGGCTGCGAGGAGCAACGAGGTCGACGAGAGCCTTGACGGGTCAATGACGAGATCAGTCCCTGAGACTGTAGTAGGTGGCGGAGGCGCTCGTAGAGGATGCCGACTTGTTTGCTGCGGGTCAGCAGTAGATTGTATCTAGGATACAAGTTGTAGATGGACCTTTAAGTGAAATGTAATGAAGCTTTTATCGAGTCGGCGTGCTTTGTATTTCACTTGTATGTCCGTGCGTGCCAACTTAGTCGTGAGCCGTAGCGATGAATCATTTAGCCTTGGGTATCCCCTGGTCCATATCGTACGGCGTAGAGCCACTACCCATGTAGGAGTCATGGGAATCCCAAGGAGCATGTTGTTAGTAACCCATATCGTAGAGGGTAGGCGCTCATGCACACATAGGGAGATACCAGAGACAGGGCTTGTTCCAAGAGGCTCGGTCATGGCGTCACTAGGGCATATGGAGACCACGCATGTAGACGCTAGGCAAATAGCATGCTGCTTGTAGAGTCGGCAAGCGTTCCGTGAATGTATACACAGTTACTGGGCATGGAACCTTAGAGGCCTCAGCCCGAGCTTATCCTTTCCTTCGTAGCATAGAGGGAAGGCACTCATGCCCGCATAGAGAGATTGGGACGTTACTCGGGAGGGCCGCTGACCGTTCATAGCGCAAAGGGGGGCCGCTCATTCACGCTTATGACGGGGCGATAGTCCTATATCTAGGACTCTTCGGCTCTAGTCAGGCTGTTTGGAGAGGTCATCGAACGCTTTGGACAGCGTTTTGGAGAGGTCAACAAAGTCGGCGATGAGGGTCGCGGCGTGTCGTTGGCGAGGGACAACGAGAGGCATCAACGAGGGACGTCGACGAGGTCGGCGACGAGCGTCGCGGTGTATCGTCAATGAGGGATGACAAAGAACAAGGCGTGTCGTTGGTGAGGGACAATGCGGTCGGCGGCGAGGGACGATGACGAGAGGCGTCAACGAGGGACGTCGACGAGGTCGGCGGCGAGTCGACGATAAGGCCAGCGACGAGGCGAGCCATGGAGAGTCGATGACGAGGCGACGTTGAGTCAACGACGAGGTCGGCAACGATGCGAGCCATGGCGATGAGGGACGACAAGGTCGGCGGCGAGTCGAGGACGAGGCTAGCGACGAGGTGAGCCATGGCGAGTCAACGACGAGGTTGGCGACAAGGCGAGCCATGGCGAGTCGATGACAAGGCGACGATGAGTTGACGACGAGGTCGGCGATGAGGGTCGATGGCGAGGTCATTGATGATGCGAGCCATGAAGACGAGGGACGACGAGGGTCATCAACGGGATAGGTGGCGAGGACCATCGACGAGGTCGGTGGCGAAGGGCGACGAGGGTTGTCGAAGAGATCGGCGGCGAGGGACGACGAAGGTCGTCGACGAGGTCCACGAGATCTATCGACGAGGGCTATCAACGGGGAAGGTGATCGCTTGAAGAAATATGGTTGGAAGTCTACCTAGGGGGTACCCCAAGGTAGTAGATTAGATGCAGGAGGTGTGGCGACGGCTATCAAACGTAAATAGAGAGCGTAGACACAGCGATTTAGACTGGTTCAGGCCGGCAAGTCGTCGTAATACCCTAGGTCCTGTATTCTGGTGGCTAGATTGATCTGAGAGATACAGTACAAGATGAGATTGTGTTTTGGGGAACCCCTGCCCCTCCTTATATATTCTGAAGGGTCAGAGTTATGAACAAAGTAGCCTATATGGTACTATTATAACGTTGTGCGGTGCACGCGTGTGCAGCACGTCTTCATCTTCATTTTGTGAGTTGGGTCACCTCCGATGGTGCAACTCATGTATAGCTGCGATGGTATATGGGGTCATATATCACCACAGTATCAAATAGGTCCACAAGCTTTAAAAATATATTTTAGGTCTCTAATAAATTTGTAAAGTCCCGTATCATAGGTCTCTATATTTTTTGTCAGGATTTTTTTTGGTCTGCTCTATTTATTGACGCAACTGTTACAGTGTTCACTTAGGAGTCCATATGTCACACGTCTGTTTGCAGACTATTGCAACTTTACTTTGAATAAGCAGTGGAGAGACTTAAGTCGGTACATAACATAGATAATAGTAGCCTATGACACGGAGAAGGAAAGAATAAATTACCAAGTCTAGATTGAATTAAAATTAAAAAAGACTTCTAAATGCGTAGGTTAGCCAAAGCAGCCTCAAAGGTGCTCAGCTTGGTGTTAATCGCACAAAATTCGCTACGGTAATTCGGTGTTTCAGCACCAAGATTTGAATGGAAGCACGGCAGGTACCTCATACCTTGGCACGGGATCTCTCTGGCTGCCTCTGGCCCTCTCGAGAGTTCCGCTCCCACCTCCGTTCTACCTCATGCGTTGGACTTGACTTGCTCCGTTGGCGGCGACGGCCACCACCGCCACCGCGCCTTGCTCCAGGCTTGAGCGGGCCGCTACCGCCACGTCATGCTCCACGCCAACACCATCCACCGGGGCCTGCTATGCACTCGCGTTGCGCTGCCGCTTCTGCTTTCGCCGACCGGCCACAACCAGGGTTGGGGGCACAGCTGTGCCGGATGAGATACTCGGATGAGGAATCGTGGAGAGCATCGCCGTGTCGGATGAGATACTGGGAAGTACGGGACTTTGGTCACTTAATAGGCCACTGAGATAGACTCTATGCCTGTGGCTCTTCGGAAGGTCCGAAGCGATGAGAGACCGATTGTGTTGGTATTTGTAAATTATATTTGTTTTTTTGTTTTGGATTTTTTTTCCTTGTCATGCATCCCTTCATCCGCTAAGGTGAGTTTTTTTTCAAAGTCAAAAGCAAATAAATAAATATATTATATTATATAGGTATTATCCCTAAGTAAACAAAGATTTCAATTGTGTTGATGTAATTTTAATTAGAAACAAAATTCCATGACTGATAAGTTCAAACGAACAGGATTGTCGACTTTATTCAGATATTAGAATTATATGTTTATAGGTTCACAAAGAAAGTTGTTAACTACATATTTAACCGTATTAACACGTATATACTATAAAAATAAAATAGTATTTTATGATATATTTATGACTAGATATTTCTATGTACTTTGCAACATGAGAATAGCTATTAAGATAGTTTTTATATCTGATACAGACTTAATAGTGCATTGTTATATTATTACTGACAATAATTTATATAATAATTCAGACATAATAGTGCATTGTTATATTATTATTGACAATAATTTATATAGTAGATGGCATATTCATCATATCATTTTTCATGAATATTCGGTAGTTGCTTTTTCTTCCGTTGCAACGCACGGGCATGTTTGCTAGTTGTTGGGGATATTACCTCGGCATATCCCCAGGGACCTTATGGGCCTGCCGACCAAAACACGGCCCAGCCCGCGAGGCCTTGCGGCACGCGACCAGCCCGCCGTGCTCGCCGAGGACTCCGAAGAAGTCTTGCTCGCCAAGGAAGATCCTAATAGATAGACTTGGATCCCTTGCCATAGGGAACCGATCGTAATTTGTTAGGATATGAAAATTGTAACCCTGCTCCCCTGCTATATAAGGCGAGCAAGGACCCCCTCAAAAACTCTCTCACAACCTCTCCCAGATCATCCACAGATCTTGTAACCTAATACACAAGATCAATCCAACCACCAAAACACAGAACGTAAGGTATTACGGTGATTTGTCGGCCCGAACCTGTCTAAATCGTCGTGTCTACGCTCTCTGTGTTACGCTTGATCACCGTCGCCACACCTCTGCCTACAATCTACTACCGTAGGGTACCCCCTAGGTAGACTGCGATGCATATTTCGTCGACAGTTGGCGCGCCAGGTAGGGGGTGTGTGCATCGACTCCATGGCTCGTCAAGCCCACCTTCCCGAATTCGATGGTCCTTCCGGCGCCCGGCACCATGCTCCAGATCGGATCTATGTCCTGGACCGTCGGATCCGCGCCATATGAGGCAAACGCGCCGTCATCTCCACAACGTCTCACCATGCCAAAGTACCACCCGCGTAAGGACATCAGCATCGACGACCTGGTCGACGCGGTCAATCGCACCAACGGCGGCATCATCGACGGCATCGACCTTGTCCAGAGGCCATCTTCTCCAGTGGTCTGCGAGCCGATGAGATCAGGAACAAGTTGGCACGGAAGAACGTAACAACCATAGAAGAACTCATGATGATTGTGAATCCTTACGCCAACCAAGACGACGCCGCACGAAGCAGGGAGAACAGGCGACGCTACTCCCGCTCCCCGGAGCGCGAAAGGGACAAGGATCGCCGATCAGACTACCGTAGCGATGGAAGGGCCAGTGATTACCGAGACTACCGATCGGGCAACCCCGAGCGTTACCCGCAGAGGTACGATTACAGGCGAGACAATCATTACACCGCCAATACGAATGCTTGACCAAAGAAGAACTACGACATCAGCTATGATAAGATCCTCGATGGCCCATGCCCCATACACAAGAACTCCTCGAGTCGGCGGTAAAGGGAAGAAGCGACAAGAGAGCAAAGAAGGACGACCCTGACAAGGGAAGAGACCAAGAACCACCAGCACCGAAGTTTCGCCCACCATCAATGATGTACTCCATCTTCGGAGGCGTCGTGGTTGTTGAAGGAGAAAGGAGACGCCATCAGGTACGCAAGGATGTCTACTCGGTACCAGCAACAGGTGAGGGTTCGAACAACACCCGCCACTTAGACTGATCAAAACAACCCATCAGCTTCTTCGGAGAAGACGAGTGGACAGATTATAGATACCCTGACTGTTTCCCGCTCATCGTTGATCCAACCATCGCCACGTGCCACTTCAGGAAGGTACTGGTCGACGGCGGCAGTGCCCTCAATATTATATTCGCCGATGCCTTCCGCCAACTCGAATACTCCAAGAAGGACCTCATGCCCGCGAACTTCTCCTTCTGGGGGATCATCCCGAATGAGGCGTCAACACCGGTAGGCCGGATCACCCTCCCTGTACAGTTCCTCAATCAAGACCACTTCAGGGTGGAACACATCACCTTCATCGTCGCCGACTGCGAAACGGCCTACCATGCGATACTTGGTCGACCAGCACTCGCCAAGCTTATGGCGGTCCCGCACTACACCTACATGGTGCTCAAGATCCCGACGCATCAAGGCATCCTCAGCCTCTGTACCAACCTCAAGATCGCATACGAATGCGAACAGCAGACGATAAACACCGTCGAGAAGCCCTGTGTCCCGGACACGTACAACTCCGAAGACGGTGACAACCCAGCCGCGAAAAAACAGAAGGAAGCAGAACAAGCAGCGACCATTTCCAACCCCGCCAGCGAACAAATATAGAGTCCACCAGCTCCGAGTAATGCAAGAAGATGTCCTAATATAAGCATAGTTCAATAAAGTTTGTACTATTTCTTCCCCAAACAATGAATAAAGGTGCTTTGTTTCTCTTGTCTCATCTAACCGAACCTGCTATGTGAACAAAACGCTCACGGCGTATGACGATCTCCGCAAAACGCTCACGGCGTATGATGATCTCCGCAAAACGCTCACGGCGTATGACGATCTCCGCAAAACACTCATGGCGTACGACGATCTTCGCAACACGCTCACGGCATAGAGCGACCCCTCCAAAAACACCCACGACGTATCACCATCATCATAAAAACATCAATAACATTCGGCGACCACGACAGTGCGGCTACTAACGATCGACGACCTCTCCAAAACACTGCCATAGTGTTCGACGACCTCGCCAAAACGCAATAGGGCGTTTCTCCAAACAGCCTGCCCATAACCAGAAAGCTCCCAAAGCTGGTCTGTCAATGGTTCATAGCGAATAGAAGTAGCTACCCTAAGCACTACGACCACGTTGACAGACCTCCCAGATGATATTTCCCAGCAACCGAGCGGTATCATTTAGGTCGGGAGCCATGAGGCTATGCGCCCAGAATCTGTACACGACCACGGTACGGTCGATGACTCTACAAGCAGCATGGCTTTTTGCCCAGCGTCTGCAGGAACGGTCTCCACAGGCGCTAGTCACGCCACGATCGAGCCTCTCAGAAAAAAGGCCATGTCTCTGGTATCATCCTAAGCGTGCATGAGTTGTTCGCCCTTTGCGCCGCGGATTGCCAGCAGCGTGCCTCCTTGGGAGTCCTTATGTATCCTACGCGTGAAGTGGCGCTAGCCCTAGGATCTGGACCATTTGAGACCCAAGGCCGAACGATTCATCGCTACGGCTCATGACTTAGCAGGCACGGCAGAATATACAAGTGAAACAAAAGCTCACCGCCCCGGATATATTACAACTTTGTTGTTTTTCACTTATACATCCGCATACTTGTATCCGAGATAAAAATTATCGCTGTCCCGCAACAAAATAGAACATGAGAATAAAGTCGAGACTCCGAGGCAGAAGAGATCACACCTAAAGACAAGTCATTCCAACAATTACAACTTCATCCTACTGATGCGATAAGTGACCACCTCACTAATGTTCCTAGTCCAGAGATCAAACTCATGTCGAATTTGACATTGCAGGCTACAGTACATGATGACCCAGGGCATATTTTCACCAAAATGGTGGCACTCGTTCCAGACGCACAGATGAGGACCGACGATGACGACCAAATTTGGCACATCCCCCGGGGCACGAATCCACCACCGCCGCCAGATTCTGTGCATATCGTCACGAGAACGCTCCCGAAGACGACACAAGCTTCGATCACAAAACCGACCATCTGGAAGAGCACCTCCGCTGAGGCAATGAAGGATAGCAAGCGTCTCCGGATTCGCCGAATCAGCGATCCTGCCCCTGCAACATCAACCGCTCCAAACCGCGAAAGAACAAGGCCTCCCGGTGGTCGACATTGAGGAAGCGCTGCCCGAAAACAGTCTCCAAGAAATGATAGTAAGGCCAGCAATAGTCCTGAACATGCCGGAGAGACACGAGCCAAAGCGTCGAAGCGTCGTCGCAAAATCGGCGGAAGAGACGGCACATTGGGCGAATCTTCACATACTCACGCACATTGTCGCCGTCGTCGATCACATGAAGAAGAATCCGAAAGACCAAGTCCTTCGGCAAAACCAGCAAGGCGGCGAAACCCACCGCAAAGCGCGCGCTATCACCCTCCATCTTCGCCGACCAAACCCTAGCACGGACGAACTCTCCTACTCTTCGCCCAAACCTTGCTGGCGGCAAGCGTGGAGATTATTGAACAAGACGGATTGGAATCCCCTCGGATCACCAAGAATATATGGCACCGAATCACCGGCTATTCGAATCCTAATCGCACTAAGGCAAAGAAACACGCCCCTTCCCGTTCTGTCAACCGTCGGGATAGCCTTTTATACCAAGCGGCGCGGCGCTTCGACTTCAAGGGTTTTTGGGAAACCGCAACAATCAAATACGGAACCGCCACGCCGCCTACCTTTTGTGCCTCAAAAACGGGCCGATAATCACGCAGATAAAACACGGCCCATTTACTTCCTATTCCTTACACATTCACTTACATTCAATTTCTCGATTTACGGCTAATAATTTTTCTTTACAATTTCACCAACGCTATAGTCCCGACGACTGGACGCGCATCTTTGTTATTTTTGCGCAGCAACAGTAGATGACTATAGTAATCTGGTCAACAAGATTCATAGAGTGGGCGACACAAACACGCTCGGGGAGTCCGTCGATAGCAACTACCACCCAGTGCTGATCGCATTCCCGATCAGGCTCGGGGGCTTCGTCCATCTACACATCGAGCAAGCCTCGGGGACTGCAGCTAAGGCATCGAAGGACAACACCCAGGGACTGACGCCCGGGGACTGCGAATAAAAATCAAATGACCCCGATGCAAGAACCTCTTCAAGCTCCTTCCATCAGGCTTGGGGACTACGGGTATTCGCAGTCGTTCTTACTAAACTAGTATTTCAATTATTTATTCTCTACATACATGATCCTGATACAAGAAGCTTCTAGTTTCTTACATCAGGCTCGGGGGCTACGGATATTTGCGGTCGTTTTTTACAAAACTTATGCTTGAATCTTCATTTACATACCTTATGCACCATTTTATAAAGCATGGCACCACGTGCATACTTCACCTGCTACCATGCTTGGGGACTAAGTGGGTACACTTCACCTTGCGGTGAATGTACTTCTCGACAAAGCTCTGCTATTTTTTATGTGTTGTTTTTGCAGAGCCTAAGTGGGTACACTTCACCAGGGAAGGACCTTTCAAAAGTTTTTTCTTCTTCAGCACGTCACATTCTTCCAATAAGCAACCGCAGCATCCGGCAAGGCGACCAACTCGCGCATCAAGCTACGACCTTCTCGACCAGCTCGACCTGGTCGGGAGACTCCTCCGAGCAGCACCTCGACTAGCCACCCTGGTCGGGACTCTACGACGACCACTTCGCGTGATGGCGACCAGCTGAACACCTTCGAGGACGACAATGCGGGTTCGCCAGAAGAATGCAACGTGCTCGGAGACTTGTTGGGGATATTACCTCGGCATATCCCCAGGGACCTTATGGGCCTGCCGACCAGGAGACGGCCCAGCCCGCGAGGCCTTGCGGCACGCGACCAGCCCGCCGTGCTCGCCAAGGACTCCGAAGAAGTCTTGCTCGCTAAGGAAGATCCTAGTAGATAGACTCGGATCCCTTGCCATAGGGAACCGATCGTAATCTGTTAGGATATGGAGATTGTAACCCTGCTCCCCGGCTATATAAGGCGAGCAGGGACCCCCTCTCAAAAACTCTCTCACAACCTCTCCCAGATCATCCACAGATCTTGTAACCTAATACACAAGATCAATCCAACCACCAAAACACAGGACGTAGGGTATTACAGCGATTTGCCGGCCCGAACCTGTCTAAATCGCCGTGTCTACGCTCTCTGTGTTACGCTTGATCGCCGTCGCCACACCTCCGCCTACAATCTACTACCGTAGGGTACCCCTAGATAGACTACGACGCATATTTCGTTGACACTAGTGGACATATAATATGGTATATTTTTAGTACAAAGTTTTTGTTGTAGCTTCACATTAATTGGAAAATCTAATTTTGTTTATAATTAATTGGAATAATTTGTAGCCGTAGCTTCTCTGGTCTAGTGTTGGTTAAATTTTTATGGTGAAATTATTATTGTATGTTTGAACTATAATATAATTTTCATACTCATTGGAACATGCATAACTTAGTTATAGATAAATAATAGATTTCACAAGCATGAAATTAGATTTTTCTATGTTAAAGTTATGCTTTATCTATAACTAAGTTGTACAGAGTCTAATGAGTATGAAATTTTCACTAGAGTTCAAGCATAAAATAATTAGCTCACCATAAAAATTTCACCACAATTAGACCATAGAAGATGCAACTATGAATTATTTCAACTAATTACAAACAAAATTAGAATTTTCAATTAATCTATAGCTACAACAAAAACTTTGTACTAAAACATATCGTATTATATGTTCATTGTCTATATCTACTCATGTGGAGTCCAACAAAATATCGTATTTTATGATTGCCCACATCGTATATAATTCTTAGTGCCATCGCGTGAGGAGGCTCGCACCGTGGGCACTAAGAATAAACTCCATAAGCCATATGACCTTCTGCAATAGCAAAGAAGGGAGGAGCATGAAAGAGAGGAGGGAGAAGCCAGAGTATTTTTATAGGAAAAAAATGTAAGATTAAAAATAAAAATATATACATGCCATGCTGGCATGTCACGTGAGCGAGGATTGTTGACGTGGTTAGCATAGACCTGCGTTGCATCACTTAACGGGTTTAAGCACCCAAAAATGTATTTCCAATGTTTATGAGTGACATGCCATCGGTGTATTTAACTCTTCTAGAAAACCAATTTGCTCCTTTATACATCAGTTTGATTGCACCAGCATTTGGGTCTGTAACACATGATCATTCTCCATCGACAGACAAATGAGTCCTTATAGCCAAATTTTGTACAGCTTTAAGCGTTCCTGTTCCAAGAGTACATCAAGGCACTGGACAAAAATCACGTAGAGGGTAATAAATTGGCTCTCCATGTTTTAGTCATCATCCACATACAATGTTTCTTGTTTGAAGAGGCCACCAAACACTGGCCTCACTTCTGGTTTGGGATCCGGCTGCTTCAATTGTGGCTTCACTTTCTGCGCTGCTGGCTTCACAATGGCAATCTGCGGTGCCAGCTTCTTTGCTTTTTCCTGGCCTCGCACAGTGGCTATCTGTGCCTTTGGTTCCTTCTCTAGAGAGGTTCGAGGAGTCGTCACTTCGGTCAGCTGTGTGCTGAACTTCTCCCAAAAAAAATCCGTACTGATCACTTTGGGTATACTCAAGAGGTTCTCTAGAGAGGCTTGGGCCTTGTTCACCGGGTTAGCAGTAGCAGCTGCATCTTCTAAGGGTGCGTTCTTCATGTCAGCATCAAATTTACTGGCAGCCGCTTCAGCTTTGTTAGCTCGTTTTGAAGCCAAGGCTTCCTCTTTGGCTTGTGCTTCTGCAGCAGCTTCTTGGTACTCCGTTCTTCTACTGTCTTCAGGGATAACTCTGTAGAGAGAATGTACAGTGTTGTACAAAACTGAGTAAGTCATTAATTGTAAGACGATGCTGGAGTTTCACATAATCATGAATTTCAAACACCAAATAACAGATAATTTCCAATTGGTCAATAAAATCCACAATTCATGAGTAGAACACTTCAATTATGAAAGTGAAAAGCTAAAATTTATTAAACACATAACCAAAACAATTCAATTTTTGTGCCACAATTAGAAAAGCTAACAAGTAAATACAAAAGAACATTTGTGAAGGTTGAATTTTTTATAAGATTAGCGATTGTATCTTAACTTTAGACGTTCCCGTAAAAGTTGCATTAAATCCCCCTAGCCTTGTAGGAGTCTCCATCTTTTTGAGAGTTGGCTTCGGGTGTTTCTGAAGGATCTCAAATTTATAATTATGTTGGGTGTGTGCAGCTACTTGTTGGGCAATTTGGCTATGCGAAATAATTTAGTTTTTGAAAATATACTTGTTTATTCTCCCTTGCAGGTGTACATGGGCTGTCCTCTAAAATCCCTACGCACAGGCTTTGGTGTTGAAGGCGTCACAGCAATTGATGAAAGCAGCTATGACGTTTTTTCTCCTAGGCACATGTACGACGATCTAGTCTTATAATTGATGGCCGTTGAGTGTCAAGCTTTTTTCCTTTAGGCTTTATGTTTAGGCAGATATCAGTGGTGCATATAAGAAAGAAAAAAAGGCTTTATTAGACAAATTAGATGAGCTAGATAAAAAGGCTGAAACAACAACATTAGAGGCTTTTGAGATAGACTTAAAACATGTCCTTAACGAGAGACTGGCAAGTCTCTTGCGAGAAGAACTAAAATGGTATCAAAGAGCAAAGGTGAAACACCTGCTAGAGGGGGATGCCAATACTAAATTTTATCATTTGGTGGCAAATGGGAAGCATCGAAAAACTCATATTTTTCAATTGGAAGATGGGGATAGGATAATTTGTGGTGATGACGAGCTAAAGAAATATATCACTACATACTACAAAAAACTTTTTGGTCCATCAGAGCAGACTGCTGCTGCTCTTGATGAATCACAAAGGGAAGATATACTCCAAGTCTCCTCTACAAAATGAGCTCCTAATACAACAGTTCCATGAGAGTGAGGTAAGAGCGGCAATTTTTCAAATGGAGCATAACAAGCTCCAGGACCCGATGGTTTCCCAATAGAGTTTTATCAGGTTTTCTAGAATGTTATAAAAGAAGACTTGATGGCTCTATTCCAGGAATTCTATCAAGGATCATTGCCGGTTCTAGCCTCAATTTTGGAACAATAATTTTACTCCCAAAGAAAAATGAGGCAACACATATTCAACAGTATAGACCCATATGTTTGTTAAATGTTAGCTTCAAAATCTATGCAAAAGTGGCCACCAACCGTATAACGAGCATAGCTCAAAGAATTATTAGACCGACACAAACAACCTTCCTTCCTGGAAGAAACATCATGGAGGGAGCAATCATTTTACACGAGACAATTCATGACTTACACACCGAAAAACAAGATGGTATTATTTTTAAGATTGATTTTGAAAAATCATATGATAAAGTAAAATGAGATTTTCTTCAACAAACACTTAGAATGAAAGGTTTTTTCCGAGACTTGGTGTAAATGGATCGAACATTTTACACAAGGGGGGTAATGTAGGCATTAAAGTAAATGACCAGCAAGGGGCATACTTCCAAACAAGGAAGGGCTTACGGCAAGGTGATCCATTGTCTCCCCTACTATTAATATATTGGCAGACATGCTAGCTCTACTTAGTGCCAGGGCTAAAGGTGATGGTCAGGTTAAAGGGGTGATTCCACATTTGGTAGAGAATGGATTGTCAATATTATAGCATGCGGATGATACTGTCCTTTCTTGAGTCATGGTATTGGAAAAGCAATAAACATGAAGTTCCTACTTTGTGTTTTTGAACAATTATCATGCTTAAAAATAAATTATCATAGAAGTGAATTATTTTTCTTTGGTAAAGCAAAAGAATATGAAACATATTCACAGTTGTTTGGGTGTAAAACAGGTGATTTCCACTTCAGATATCTTGGCATTCCTATGCATTTGAGAAAATTGACTAATAGAGTGGAAGGTTATAGAAGACGGATTTGAGAAAAAATTGAGTGCATGGAAAGGAAAGTTATTGACTGTAGGAGGCCGTTTAGTGCTCATAAATTCGATGCTTTCAAGTTTACCGATGTTTATGATGTAATTTTTCGAACTACCAAAACGAGTGTCCAAAAAGTTAAAATTACTATAGATCAAGATTCTTTTGGCAAAATGATCAACACAAGAAAAAAATATAGACTGTTCAGATGGGATATTATTTGTTAACCTAAACAACAAGGGGGCCTGGGAATCCAAAATTTGGATATACAAAGTAAATGCCTTCTCAATAAATCGTTGTATAAGCTGTATAATGAGGATGGGATCTGGCAATCACTGTTGAGGAACAAGTACTTGAGAAACAAAACTTTAGGCGAGGTGACAAAAAAAGCTAATGACTCAAATTTCTGGAAAGGGCTCATGAATGTGAAAGACCAATTCTTAAAGTTTGGTTCCTTTAAAGTAGGGAATGGTTCTCAAATAAGATTTTGGGAAGATAGATGGATCGACAACCAGCCACTAAAATTTATGTACTCTGCTTTGTTCAACATAGTCCATAGAAAGCATGACACAGTTGCTAATATTCTTAGAACAACACCTTTCAATATCTCGTTTCACCGAGGTTTGGTAGGGCAAAACTTGAGAGATTGGAACATAATTGTGTCTTCTTTAACGAACTTGAATCTCCAGGATAGCCCATATGTTTTTAGTTGGTCTCTACTTTCAATAGGATAATTCTCGGTCAAATCTATGTATGCTGCTCTAATTAATAATGGTGTGAGACTTTCACAAGAAATTTGGCATGCAAAGATGCCAAATAAGATCAAGATCTTTATGTGGTATTTGAAAAGAGGTGTAGTATTAACTAAAGATAATTGGATTAGAAGAAATTGGAATGGGGACAAAAATTGTTCGTTTTGTCACACCCTAGAATCTATTCAACATCTTTTTTTCGCTTGTGCATACGCTAATTTCTTGTGGAGAGTTGTTCATTTATTGTTTGGTGTTCCAAGACCAATTCACATCAATGATTCATTTATCGGTGGTGTAAATTGGGGGGAACAAACATAATCTACTTTTATTAACTGCAGCAGCAGCTTTGTGCTGGACCATTTGGCTTACAAGAAATGAAGTGGTATTTGACAGATGTAGACCAAAAGCTTTCTTGCATGTACTATTCAGGGGAACACATTGGCTCCGGCAATGGGCACAGTTACAGCGTCATGAGGTCAACAAGAGGTGCTCTTACAGGCTTGCCGTCTACTAGAGGAGGTTGCGTTGCGTCGTCTGGATGGTTATCTACTTATCGGATTGTGTTTCATTAGTTAAGTCTTTTGGTGGACTTTTTATGTTCAGCAGGATGATCACGTGTTTGGGTTTGGACCTAAGTTCCAGTACTTTGTAATAATTGGTCTGATTCTACCTTTGAGTATGCCAGATATTTATCCATTATCTAAAAAAAGAAGTTGAAAGTGAATTCACTTTTATTGTATCATCTCGATGTAATAATGGTGAATTAGTAAATTCCTTTCTTTATTAGAAAAAAACTATTGTAGGCATTTTCTTAAAAATAAAACCATTGCCTCTACTATTTTCTTAACCAAACTTATGCTCTTAGGGGCAGTTGTTTCAGTCAGCAGATTGTCAATTGTAGGTATTTATAATCTAAACACCGACATAAACAAGCCCCAGCTGTGAACGGATGCCTAGCCGAGTTGGTTAGATGGATTTAGTAGCACTACTCAGGTCGATTCCATGTGGGAGCTAAGGCTACGATTGAGGTTAAAAGAATGAGAAAATTCCTTATTTGACACTAAAAAAGCTTGTTGTTCCCAATTTAGCACCTCAAGTTGAAATTTTCCTTATCTAGAGTCACTGGAAATTTTTGTTCTCAAAATGACACTTCCGTTAAAATGGTCATGTAACGGTGTTAACTCAGTCAAGAAAAGACAATTTTGCCCCTCCTTCAGTTTAGTTTGGGGCGCTTTCTCTTGCTGTTGTTGGCACCGTAGAGAGGTGTTTTGGCCCCAAATTTTTTCAGTTTAACATGGCTGTTATTACAAAAAAAATTTGCACCAATGATTTGCACAGATTTATTTTTTGCACCAATGATTTGCACAGATTTATTTCTTGCACCAATTATTTTTTAGTTTAACATGACTGATGTTCCAATTTTTTGCATGGTGTTAACAGACTGCATAGATTTTCAATTACGGTACCCTTCGATGCGCCGCTGCCTTTATCGTCCATGGTGGCAACCCTGCCCAATCACCTTTCTTTTTTTTAATTCAAAAAAGAAAGGGAATTGTGCTGCTATCCCGTTGTCCATGTTGTTAACAACGTGATTGGATAAATTTGTGCACTCTATTAATACCATGCAGCCATCTTAAACTCAAAAAATATTTGGTGCAAAAAATATGCCCATGGTGTTAATAGTGTGATTGACTAGATCTGTGCACTCTGTTAACACCATGCAAATGATTGGAACAACACGTATGTTAAACTGAAAAAATATTTGGTGCAAATTTTTTTATGTAAATAATTGGTACAAAAAATAAATCTGTGCAAATGATTAGTACAAAAATAATTGGAAGAGCAGCCATGTTGAACTGAATTTTTTTTTGCGCCAAAACATTTTTGTATATATTGTGTCAACAACATCTGTCCCAGAGAGAAAGCGCCCCAAACTAAACACTGCAGGAGGGGAAAATTGTCTTTTCGCATCTAAGTTAAAACCGTTACATGCCCATTTTAACGGAAGTGTCATTTTGAGAACTGAAATTTCCAGCGAGGCTAGATAAGGAAGATTTCAACTTTAGGTGCTAAATTGGGAACAAGAAGTTTTTTCAGTGTCAAATAAAGAATTTTCTCTAAAAGAATCCCCTTCTCTGTACCACACCAAAGCATAGGTCTATGGATCGGCTCAGGTCCTCACATGGGCAACAGTGCCGCTATGTATGGATGGGGCAGAGGTTTGGGTTTTTTTCTTAACCTACTTGAGAAGGTTATTCTCTATCTTAAACAGAATGCCTGGGACTATCTTACCCATGGATCGAGATTTTTTAACAGACCCCAGCTTCTAATCTGAAAAAAGTAGCTTATTTCATCTCTCTCCCCCTTTCTCTCACATGTACATGTATAAAGTTGTCGGTGAAGCTGTTTTGCCAAACATTTTTTCCAAAATAGCTCAGCTTCACTTAGAGAATTCCTCATAAAACTATTTTATAAAAAAAACAACTTCATTAGTAAGCTAAGCTGTACCAAACAAGTCCTTAATGAATTGTGTCTAACGAGAAAAAAAAATAACCTATGTTATTTAGCTCCCCACTTGGTCCATTTCTGGATCCGCCACTGCATGGGGATGATTGCATCCATGGCGTCATCAGTTGCCCTTGACATTGAGGTTGCCTAGGGGAAGATGTTGAAGGGTTATTAGATCTGTGATTCAAGCAGTGGCAAGCCTAGTACATCTAATTGTTGAATAGGGACTAATGGTTGCTATCGAGCAAGCGTATGATGTGGCTCCACTTGTGTTGGAGCAGATCAATAGTCCAACTGGTCCTCATATCAAGGACAATATAGGAGATCTTGATATCCATCTTGAAGGTTGGGTTGCATGCCTAGAAGCAAAGCACATGGGGACAGTGATGTAGTAGTGGAATCAGTCGTCGTTCTAGTGCCTCTTGCCCAAGACATGTTCTCTGGTTTAGCCATGGAGGACAATCCAGAGGTCATTGTAGTTATTGATGTACATGATGAGGACATGGTGGCTCCACAAACGGGGTCGCAATCATCATCACATTAAAGTTGTTGCCAGGGACATCGTCCAACAAGGTGGCCACAGCCACAGTCACCGCAATCTTGTCAATTATCACATAGAATTCAGATTTGAGGAGCTTTTGGATTGACAATGGGAGTCCAAGGTATTTGCAAGGAAATTCCTGGACCTTGCACTGAATTGATGATTGTACAGTTTCAATATCTTGTTGATGGCACTGAATTGGCTTTTACTAAATATGCTTAAACCCTAGTAGAAAAGGGGATTGGTGAACTGCCGCTAGATCTGGCAGAGCAAATTCAATACGCCAAGAGGAAGGATCAAACTGGTAGATCCAAGGTGGAAATATGGATGGTGACAAGATCATGCAAAGGAGTTTGTGCAATGCACATTCTGTAAGAAGATAGTACCTTCAGGAGTTAAGAGGTCTATCAGCCCTTTGCTAGGGGTTATGAAGATGCTGAGAAATGCCCAAAAGCACTTGAGTTAATTAGGAAAGAGATGCATGTGTACTTGAAGAAGAATTCAAGGACAGTGCTTGCATTGTGCAAGTAACCGATAAAGTTGGTGAAAAGATGCAAATAAATAGGATGACCAAGAACAAGTTGCTGAGTAAGAACCAGAATCATTGCCATGTTCCAGGACAAAGATAAAGCAAGTAACAAAGTGAGCTTATTGACAATTAATCATAACCAATCACCTTATCGGTTCCATGGAGACTAGGGTCGATTAGACAATTTGAAAACATTGGGCCCATGACACCATAACAAAGGAATCAAGTCAAGTAACAAATTAGTGAATTAGGAAAGGTGATATAGCTACTGACATGAAAGCCTCCACTATGGGCTTCGTTGTTGCTGATGAGCTAGTTGAAACTTCAACGACCTAGAAAATAAGAAAATTATCACCAATTTTAGTGCAAATTGAGTAAGAAGCACCAAGGATATAAATAAAAAGAAAACCGAATAGGCATACCCAATTTCTATTGACACTATAGCTGCATATAATGGGTATACAAATCATAAAGTGGAAAACAAAAAACAAGTTTTCAGTGATAAAAGAGAAGCATATTTGTCATCGTGAAGCTAGAAAGATTTAGGAATGAAAGTTTGACTTTTCTCTAAAATAGCAAGTCGACTTAAGAAAGCACTATTATACAAAAATAAAGCAAAAGCAGATCCTAGTGGCGAATAAATAAAAAATCGCATTCCAACTACACGTACAAATTGTAACATGGATATTTTCCATGTGTCAGAAATTTCGAGCATGATGCAGCTGCCGATTTCATATACTAAAATGGGATATTGTGATATTTTCAATCTTCGGCCTGCAACTCTAATGATTTAGTGAATCCTAAGGAATTAAGATCCAGACAAAAGAAATGCATTTGTCTTTCTACTTGTGTAACATATATTCTATCTGCTAGATGCTTTCATTTGATTGTTTCTCACTCATAAATGACATTCGAATATTGCTCCATCTGATAAGTACTCCTTTCGTTAGCGAAAACAATTTGTTAAGTATGACTTCCAATATTGCTCCATCTGATGACTTCCAATATTGCTCCATCTGATAAGTACTCCTTTCCTTAGCGAAAACATGCAACTATGGATTATGTGCTAGAAAAAGTAGCTCACGGAAGTCTCTAGTAAATAATACTCATATTTATGGCTTCCAATCAATTTGTTATAAAAAATACACTTCATAATTAATCTAGTTATATTATTTGATATCAAAAATATTGATATTTTTTTATTTATGATTAGTCAAACTTATAAAATACTAAAATATGACACTGTACTAGAATTACATGTTTTCTTGTACGGATGGAGTATTACTTTTAAACCATTATGATCATGCACAAGCCTAGAATTTCAATGTTCGATGTATATAATAAATATTAAGTACCGTATAAAACTCACCAAGGGATGTAGCAAAGAAATTGCATATTAAATTTACCTAAATTGTGAGGACTTGCAATTTGCAAGACTACCACTGCACATTTACTACAGTTAGGGACATATTGATATAGTTTCCTTACTTTGTTCTCAGCGACTGCCACATTGGAGAAGACATCAGCTACAAGGGCTGCAATCTGTGACCTTGATACCTAACGAAACACAAAAATGAACAGATCGAGCATTTATGCACGTTAGTAACGATGAAGACGTTTTAAACAGTGAGCACTGAGAAGTCATCAGTTCTATAAGCTATATATACTTTGCCGGTGATGCTAGGCGATACTCCCTCCTTGGCCAGTACCAGGGCGTAGGAGTTCTCAGGGGTGTAGTCGTCGGTGAGTGAAGCCTTCAGTAGTGTATACCTGACATCGGTCTCCACCACCTTGGCCAAGAACTGGCTCAGCGTCAGCGTCTGCACTCGCGAGAAGAGGTTGGAGAAGAAGGACGTGAAGCCGTCGAGCACATTGTAAGTGGACCCACCCCCAACGAGGCCGCTGGCCCCCTCATCATACACGACAACCACGTGCGCCACGCTGGCAAGGTCTGCGGCCTGCACCACCCGAAGCGCGTCGTCGGTGGTGACGCCACCGCCTTCTGGTCCCTTCTCGGCCGCGCCAACGGTGACCACCACCTTCGCAGCGGGGCCGATGGACTTGGCTATCGCCTCGGGGTCATCGAAGTCCGCCGCTACAGCGTTTAGCCGCCGCGCTTCCACTGGGGAGATGAACCGGTATGCTGTCGCGAGCCGAGCTAGCTCCTGCGCTGACGCTAGGTCCGGGACGCCAGCGCGCACGGCAAACCCCTGCCGCAGCAGGGTCTGCGCGATGCGGACTCCGGCCTGCCCAGTGGCGCCGGCTACGAACACCATCTGCGGGTCCTTCCTGCCCCTGCCACCGCCCGTGAACAGCGACCCCGCCGCGGACGACGGGAACGCCGGTACGAGGGAGTTGGCATCCGTCAGCTTCCCGAAGTCCGCGAAGAGGTTGGACCTCTTCTTGGGGGCAGCATCATCTGCAGCGGAGTCCTTGCCGTTGCCGAGCTTGCCGACACGGCAGAGGACGGTGGCGGCACGACGGAGGAGTGGGGAAGAGAGGGGACGGAAGGAGGGCGGGTTGGAGGTGAGCGCAGGAGCCATCGGGTTGCTGCGTCAGGTGGTCGAACAGGTGGGTGGCATGGGCGAACGTGGGATGAGGAAAGGTTGCCGATGGGTGGACGGCATCTTTGGATTGAGGGAAACCCGATGAAGTGGCGGAGGAGCCTATCAGAAGTGGCCAGGTGGGTTGCCCTTTATCTCCTCGTGGCAAATCGATGGGCAGTGCGCTCCCGCCACGTCCAAATCCTAGGACCATGTCAAACGTAGTTTTTTTTTATTATTCTTTTTTTATTGACTTTATTTCATGTGTTTGCCAACGCGGGCACACACCGCTTCCGCCATCCGTTGTTCATCGGAGGGCCGGCGTGGTTTGGTTCGTTTCCCACCCAACTGGAATGTCTGTTCCACTTGTCACCTAGAGGAGATGTAATTGTTCAAACATCGGGACTCGCACCTATCAATTTGCTTCCTACATCGTTCACTTCGTCTTCGTCTGTCACCGAGAGGTCCCAACTACGACGACTGCAGTCCCCCGTGGCGACCCGAGGATTCCAGATTTGGATAAAGGGGGGCATAGGAGCGCATCGTGCACATCTGTAAGTTGGATCCGACTCAATGCATCCTCCTCACGGGATTCAATTCGGATTCGAACCCTATTTAACTCAAAGCTCTTCTGATTCCATGTTTCAGCGTCGTCCGCTAGATGCAGCCTAGGGAAGTCGTCATGCTCGGTTCGAAGAGGTTAGGGGATCGACAAGGAAAGTGAGCACCAGTTCCTAGCTATGGGTATTTTCCCCTTTCTGTGCTATTTGAGTGAGGAATCTACTGGTTCCGACGGATTCGGTGGTGCGCTACGACCGAGCTACACGCCTTCGCTCACTGACCCCATGCAAACGCATACGTGTCCGTTCCTTTCAACCACGAGGTTGAGATCCACCACTTTCGTCCGATGTGCCTTTTCTTCTCCGTCTTTTGCTGATCTAAACTGTCGAGGCAGCATCATGTAGCATCAAACTGTTGGGTGTGTCAAAAGTCTGTCATGGGTCCAGGCTTAATAGGTCGTGGCTATCATTTCTATTCCGAATAGTCAAGTCATAATGGCCTAGGTGTTATATAGTTTGCATTAGTCTATTAGTGAGAATGGTGCTGGCGAACGATCGCGATATAGAAAATTTTCTTTTGTTTGTGTTTCTAGGGTTTTCCTTTTCATTGTTATTGCCATGTTTTAGCATAGTGCAGGTACTATCTGCAAATGCAATATGCATTACTTTGTTGTGTACACACGTTTCTTTTTTTCAAGCCTTTTGATTTGTTCATTAGTTTTTTTATCTTCGGTTGGTTAATCTAAACCCAAACTCAGTGTTGTTACTACTTTGCTGGTAGTGAGTGGTAGTGGTATGTTGTTGCATAACCGCGTTGTCGATGTTTTACCACTGATAGCCTACCACGGGGTTCCCTGAGACAGTTGTTCGTGCCTCGGCAAATAGTGAAACCTTGGTGGTTGGACACGTAGGGACACACGATTTATACTGGTTCAGGCTCTCGACGTAGTCGAGTAATAACCTTACGTCCAGTCACTTATTATTGCTTTGGTTTCACAATACAAGGTGTTGTCTGTCGCTCTACGTGTCGGATGTTATGCTATATTTCGTGTGTTTTTGGGTGGTACCCTCACTAGCCCTTTATAGTCCAGGGACTGATTGAGGGTTCAGTTCTATTCCTACTCGGGTACAAACTTGGAGTCCTAAGCTACGCTTCGGTCTTGCTATTGTATCCGAGTAGTACCCGAGCTTCTATGCTTGCCTTCCTTCACGGGCCGTGTGACCAAGGCCCAAGGCTCTGGTAGTCAGGTCAATGGGTACTGTTGGGGATATTCCCTCTGTATACTCCCAGGGACCTACATGGGCCTATCGACCAGAAGACGGCCCAGCCCACGAGGCCCTACGACACACGACCAGGCCCGTCGTGCTCGCTAGGGACTCCAGAGAGCCTTGCTCACCAAGGAAGATCCTAGGAGATAGACTCGGATCCTTTGCCTTAAGGGACTAATCGTAATCTATTACGATATAGAAATTGTAACTCTGCTCCCCGACTATATAAGGTGAGCAGGGACCCCCCTCGAAAAGATTCATCTACACCTCGTGTAACCTAATACTCATATCAATCCAACTACCAGAACATAAGACGTAGGGTATTACGGCGATTTACCGGCCTGAACCTATATAAACTGTCGTGTCTACGCTCTCTGTGTTACGCTTGACCACCGTCGCTACACCTTCGCCTACAATCTACTACCGTAGGGTACCCCCTAGGTAGACTGCGACGCATATTTCATCGACAGCTAGCACGACAGGTAGGGGGTGTGTGCCATGACTTTATGGCTCGTCAAGCGGTCACTTTCCCCGACTCGATGATCCTCTCGATGGCTGGCACCATGCTCTAGATTGGACCTATATCCTAGACCATCGGTTCCACACTGCGCGTGTCAGACACGCCATCACCTACACGCCATCCCGCCATGCCGAAGTACCACCCGCGGAAGGTCGTCAGCCTTGACGATCTGATCGACGCCATCAATCGCTCCAACGCCAACATCAGCGACTGCATCGACCTTGTGCAGACGGCGTGACGTCGTCTCTCTGGTCACCATGGTCGTCGTCCGCGCCATCACCGAACATCGGCGATGGCAACTGTCGCGCCAGCCACGAGCACCCGTCTCCCATCACGATGCCCTACGGGCTCCGCAATCAGGCAACCATTTTTCAGCACCAGACGCTTCGACAGATTCCCGACCAGGCTCCGCCGGTACCTGTCGTTAGCACAGTCATCATCTTTGGGATCCCCGGCGATTCCAAGCAGGCGGTATCCCTCGATGGCACGACCTTGTTCGATTTCGTGCCCGCTTCAAGGACCGAAACGGTAGTCTCCTCCGGATCATCGAGCGACTTCCCGGATTCCCCCGGCTTTGGAGGCATGATCTTCCAAGTCTTCGCCGATAGCGTTGCGCGCGACAACGAGACGGATGTCGAATGCACCGCCCAAGAAGAACATAACACCGAACGTCGTGACTAGGAGAAGCGCGAGCAGGAACGCCGCGAGCAGGAGCACCTGGCGCGGGAACGACGCGAACGTGAGCAGGGAGATCAAAACCGCCTCCCCCGACACAATCTCGAGCAGGAGTTCGACTAGATGGGCGACATCCCGGTGTACCAGACCCCGAGCTCTAATTTGGCGATAGCCGCCTACGAGTTGGCCAAGCTTCCCATATCGCCCGAGATCGAGAAGATTGAAGGCCACATAAAAGCAGTCATGGTCCAGGTTAACAAGAGGGGCGCCCCGTCCGAGTTCTCTGGCCAATCCCACAGCAGAAACTACCCGCAAAGCCTGCAGTGGTCACATCGACCAAGATTTCTAAGGTATAACGATCAAGAGTACGAGCAACCCTGGCGTGATCGAGCACCTGCTCCGGCACCACCAGTCGCGGCAGGCCCTCACCCCTTCTCCGCTCGCCTGCGCGCCATCAGGTAGCCCCAAAATTTTAGAATCACGTTGGTAGAGAAGTATGATGTCAAAGCGAACCCAGAACAATGGGCGACCACCTATGAGATCGCCGTCCAGGCCGCCGTAGGGATCGTGACGTGATGGCTAATTACCTGCCTGTGATGTTATCGGCGTAGTCCAATAGTTGGCTCCACAAAATTACCGAGGGCTCTATCGAAACCTAGGAGCGGCTCAAGGAGGTTTTCGTCAAGACCTACAAGGCCACATGCGACCAACCGGGGACGCGGTATGACCTAGAGAATGTTCGCCAGGGCCACAATGAAAGTCTTCGGGAGTACATCCGTCGTTTCTCCGGCAAGAGGCTGACCATTGCGGATATTGCGGACACGGAGGCCGCCTCCATCTTCTCCAATGGCCTACGTAACGAAGAGCTCCAAAACAAATTGGTCTGCAAGAAGGTGACAAGCATTGAGAAGTTGATGACCATCGTGAACACATACGCCGACCAGGACGACACCAACCGCAGTCGGGACGATAGATGACACCGCTCTCGCTCCCCGGCACGCATAAGGGGCGGCGACCGCCAACCCGACCATCGTGACGAGAGGTGGCCCAACGACCGAGAACGAGAACATCGTGACCGACAGTCGCACAACTCGGAAGGATATCGGCATGGGTCAGACCCCAGGTGTAGCGGTCGCTACGTCGCTAACACAAACACCCGACCAAGACGCAACTACAACAGCAACTACGAGAAGATCCTTGATGGCCAGTGCCCCATCCATAAGAACTCCAAGCACTCCATGCGCGAGTGCGAGGTCCTCGATTCAGCAATGTGAGGAAGGAGTGACAAAAAACCGAAGCAAGACGACGCAGACAAGGACAAGGACCAGGAGCCCCCAGCACCCGAATTCCGACCAACTTCAAGAACATTTTCCATCTTTGGAGGCAGTGTGGTCGTCGAAGGGGAGAGGCAACACCGCCAAGTTCGCAAGGATGTCTACTCGATCGCTGACGTCGGCGATGACCCAGCCAACACTCGCTACCTCGACTAGTCGAAGCGATCCATAACCTTCTCCAGGGACGATCAGTGGACAAATTACATGTACCCCGGCTGCTTCCCCTCGTCATCAACCCAATCATCACCACGTGCTACATCCAAAAGGTGTTGGTCGACGGAGGTAGCGCCCTCAACATCATCTTCACCAACGCGTTCCGCCAACTTGACTACTCGAAGAAAGACCTTTCTCTGGCAAATTTTCCCTTCTGGGGAATCATCCCAGACAAAGCGTCCACACCGGTGGGGCAGATTACCCTCCTAGTACAGTTCGGAGACCAGGTCCACTTCAGAACCGAGAACATGCACTTCATCATCACCGACTTCGAGACAGCCTACCACACCATTCTCGACCGCCCGGCGCTCGCCAAACTCATGGCGGTCCCGCACTACACTTACATGGTGCTCAAGATCTCGACTCCGCAGGGTGTCCTCAACCTTCGTACAAATTTGCAGATAGCATACGAGTGTGAGCAGCAGAGACTCAACGCCGTCGGGAAGTTCCACGCCCTAGACACGTATGACTCCGAGCCTGGTGACAAGCCCGCCACAAAGAAGCCCAAGGAAGCAGGACCAACAACGACCAGCACCGACCTGTCCCACAGCTAGACGTAGAGACCCATGGCCTCCAATGGCCCGGGGTGCTTTAGAAGTTTAAAGTATCTCAATGGCTTGTACTATGGACCCCTCCATCATTAATAAATAAAAGGTTCGTCGTCTTCCTCGATATACTGTCATTTAATTTGCCTGTCTCCCCAAAACTCTCTCAGCGTTTGACGACCTCTACAAAACGCTCTCGGCGTTCGACGACCTCTACAAAATGCTCTCAGCGTTCGGCGACCACTCCAAAGTGCTCTCAGCGTTCGGCGACCTCTCCAAAATGCTCTCAAAGCGTTCGACGACCTCTCCAAAATGCTTTAAGGTGTTCTCGCCAAACAGCCTGGCTATCACCGGAAAGTCGCCGATTCTGGCTTGACGTCTAGGCATAAGCGTGAAGAAGTAGCTACCCATCACACTATGGAGAAGTCGACAGGCCTCACAAGCACTAACCCTAGCATCAGGGGTAATACTCGGGTCAAGGCCCCAAAGGTTATACTCCCAGAATCTATATATATGACCATGATACGGTCGACGACTCTACAAGTAGCATGGCTATTTGCCCAGCGTCTGCAGGAACGGTCTCCACATGCCCTAGTCATGCCACGATCGAGCCTCTCGGAAAAAGCACTGTCCCTGGTATCTCCCTATGCGTGCATGAGCGTTCGCCCTCTGCGCTGTGGGTTATCAGCAGCGTGCCCCTTGGTAATCCCCATGACTCCTACGCGTGCAGAGGCTCTGAGCCCTACGATGTGGATCACGGGGAACCTAAATCCGAACGATTCATCGCTACAGCTCACTACTTAGCTGGCACGTAAGGACATACAAGTGAAACAAAAGCTCACCGCCTCGATTAAATACAGCTTTGTAGCATTTCACTTACAAGTCCGACAAACTTGTATCCTAGATACAAACTATGACTGCCCAGCAGCAAACAAATCTACATCTCCAACTATGGCCTCTGCCACTGGGTCGGCTTCACCCTCTAGACGACCCATCTCCTCCACCAACGTAACTGCGGCGAAGCTGGTCGCCACCCGACCCTGGCTAGCCTCGGGTAGTGCAACCGCAACATGGCAAACCCATGAGCAGCCACACTCTGCGCCGCTGAGAGATCTCTAGTGTTTTGAGTAATTGATAAACCTAAGTACTAACCTAGCTCTAAGTGCTTGAGTAGGTTTAGTACACTAAAGAGGTGAAGATAACAAGTGATGGAGCAAGGTGGTGGCTAGAAGAAAGCTAATCTAGAAGCTCACACTTGGAGAAGAAGAGAAGAGGAGGAGACCCTAAGCTAAACAAGGCAAAGGTATAAGCTAGGGCTTTTCCATTTTGGTGATCAAGACACCTAGTGGGTGTGATCACATTTAGGATAGGTAACTTTACTATTAAGAGGGGAAAATAGTATGTGGTTACAACTATTGAGTGCCATTAGGTTGATCATGTTTGCATTGCATCTAATCCTAATGTGCAACCCTTGTAAAACTTGATAAAATATGCCAACACACGAGCACAAGCTGTAGAACACTTGGTGGTGGCACATGAGATCAAGGGAAGCAAAGAGAAGAGAATTCAGACCAAGACAGAAGCTCCGGACCAGTTTGCTTAGGAGCTCTGGACCATAGGAGATGGTCGGACGGCCTGCTCTCAGCACTGGCTACAAGGCAGAGAAGCTCCAGACTAGTGGTCCAGTGGTGCTCCGGACCATCGGCCAAAGGTCCGGTGGCTCGGGCCCAGCAAGCAAAAGACCAAGGCAAGCTCCGGACCAGAGAAATTGGTCCGATGGTATGGTCCGGAGGAGTGGTCCGAAGCCCAAGTGCTTACTGCGTGATTTGGTCGAAGGACTAAAGAGGCTTCGGACCAAGGAGATTGGTCCGGAGGTGACCTTCGGACTAGTGGTCCGAAGCCTGGGTGCTCACTGCATAGATTTGACAGAAGGCTGATCAAGGCATCGGACCAGGCCTCCGGACCAATGGAGGTGGTCCGACGGTGCTCTGAGTTGCGCGCCAACGGTCAAAATTCAAAAGAGCAGAGGACGCGTGGCAGACGCAGAAGGCGTCGGACCAAAGCATCGGACCAGACAGAATGATCCGACGATGCTGAAAAGTGGTCCGACGGTCACATTTTCAGCAGTCCCAAGTGCATAACGGCTAGTTTCTTTAAGGAGGCTATTTAAGGGTGTGTGGCTGGTTCAAGGAGTTTCTCTTGCACATTTGGCTATTGCATACTCTTGTGAGCTTGTGACACACACTCCCACTCATCTCTAACTTGATTAATCATCCATTTGAGAGATTTGAGTGCATCAAGTGCATTGCATGAAGTGAGTTCATCTAGTGGCACTTGGGAGTTGATACCGCTGCGGTTTTCTTGTTACTCTTGGTGATTGCCATCACCTAGACGGTTGGAGTAGCAGTGTGGATTCGAGAAGCTTGGTGATTGTGCTTCGTCGACCACAAGTGGTGATTGTGAGGGGTTCTTGTGCCTTCCCCGCGGGAGATCACAAAGGTAACTCTAGTGGATTGCGCGTGTCTTTGAGTACCCTCATCTTGTGTTGGTTATGCGGCACCTGGTGACGGATTTGGCGTGTGATGCCAATTAGCGCGTGAACCTCCAAGTGAGTGAGCCGACACAACAAGGACGTAGCTAGTTGGAAAACTAGTGAACCTCTGGAGAAAAATCAAGTGTCAACCTTGTATCCCTATTGTGATTGATTGATTTCATCGGAGTTCTCCATTTGATTGGATCAATCCTCTACACGGCGTTATAATCTCCTTCCCATCCTCGCATTACCTTATTCATACTTGCAAGTAGTATACTAGGTTGTGCTAGGTAGCTTAGTAGAACTATGTAGGCATTGAGTGATCCTAGAGCTATATTAGGATAGAAATTGTGGTTAGGAGGCTTCGCATCCCCTAGTAGGCTAGTGCATTCCTAGCTTCTCTTCATTGTGATCTAACTTGTTGTTGAGTTTGTTTAGAATCTTAGTTTAGGCTATTCACCACCCCCTCTAGCCTTGGATTAGGACCTTTCAAATGGTATTAAAGCTAGTACACCGTTGATTTGAGGCTTAACAACCTACGGTGTGATCATGGCTCATATCAACAACATGAAGAAACCACCCAAGTTCGATGGCACCAACTATGGCTATTGGAAGGTGAAGATGACTGCTCACATCAATTCAATTAGCCAGAAGGTTGGCTTGTGGTGGACAAGAAGTTTGAGGTTGCAAATGAGGAAGCTCCCACCCCGCAAGAAGAAGAAAAGCTTCAACACAATGACATTGCTCTTAGTGCTATCCATGAGGCTCTTGATGAGAAGGTCTTTGAATAAATCAAGAATCTAGAGAGTGCTCATGAGGCTTGGAAGAAGCTAGAAGAATCATTTGAAGGCACTCAAGCCGTCAAGGGTGCCAAGGCATACATTCTCAAGGAGAAGTTTGCAAGCTTCAAGATGAAGGATGATGAAAATGTGTCGGAGATGTTTCATAGGCTCCAAGTGCTTGTCAATGATCTCATGGCTCTCATAAGTTCTTGAGGTGTCTTCCTCCTCGGTTTGACACTCTTGTGACCTTGATTGTGAGAGGTGGTTTGAACACCGTTACACCCAATCAAGTCTTGGGAGATGTGATGACCGAAGATGCTTACCGGGACAATAAGGAAGAAGATGTGAAGAAGGAAGACAAGAAAGATGAGAAGAAGAAGAGCTTGGCATTCAAAGCCATTTCATCACCCAAGGGCAAGAGCAAGATTGAAGAATCTAGTGAAAGTGAAGATCAAAGTGCAAGTGATCTTGATGAAGAAGAAATGGCTCTTTTTGTGAAGAAATTTGGAAGATTCATAAAAAAGAAGGGCTATGGTGCAAGAAGGAAGAGAACATCTTTCAAGAACCATGATTAGCCAAGAAAGTGCTTCAAGTGTGGAAGCTTTGATCATCTCATTGCTCATTGTCCTTACAATAGTGACAAGGATGGTGATGATCACAAGAAGAGAGGCAAGAAAGCGAAGAAGCCCACCTTTGACAAGAAGAAGAAGGGGTATTCTCACATAGTGACTTGGTATAGTGACTCTTCTTGTGGTGAAGATGATGATCAAGAAAAGAAGACATCTACCAAGAAGAAGGCTTTTCCAAGCATTGAAATGAGGTACAAGATCTCTCTATTTGACACTCCATCATCATGCTTCATGGCTAAGTCCACTAAGGTACTTTATCATGATGAGAGTGAGAGTGAGAGTGATAGTGATAGTGAGGAGCCCTCAAAGGAGGAACTCATGGACATGCATGAACAAGCTAAGGAATACATTGACAAGAAGAGGAAGGAATGCAAGGAATTGCGCAAGGCCAATGAGGCTCTTGAGCAAAACCTTGATGAGGCCGTAGCATCTCATGAGAAGCTAGTGAAGTCTCACACTAAGCTTGAAAGAGCTCATTCCTCTATCTTAGATCAAAGTAAGAAAGAGATTGTTCAAACATGTGACATGGGAGTGACTTGTAATATTCTTGATGAATCATTCTATACTCCTATCATTGTTGCTCCCATTAACCCCTCTTGTAGCACTACCACTTCTACTTAATCTACTAGTGATGGCTTTACTTGTGATGCCTCACTAATGGTGGAAAATGAAACCCTCAAGAAGGAGGTTACAAAGCTCAATCACTCCTTAGCTAAGGCTTATGGAGGTGAGGACCGCTTGCTTATGTGCTTGGGTAGCCAAAGAGAATCTCTCTACAAAGAGGGATTGGGCTATACCCCCAAGAAAGCCAAGACCACTTTTGCTCCTCACAAGACTTGTTTTGTGAAGAACACTAGTAGGTATTGCAAGAGTTGCAAGAAAGTTGGTCATATAGAGCAACAATGCAATAACAAGAAGACTAAGGAAGATGTATCCTCAATGAGAGTTGATTCATTATATGTCCTTTCCAAGGGTATTAATGGAGTTCATGCCAAGTTTGTTGGTGCACCATGGATGACTACTAAGAAGTCCATTTGGGTACCAAAAGCCTTGGTAACTAACCTTGAAGGACCCAAGCAAGTTTGGGTACCTAAAGAGAATTGATCTCTATTGTAGGTCAATTACAAAGCCAGAGGGAGGTATTGGGTGCTTGATAGTGGGTGCACTCAACACATGACCGGTGATGGAAGGATGTTCAACTCAATCAACCAAGATGGTGCTCTTGGTTTTGATAGTATGACTTTTGGTGACAATGGCAAAGGCAAGGTGAAAGGGCTTGGAAAGATTGCTATCTCCAATGATCTTAGCATTAGCAATGTGCTTCTAGTGGAAAGGCTTGAGTTCAATCTATTGTTGGTTGCCCAATTGTGTGATCTCGGTTTCAAGTGCATCTTTGGAGTGGAGGATGTGGAAATCATTAATGTGGATGGTTCTAACATGGTATTCAAGGGTTTTTGGGTATGAGAACCTATATCTTGTGGATTTTAATGCTAGTGAGACTCAATTCTCAACTTGTCTCATCACAAAATCTAGCATGGGTTGGCTATGGCATAGAAGGCTTGGACATGTTGGCATGAAGCAGTTGAACAAGCTAGTGAAGAATGATCTAGTAAGAGGCTTGAAGGATGTCACATTTGAGAAAGACAAGCTATATAGCTCATGTCAAGCCGGTAAGCAAGTTGGGAACACTCATCCAAAGAAGAGCTTCATGAGTACAAGCAAAGCTTTTGAGTTATTGCACATGGATATCTTTGGACCAACTACATATGCAAGTATTGGAGGAAACAAGTATGGATTTGTGATAGTGGATGACTTCACAAGATACACATGGGTATTCTTCTTGAGTGACAAGAGTGACACCTTTGATATATTGTCAAGACGTGCCAAAATGAGTTTGAAACAACTATCAAGAGAGTTAGAAGTGACAATGGGAGTGAGTTCAAGAACACAAGAGTTGATGAACTTTGTGATGACTTTGGAATCAACTATCAATTCTCTCCAAAGTACACTCCTCAATCCAATGGGATAGTTGAAAGGAAGAATAGAACCTTGATTGACATGGCAAGATCAATGTTGAGTGAGTACAATGTTAGTCATTCTTTTTGGGCCGAAGCTATCAACACGGCTTGCTACTCTAGCAACCGTCTCTATTGTCATGGAATGCTTGAGAAGACACCATATGAGCTCTTGAATGGAAGAAAGTCAAATATTGCATACTTTAGAGTGTTTGGATGCAAATGCTATATCTTGAAGAAGGGAACAAGGCTTAGCAAGTTTGAGAAGAAATGTGATGAAGGTTTCTTACTTGGGTACTCTACATCAAGCAAGGCTTATAGAGTTTGGAACTTATCTAGTGGAATTCTTGAGGAAGTGCATGATGTGGAATTTGATGAAACACAAGGCTCTCAAGATGAACAAGAAAACTTGGATGATGTAAGAGGTGACAAGTTGGTCAATGCAATAAAATATATGGATATTGGTGACATTAGACCAAGACAGGTACAAGATGAAGATGAAGATCAAGTGACTATTCCTACACATGAAGAAGCTAGTGGCTCTCTAACTCAAGATCAATCAAGTGCTAGTGAAGCTCAAGTGCAAGATCAAAATCAAGCTAGTCCATCATCTCAACCGATTGCTCAAGATATTCACATACAAGTGCTTCAACCTACAAATGTTGCAAGAGATCATCCTTTGGATGAAGTCATTGGAGGCATCCAAAGTGGTGTTTGTTGACGGTCCTTAAATACCAAATCCAACCATCAACTAAACAAGGATAAAGATCTATATGAAACCAATAACTAGAAATAAGGTTTATACTGACAGAATTCCATGAGTTTTGGTGAATGTCTATTTCTGTAGGGGGATATCAGGAAATATGGAGGAAAGGCCCACATGTCATGTTTACATAGAGATAATTATCATCCGCACGAAAAAGAATACTCTAGAAGGGACAAGAAGGCGCGGGAAGAAACGAGAGGCCGAGCGAGCCCAGGGGCAGGGCGCCCGCCCTACCCCTGGGGCGGCCGCCCTAGGGCAAGGCCCATTCAGGGTCTGCCTTGTGGACCCTCTCCCCACCGCCTTTGAGGTTGCATCTAAGCCCTCCATTAAGGTCAGATTGATCCGACAGTTGACGTTCATTTGAGGAGGCTATATAAGGAAGGCCCCCTGACCCTGAGGAGAGAGCCCCCCTGAAACCCTAATTCATTATTCAAGATCCATCTCAGGAGGAGAGGTCCCTGATCAAGCCCTAGAGCCACCACATCAACTAGATCTCTATTCGTTCATGACTTTACTCTATTCATTTATGTTCTTAGTTATATTGTTCTTAGTCTATTATGATTATATACTTGACTTAGTTAGATCTGAATCATATCCATGTTTAGGATTGTATAGCGTTTATCCACCAGTACTATGGGTAAATGATAGATATTGTGTAGGCGTGGTGCCTAAACCGTATTTATCTGCGATTGTACCCTACATTCCGGATCATGAGGTAGTTCGCGGGAGTGACAGTCCTGTTGAGTCCTTTGTAGTCCTCCTCCCATTTGTAGGGCAGGCAGAGCAGTACTATTACGGGGAAATGATTGCTATGTTTCTCATCTTCCTTAGTAATACTCATTACACATGAATATCTCTTATCTCGCCATGATTGCTAAGTATAATTGCAATAATCATAGTATGCTAGACTGTATAGTTAAGAATAACTTAGGAAATATCTTTGTAGTTCGTCCTAATTACATGCTAATGACTTGCTAGAATATCTATTGAGGTGCTTATCATTATCTTATGTGGCTACATATACGCTGATCAGTATTTATCTTTTCTCACTATTCATTCATTATCTATATCTTATATGACACTTATCCTGTATTGAGAGAGATAGATGAAAACTCTCCATTACACATGCAGTGATACTCATTACTCATACCTCATTTATTCCTTAGTATCCCTTCCCAGTGGTAAAAATATAAATAACGATACCTCGAATACTCCTGGTTAAAATACTACATCGGTATAGTCTGTGCGCTTGCAGAAACACATTTTTATTTATTTAGATCAATTGCATATTTCAATACCGCATCTCTCTGTCATGTTGGGGATGACAACTTGGCTTAAGTGACATGAAAGGTGGATAACCACTTTTGGCGCCGTTATCAGAAATAGAAATTATTCTACTTTTGGTAATGACGTTAAGAGGTATCAACAAGCATTTTTGGCGCCGTTACCGGGGAAGGTTGATTAGCTATCAAAAGGAATAAATGAGTTATCACTTACATCACTAATGAGATTGAGAAAACATCAATTCTCTACTCATACAGCCTTACCCTTGATCTTTGCCTATTTTTCCTATCATTTTTATGCAGGGTAATGTATGAATAGGTTTGATCTTCCAGGCAATTTTGTTGAAAATCCTGAAGCATTAATCAGAAGGACAAAATCCAAGCTCAAGAAAGTAACAGAATCATCATCATCAACATTTCAGCTTGAAGCTTCATCCAATCAAGAAGATCATCAAAACATCGTTTGAGACTTGACACTAGAGTTCGAAGCCATGGCAGACAAGTCAATCTGTGAGTTATCAGCCCCCACCACGGACAACATCCGCACTGGACCTGCTGCGAACATTGATCAGTCATTTGAGCTCAAGCATGCGCTCATCAACATGGTGCAAGCAAGCCAGTTCTGTGGGAAAGCACACGAAGATGCTAGTGCTCATCTCTAACACTTCCTAGAGATTTGCAGCACATTCACTATCAAGGATATCCCTAGAGATGCCATACTACTTCGTCTTTTCCCATTCTCACTCTTGGGAAGAGCGAAGCAGTGGTTCTATGCAACCAAGGAGAATAATACTACGTGGGCACTATGTTCCACAAATTTCCTAGCAAAGTTCTTTCCCATGGGGAAGACCAATGCTCTCCATGGGAAGATTTCAAGTTTTTAGCAACAACATCACGAGTCTGTTCCAGAAGCATGGGAGCGCTTCCAAGACTACATCATAGAATATCCCCATCATGGAATGGAGAATTGGTTACTTATGCATACTTTTTATCATGGGCTCAGCAACAACACACGTGAAACCATGGATGTTGCTGCCGGAGGAGCGTTCCTATCACTTACAATACCACAAGCCACATCTCTTGTGGAGAAGATGGCATCCAACCAAGGCTGGAGTGAAGAAAGAACTCAAACTCGCAAGAAAAGTGGAGGTATGCACCAGCTCAAAGAGGTAGACATGCTGTTAGCAAATCTAGACCTGCTCATGAAGAGGCTCGATAAGAAAGCTGGAGAAAAGAAAGAAGTTATGCACATTCACGACTCTCACATGACTTGTGAAGAGTGTGAATACACTGGACACTCAGGCAATCATTGTCCAGAATTGCAGGAGGATGTGAACTACATCAACAACAACAACACTTACAACCGTCTGTTGACACCGTTTTTCGGAGGGTGTCAAATGAGCTAAGACTTGCATTGATCGGTAGCTGTTTTCTATCGGCATTAGCAGGTTATCGGTTAACGTTACCGATGAGAATGAATTCTGCAAATGAAGACAAGTTTGTTACCGATAGAAGCTGGACAACAGTAGTGGTTGCCGATAAAGGTATTGCCGATGGGAGTTGGACGATTCTTGCCGATAAGGGTTAATTGATGAAGACAAGTTACCAGAAGTGCAAGGTTGCCGATGAGAAAGTATTCCTGATGCCGATGGGCACAGGGTAATGTGGCGGTTGACGTCAGCAAGGGATTGCCGATGGTAATAGAAGGAAGTTGCGGTTTGAAGAGTCTGCCGATGGAAAGTTTCATCGAAGAGAGGACATAAGGAAATTGGTGATTTTATGCCAGTATTGCTATAGAAGTTTGAGTCTGACTCTTGCGCGAGTCGTTTGTTTCCTTTAAAATAGAGGTGTCTGTTTAGGAAAATAATATTGTTATTTGGGTCCGACTCCTGCGCGAGTTAGTTATTTCCTTTGAAATAGGAGTTTGTTTTGGAAAGGTATGAGTCGTGTCTGTTTACAACTTCTATTGCTGGAGTATAAATATGTACCTAGGGGTCGTGAGAAAAAAACAATAAAATCTATCAAACAAATCAATTACTCTTATTTACTTTCAATGCAATTTACCCTTTTATCGCATTAGCCTTAGTTTATTTACGAGTTCTTCAAGCTTCGACGGGCTGCATCTCCTTGATCTTCGTCAAATCCTTGCAAGTTCCATGTGAGAGTAATCTGAGCAATGAGCAGTAGGTGCTAGTCGGCTATCAGCAGGAGCGGCGAAGCCATCCAAAAGCAAGATCCGCTGTTGCCACGGCAGGTCACGTATGATGCCAATCCTGGTAAGTTGCAAGAGATGGTTAATTCTACCTTAAATCAAGCATTAATTAACCACTCCAGTGTGCTATCCAATACCATATACAACGCTGTCATGCAATCTTTCAAAGAAGGACAAACACCTCAATATGTTGGTCCAGCGTATTATCAACCTGGATCGGTATCTATAAACCCATCGGCAGCCCCAGCGGCGTCTTCCACCCCCGTGGATCCGTCTGCCGATGTGGCTATACCACCAAGGCCAAGTCCTGAGAGCGTCACCAAGCTTAGTGCAGATCCGATGGCGTCGGCAATGTCAGGACCTGTTATCCCGGATCATCCAGCTCCTACCAACTGGTGGGGTTACGGTATGCCTTCAAATCTATCCGCTGGTTCCATCTGGTGCAGGGAGACAGTTCAGCTTGGAAGGGCTCCATGGCATCGGCAATCCAATCATAGTCGACGATCCCTATGGTGCATTACTCTACGTCTTCTCCAACTGTACAAGTGCCATCAGAAGATTTCCAGGTGGTGATTCCTAAAGTACCTCTGATGCCACCATCGGCGATTTTTGTGCCGATGCAACACAGTATAGCAACTGGAAGTCAACCTGTGGTTGTAAATCCTCAAGCAAGAGTTTTAGCACATCAAGTTAACCAATTTGTTGATTACTCTAAGGTGCAGGAGCAGCAGGTGCCAGTCGGCTATCAGCCATCGGTAAGTCACATGCCGATGATTTATAATCCTGGATAGACTAGTCAGCCGCCGGTTCAACAGCCTGGCGTACTAATGTATCAGTATGGAAGTCCAGCAAACACTCAGAGTGGACCATCGGTACAGCAACCGATGAATATTATGACTCAACCTAATCCAGTAAGTGTGCAAAACTATCCATCGGTAAATCAGCCGATGCATAACGTTCGGATGACTGGTGTTGCACCCGTGACAATTACTCCGCATCATCTTCAACCAAGACCTGAAGGGGCGCATCTGCCGACTCCACCAGTCAACAACCAGCCAATGGGTCGGCAAGATCAGGATGCATATTGGACCGATAAGATAACCGAAGTGATGAAGGAACAAATCGGCATTAAACCCAAGGTTAATACATATTCTTATCGGACATCGTATCCTCCGGCATATGACTTAATTCCTCTCCCAAATCAGTACAAGGTGCCTGATTTTACCAAATTCTCTGGCCAAGATGACACGTCAACAATAGAGCACATTAACCGCTTCATTATCCAATGTGGAGAAGCTGCCAGTAGAGAAGAATTAAGGGTGAGATTGTTCTCATCGTCATTATCGGGGTCGGCATTCACATGGTTTATTTCATTACCTCCAAACTCTATGATTACTTGGGCCGATCTAGAAAAGCAATTTCACAAGTATTTCTTCGCGGGCGTACATGAAAAGAAGCTTACCGATTTGGTCAAGTTGAAGCAGCGTAATGACGAATCGGTGGAAGGCTTTGTCCAGAGGCTGTGAGACGTGAAGAATAAGTGCTACAACTTGGTGCTTGATGATCGGCAATTGGCGGATTTGGCCTTCCAAGGATTACTGCCGCACATCAAAGATAAATATGCGTCTCAAGAGTTTGAAAGTCTAAGTCACCTTGTGCAGAGAATTGCCGATCAAGATGTCAAGACTTTTGAGCCTAGAAAGACATGGAATAAGAAGGTAACCTTCATCGAGCAAGAAGAGGATTCCGATGAGGAGCTAAACATCAGCGCTGCCGAATGGGTGAAGGATAAGAAATTTGTGTCTTGTCCGTTTGGCCAGAAGGAAGCTGAAAGGTTCACCTTTGATATCACCAAGGCCGATAGGATGTTTGACTTATTACTTCAAGAAGGGCGAATCAAGTTGGCACCTAACCAGGTAATTCCATCGGCCAAAGAACTCAAAAGGATCAGGTATTGCAAGTGGTATAATGCGACTTCGCACAGTACCAATGACTGTAAAGTATTCAGGCAGCAGTTGCAGTCAGAAATTGAATATGGACGAATCAAATTTGAAAATTCCAAAGTCCAGAAACCGATGAAGATTGATCAGCACCCGTTTCCAAATAATATGTTGGAAACTAGTGGAAAAACTAAAGTGCTGACATCGGAAGCTGCCAGAAAAAATGCATCGGTAGATCCTGACTATCAAGTAGCTGAGCGGGATGAGAGGAAGTTTGCCGATGACAGAAAGGGCAAGAAAGTTGCCGATGAAGGTAGCAATGCCAACAGGGCTCTTGGTGTTATAATCACGCATAAGCAGCCAAGGCGAGAGTATCGGCAATCGTGAGAGGAGCAACGTCGGCAAGAAGAAGAAGAGCACCAAGAGTTGCTTCGGCATAAGGACCACTTGAAGTATCCCTTCTTCATCCACTGCTGGGAAGAAGGCATCAAGTTACCTACTGCCTATAATTGTCCTGAATGCAATAGATACTACCCTACCGATCGGACAGAAAAGAAGCCTTGCTTTGATAATCGGACATCCAGGTATGCTAGGCTGCTCAGAGAAAAGAAATCGCACATGACTGACTGGGGGGCAAGCTCAGCGCGCATAACAGGCTTGACAGGTGTGTTGATCAAGAGGAGCTTGAGGAGATGGCCAATACAAGAGTGCCCAATGAAGAAATATTCTCCAGAGATCCAAACATCAGGAGTGGTGCCGACGCAAACAGTGAGAGGCAGCACCAGCCTGCTTGGAAAACCAAACTTCCTCAGTGGTGCCCTAAGGTCTAACAAAGACTCAGGAAAGGAGAATCCAGCGCGAACGCCAAAGTGACTTGTATGACAGTGAAAATCCTTCAAGGGAAAAGCAATGGAGGCCAAAGCGCAAGGATAGGGATTCATCGGCAGAAACCAATATGGTCGTCATATTGCCAATGGAGTTCATGGCACCTGTCGGTGACGAAGAAGAGGCTGCAGAAATGGCGCAATTGTTCTTGGATCCGATGGCAGCCGTCTTTGAGAAACCTGCTGATGATGAAAGGCAGCACCTGAGGGCCCTATTCGTTAAGGGCAAAATGGATGGACAGCCTGTAACGAAAATGCTGGTGGATGGCGGGGCATCAATAAACATAATGCCATATGTCATGTTCAGGAAGCTTGGAAAAGGCAACCAAGACTTAGTCAAAACAGACATGAAGCTTAAAGATTTTGAAGGCAATGTGTCGCCAGCTATGGGAGCCGTATCTGTTGAATTAACCATCGGCAGCAAAACTTTGCCGACGATATTTTTTGTAATCAGTGGCAAAGGTACCTACAACCTGCTCCTAGGCAGGGATTGGATCCACGCTAATTGTTGCATTCCTTCTACAATACACCAGAGCCTTGTGCAGTGGGTCGGAGACAAAATTGAAGTCGTCCGAAGTGAGACTCCGTCGATTGTTGCATCGGCAGAATCGGAAACTTATGAGCAAACCAGGTGCATATCAGGTGAAGCTTGGGACACGGAGTTCCTCAAAGTTGCCGATTACCGCATTACACCGATCCAAGCAGTCGGTCCTGAAGAAGAGTTTTAATGGATCGATTCGCCGATGATGGAAAACTGGGACAGGGGTTCACATCGGCTGATGATTTATTAGAAGTAGATATCAGTGATGGTAGTAAGCCTAGGCCTACTTTTATTAGTACTAAGTTAGATTCCCGATGTAAACGGCAATTGATTGACTTATTAAAAGAATATAAATATTGTTTTGCTTAGGATTATACAGAGATGCCTGGTTTAGACCGATCAATAGTTGAACATCGGTTGCCCATTAAATCTGGTTTCCAACCGCATCGGCAACCTGCGCGCCGATGTAATCCTATGGTGTTGCCCGATATTAAGGCTGAAATTACAAAGTTAATTGAAGCTGGATTTATTCAGCAATGTCGATATGCCGATTGGATTTCTAATGTGGTTCCTGTGTATAAGAAGAATGGAAAGCTTCGTGTTTGTATTGATTTTAGGAATCTCAACAAGGCTACACCGATGGATGGTTACCCGATGCCCGTTGCCGATTTGCTGATTGATGCTGCTGCTGGACATCAAATTATTAGCTTCATGGATGGTAATGCTGGATATAATCAGATATTTATGGCTGAAGAAGACATATCCAAGACTGCTTTTAGATGTCCAGGTCATGTCGGTTTATTTGAGTGGGTTGTCATGACTTTTGGCTTGAAGAATGCCGGTGCTACTTATCAGAGAGCAATGAATTTCATCTTTCATAAGTACATCGGCACGATAGTCGAAATCTATATTGATGATGTGGTGGTTAAGTCTGGAGATTTTGAGAAGCACCTTGCCGATTTGCGGAAAATCCTGGAATGCACGAGGGAGCATGGGTTGAAGATGAATCCTAACAAGTGTGCATTTGATGTATCGGCGGGCTAATTTCTGGGTTTTATGGTGCATCAGAGAGGCATCGAGATCGGTAGGAAGTCTATTGATGCAATTAATAAAGTGATTGCTCCTACAAACAAGACTAAGCTGCAATTCTTGATCGGCAAGATTAATTTCATTAGAAGATTTATATCCAACTTATGTGGTAAGATTAAATCTTTTAGTCCATTGTTAAAGCTGAAAGCCGATCAAGAGTTTACATAGAAAGAAGAACAACAGTTAGCCTCGGAGGAGATCAAGAAATATTTGGTAAACCCTCCAGTCTTGGTTCCACCTCAGCACGGGAAGCCTTTCAGGTTGTATTTGTCTGCCGATGACGCTGTTATCGGATCAGCCTTAATTCAAGAATTTGAAGGGAAAGAACGTGTGATATATTATTTGAGCAGAAGGCTGGTAGATGCTAAAACAAGGTATTCGGCCATAGAGAAATTATGTTTATGCTTATATTTCTCTTGCATAAAATTAAGACATTATTTATTATCGGCTGAATGCACTGTTATCTGCAAAGATGACGTGGTTAAGTACATGCTGTCGATGCCGATATTAAGTGGGAGAATCGGCAAATGGATTATGGCACTTTCAGAGTTTGATCTGAAGTATGAAACGGCTAAAGCAGTTAAGGGTCAGGTGATGGCCGATTTTGTTACTCAGCATTGCAATATGATAAGCTCTGTAGAGATTGCTCCTTGGACTTTGTTCTTTGATGGATCTACATGCAAAGAAGGGGCAGGCATCGGTGTTCTCTTAATTTTGCCCCGAGGACGGAAGTATGAAATCTCGTTGCCGATTGTTGCTACATCAACAAACAATCAGGCTGAGTATCAGACTTTAATAAAAGGGTTGGAATTACTCAGAGAAGTGTGTGCCGATGCCGTTGAAATCTTTGGCGATTCTATGTTGGTGATCAATCAGTTGACTGGGTATATGAATGCCAAAGTGAAGTACTGATTGCACACCATGAGAGACGTTTACACTTATTGAAAGAATTCAAAGAGTGCCTTAAACATATTCCTAGGTTGCATAATGAAGAGGCCAATCGGTTAGCACAGAATGCTTCAGGATATCAGCAGATTCAGGAAGTCATGATATCGGTAATGGTTGCCGATGACTGGAGAAGAGAAATTGCCGATTACTTAAGAAATCCGTCTAAGAAGGTTGAAAGGCGTCTAAGGTTTCAAGCTACCAAGTATGTGCTCCTTGATAATGAATTATATTATCAGACGATTGATGGAGTTTTGCTCAGATGCCTTAGTAAGGAAGAGTCAAAAGAGTTGATGGGCAAAATCCATGAAGGTGTGTGTGGGGCACATCAATCGGCATTCAAGATGAAGTGGATGATTAGGCGGAATGGATATTATTGACCGACAATTCTTGAGGATTGCTTCAACTATTTTAAAGGGTGTCAAGATTGTCAGAAGTTTGGTAATGTCCAGAGGGCACCTGCATCGGCAATGAATCCTATAATCAAGCCTTGGCCGTTTAGAGGATGGGCTATTGATCTCATCGGCCAGATTTATCCGCCATCAAGCAAAGGGCACAAGTTTATACTGGTCTCTACCGATTACTTTACAAAATGGGTTGTGGCGATTCCTTTGAAGAAGGTGATATCGACAAACATGGTAGATTTTGTAAAAGAACATATTGTTTACCGATTCGGTATCTCTCAGACTATTACTATCGATCAAGGAACTATGTTCACATCGGGAGAGTTTGATGAGTTTGCTGCTAGTATGGGGTTCAAGGTATTGAATTCTTCTCCTTATTATGCTCAAGCTAACGGTCAGGCTGAAGCAACTAATAAAGGAGTCATTAAGCTTATCAAACGCAAAATTGAAGAAAACCCTAGAAGGTGGCATATATTGTTAAATGAAGCACTATGGTCGTATCGGATGGCTTGTCATGGTGCAACCAAAGTTTCACCGTATCAGTTAGTCTATGGACACGATGTTGTCCTGCCTTGGGAAGTTAAAACTAGTTCTGGGCGATTGTTTCTCAAGATCAATTAACTACCGATGAGTATGATACTCTTATGAAGGATGAGTTAGAAGATTTGGCGAGTCATCGGTTAAGGGCTTTGATCAACATTGAGGAAAACAAGAGAAGGGTCGCCAGGTGGTATGACAAGAAAGTAAAGTTGAAGGAATTTGCCGATGGTGATCTGGGATTGGGACTAAGAGTTCTAAGTTTGGAAAATGGTCTCCTAATTGGGAGGGTCCGTTTCGGATAAATCTATCTGTTCCTGGCAATGCCTATATTTTGGAAACTCTCGAAGGAGTTGCATTCTCCAGAGCAATCAACGGTAAATACTTGAAGAAAAATTACCCTAGTATTTGGGTAGATGCATAGAGTACCCGTTCGAATGCCGATGAGAATAAGTTATATAATCATCGGTAAAAGTTGTACTGACATTATATTACAAAGAAAAATCAAGTGTTACATGTGCCGATATGATGAATTGTAGCAAATTACAACAGGGATTGAATAGCTGATATCGCACGCAGGCGAATTTGCTCTATTTTTTCCATCTCCCTGGCGTCATCATCGGCAGACCCTTCAACTGGTTTGATTTTCTTCTTCAGCAGGATAGCTTGTCGGGCGTTTCTGTCCCTTTCTTGTCGCAGAGCTTTAATGGTGTCGGACAGTTGAGCTTTCTTTTGGCTGGCTGTATTCAGGGCTTCTTCAACCCTTTTTAGTTCAGTCAGCAGCTCTTCCCTCCTTGCCGATAGGTGAACTATCTCTTGTTCAAGATTGGCACCGGAAGCTTCTACTTGGCCGATGTCCTTATGCTTCTCATCGGCAATGTGCTTGAATTTGAGCATTTCTTCTTCAAGCTTTGATCGAGCAGTCCTATCGGCTATGCGACGAGAGAGTCTTTGATATTGGAGTTGCTTACTCTCAAGAAACGCTGCCTAGAAGAGTGTTTCTTCTATATCGGCAGACAGGTGGCCTTGGATGTCTTTAAAAGCTATCTTTGCTGTGGTGGAGTCTTGAATAAGATGAGATGTGTCTTGTTGCAGTAAATATAGCAGTGTTTCAAGCTTGAGTTTGACATCTGCCGATAAAGCTGGAGCAGAGCTTTCTTCGTCTTCGTCTTCATCGGGAAGGTTGACGGCGAAGGAGAATAAGCTATTTGCTGGAGCAGAGCCTTCTTGGTCTTCGTCTTTGTCAGGGAGGTTGACGCCGAAGGAAAACAAGCTATCGGGAGAGTCTTGGGCCTGAAAGGGAGAAAATTAAAATTTGCCGATCATAAGTTTATACTAAAAGTTTTTAGATAATCGGCTTACCATCTTGAAATGGATCTCTTGCCTGGGACTTGGGAAGGCAGTTGGTGCGCCTTCATCTTGAAGATCGGCAGTGGTTGCCGATGAACTTACTTCCATAAGGGGAGCAGTCGGTGCTGGTGGTGCTGTTGTTGATGCTGCTTCTGTTGTGGTGACTGGATCCTGTGGTTGTGATGCCGTTCTCTGATCAGGGATCTTGGCTGGTGAAGGTGCCGATGTCGATGTTGCCTCCGCTGTCGCAGTGGGCGGTGTTGTCTCTTGGTCGGAGATGTCGTTCAGTGGATGATCGGGAATAGACGCCGATGTTGGTTTTGTCATTGGTACATCGGCGGGAGTAGGTGATGCAACTAGACTGGCTCGCCTCAAGCGTTTCTTCTTTGGTGCAGCAGTGGGTGAACCAGCCCATTTTGGTTGTGAAGCCTGGGGGGCATCGGCAGCAGGAGTTGGAGAAGCTTGTACGTCTGGAGCAGCTGCCGATGGCCTCGCTGCCTGGAAAATATTTGGTGCAAGTTACATAAAGTAAATATTGCCGATGAGCTGTCTGTGATCGGTATAAGTAAAAGAAAAACTTACTGCGAAAGCTCGCGCCAAGATGGCAGCGACAGCCGATGGAGTAGCACTAGTCTTTGCAGGCGTCGGCTTGGGTTTAAGGGTGACCTTGGGTACCCTCTGAGGAGTGAAGGCAGCCAGTGTAGAAGCCTTGTTGCCGATGATTGATACAGGGCTCATCACTCGAAGGTGGAAGGGCTTGCCACTCCTGCTCATCTGGGGGATTGGATCGTCAACCTGTTTAGCATAAGAAGGTCAGGTGCCGATGATAGAAATAAGTAAGAAATGCGTTGGGATTAAAAACTTACTGCATCATTGGGAATGATGTGATCGGCGTCAATCAAATGCCGATAGTAGTACAATTACTTGGCAAACAGTTGGTTTCTCCATTCTTGCCACCAAAATTTGTATTCCTCCGTGATGAAAGATGTTGGTGCCCAGGAGGATAGGTCGATGTCTGATGTATTGACATCGGGAGGAAGATTGACAACCTTGTTCTAGTCCATGGCGCTGGAGATGATTTGTCTTGGTTTTATAACCTTGGCGTAGCAGAGCTTGATCGGTAATTGGCCGAATGTCAGTTGTCTTGCTGCTGCCGATGTGTAATAGAACTCAAAGGATGGAGGAGCATTCTTCCCAGTTCCAAAAATGTTGACTGGAATAGCTCGGGGAACAATACTGACCTTCATAATTATTTCGTTTTGAGGTAGATTCCCATCGGTAAGGTTGAACAGCAAAGGGAATCGGTTGTCTTCGTCGATGTAAGGCCACCAAAGCCGTTCTGAAGCAGGGATTCCGTTATAAAGCTTTTCAAAGAATCTGCCAAACTGATATGCGTTGGCATCGGTTCCTAGCAGTACTATGATAGCCTCCCGAAATTGAGTGGGGGACGAGTTGCTGATTCATCCTCATCAAATACATAATCTTCTGATATGTCCCTTGGGAATTGCTGATTGAATAAGTCAAATTGGAGGACTTTGTACATGTGTGCATTCAACCACATGTTTATGAACCATCAAGGACCCCCTAGGTTGCCGATAGACTCACCCAACAATAGTTTCTTGGACACTTGGTGTAGGAGACGGTACACCGATCCAAGGAGGTATCGGCCAAGAGGGAGTCTTGTTCCATCGGCTAGGAGTTCTGCTGCCGGGAGGAACATTGTGGTAGGTCCGACGGTTTTGCCACAGAAGATAAATTTCTCTAGCCACATATTCAAAAAGATGGCGTGCTCCCTTTGACCTACCGATCCAGTCCTTTGGTATTCCTGGATATAACCAGTCCAGCCGCCGATATTGCGTGTGTTCACTTCATACTCAGGTTTCCTATGAAACAGAGCGGGGGTATCTGTAGAGGAGACATTGAGGCCGGTAAGCATATGCACATCAGCAAGGGTGGGAGTGGCTGGTCCGTGTCTGAATAAAAAGGCATTCATTGTGTCAGACCAGAAATAAGAAGCCACCATCATCATATTTTCATTCTTCTCCATATCGACAATGGAGAGTCTGATGCACTGATCTAAATTGCGCTCTGACCAGTAGGCTTGCTGTGTTCTAATTACTCTGAGGTACTAGTTCTTCCATCCCTTGGTGGGTTTGGGCCATGAACGGAAGACATCTTTCCATAACCCTAAGTTGAAGCACTCAGATTTAAAGGGGATGCGGTTGGTTTCTACGTTGATCAGATTGGTGGGATCAGGGTGTCCCATTAGGCCTAGGCAGTTGAAATTGGATTGCTCAATTGGGATTACTACCTTGTTGTACAGTTCCTAGGTTTCGAAAAATCAAAGAAAGAAAGGGGGAAAAGGATTATAAAATAATACGGAAAATGAACTTGTGGAAGATGAACTGAGGAGGAAGGAGATTTACTCTGGGGACGTCGAAATGGATCGCCATTGGAGCCGGAGGAGTCTTTGCGATTCGATCTCTGCTTGAAGAAGTCGTTGTTGCTTGAGCTCACGGAGCTATTCTTTGGGTCGCCGCCGAGGTTGAAGACGAGGGAAGGTGAAAGGAAAAGTGGGCTTAGGGTAAAAAACAAGTTGGATCATGGTAACTTTATAAGCCTGGTCAGGGGTATTTTGGAATTTTCTTCGTACTGAGCAGGAATGTAGAGAGGTATGCGCGGTAATCGAGGAGATATGATTGGGCTTACAACCGTTTGCGCTGTGGTCGCGGGATTTTATTAATAAATTGCGGTTTTGCGCGCGGTAATCGAGGAAGTCGTGCAAGTATCTTGGAAGGAAAGGTTACAGTAGAGAAAATTTCGGCGCGTAAAATATTCTACACTCCAAAATTGGGGGGCATGTGTTGACACCGTTTTTCGGAGGGTGTCAAATGAGCTAAGACTTGCATTGATCGGTAGCTGTTTTCTATCGGCATTAGCAGATTATCGGTTAACGTTACCGATGAGAATGAATTCTGCAAATGAAGACAAGTTTGTTGCCGATAGAAGCTGGACAACAGTAGTGGTTGTCGATAAGGGTATTGCCGCTAAGATTATCGCCGATGGGAGTTGGACGATTCTTGCCGATAAGGGTTAATTGATGAAGACAAGTTACCAGAAGTGCAAGGTTGCCGATGAGGAAGTACTGCCGATGCCAATGGGCATGGAGTGCCGATGGGCACAGGGTAACGTGGCGGTTGACGTCAGCAAGGGATTGCCGATGGTAATAGAAGGAAGTTGCGGATTGAAGAGCCTGCCGATGGAAAGTTTCATCGAAGAGGGGACATAAGGAAACTGGTGATTTTATGCCAGTATTGCTATAGAAGTTTGAGTCTGACTCTTGCGCGAGTTGTTTGTTTCCTTTAAAATAGAGGTGTCTGTTTAAGAAAATAATATTGTTATTTGGGTCCGACTCCTGTGCGAGTTAGTTATTTCCTTTGAAGTAGGAGTTTGTTTTGGAAAGGTATGAGTCGTGTCTGTTTACAACTCCTGTTGCTGGAGTATAAATATGTACCTAGGGGTCGTGAGAAAAAAACAATAAAATCTATCAAACAAATCAATTACTCTTATTTACTTTCAATGCAATTTACCCTTTTATCGCATTAGCCTTAGTTTATCTACGAGTTCTTCAAGCTTTGACGGGCTGCATCTCCTTGATCTCCGTCAAATCCTTGCAAGTTCCGCGTGGGAGTAATCTGAGCTTTGACATCTGGGCGCATCGTTGTTGTCTCGTTCAGCTCTGCTCTAGTTATCCTGATCAAGTCTGAATCTTGACATCCGGGCGTATCGCATTTGCCTTGTTCAAATCTTGTTCTAGTTATCGTCCTTGTCGATTAACTGGTCAAATCGACTGGCACACCTTTGGATATCGAATTCGGGTAATAGCCCGAGGTGTTCGCAGATCCTGACGCTTTTTTTGTCAACACCGTCCTCAGCAAAATCAAGGTTGGAATCAACAACAACACCAAAGGCCTAACTACTCAGGTAACTACTCAGGTAATTATCAAGGTAACAATTCTTATAATAATCCTAGTTTCCCACCTTTGAGAGAGTTAGTGTCTAATCAAGGAAAGTTAATGGATAACATGTCTAAGAAATTAGCATCCAATGATAAAATACTAGAAACTATAAATAATAGAATGGATAATTTTTCTGTTGCCATCAAAAATCAAATTAGCTTTAATAAAATGATTGAATCTCAGCTAACCCAAATAGCTGCTGCTGTTCCTATCACTAACCTCGGTATTCCATCACAACCGGAAGGATTAGAATTTGCAAATCTTGTAGACATATTTGATGCAGGTGCTTATTGGAACAACCCCACAGAACAGTGGTGTGGCGACTCTATGCCAACCAAGAAAGGAGATCCAGGACGACCAGTCATCCTAATCTTCATTGGCATCACAGAGTTTCTTGAAGCACTTTGCGACTTCGGCACAAGTGTCAATATCATGCCCAGGGTAATATACGAAAAATTCTTTAATTATCCTTTATCAGATACAACCCTGTGTTTGCAGCTTGCAGATCGGACACTATGCTACCCAAGAGGAATACTAAAAGACATCTGTGTCACTTTGCGACTTTGGCGCAAGTGTCAATATCATGCCCAGGGTAATATACGAAAAATTCTTTAATTATCCTTTATCAGATACAACCCTGTGTTTGCAGCTTGCAGATCGGACACTATGCTACCCAAGAGGAATACTAAAAGACATCCGTGTCGGAATTGGTACCTCATATGTCCTAACAGACTTCATGGTGATAGAAACCGGTGTTGATGAGAAGTCACCCATCATCCTTGGGAGGCCACTCTTGAACACTGTCAGAGCTGTCATCTATGCTAGCACTGCCAAGATCAGTTTCTTCATCAAAGGGAAGAAGGAGACATTTACCTTCAAGAACAAAACCATACAAGCTCCTGAACAACCCCAAGATGAGCCAATAAGAGGACCAATAGAAGGAACAAGTAGAACAAGCAGAACAAGCAGAACAAGAACAAGAACAAGAACAAGAAGCAAGTACGGATAGAACCAGTAAAGATGGTCACAACACTCCACAATAATGAAGATCACCAAATCAGATCCCCTCATTTGATCAAGAAAGACGACCCATGTGTCCCAACCATTGAATGCACAATCAACAGATGCTCCTTTCAGAAAGCAATCTGCGACACCGGATCGGGCGTCAACATTATGGCCAAGTTGACCTATGAGTTTCTGTATAGTACAATGCCTCTACATCCAACATACACACAACTCCAGATGGTAGATCAGACATGCCGCGTCATCGAAGGCATAGCAAAAGATGTCCCCATCCAGATTGATGACCACTTCATCCCTACAGACTTCCTCGTCGTTGATATGGGAGAAGATGATTATGATCCACCTATCATCCTTGGAAGACTGTTCCTAAGCACCACCAAAGCTATCATCTATATCGGGATAGGAGAAGTGCACCTACACTTCCCCTCTGAGAAGGTATGTCGTTACTTTAATGCTAACTACATTGTTGAAGAATCTAAGCAGAATAGAACGAGAAAAAGACATCGCTACCACAACCAGAAGAAGCAGAACACCAAGGACGGATGGGCAGACTATGAAGGAGAAGTATCAAGATATGAAGAAAGATACCCAGAAGAAGAAGAGGCAATATACGCAACACCACTCTCGAGGCCAAATACACCACCAACTCTAAGGTTGAGGAATGAAAGATCACTCTATGACTATCCTAGGCACGAGAGCGGAGAATCTTGGGAAGAAGCAAAGGTACGTCCCTTCAATTTTAATAAATATCCAGAAAAGAGAGCTTGTCCTAGGGAGGCCACCGCACTAACACAAGTGTGGAGAGAAAAAGAAATCATACCAGAAGAAGAAACACAACCGGAGGCGCCAGCTACGCCGTCCAATGAGCCCTAGGATAACTAAGGACGTAAGCAGTCCTGTTCGGAGGACTTAAACCATCGAACGCCGTGCCAAGAGGTAAAACCTTATAGTTATTTTTTCCCTTAATTATTTACTTTCCCTAAATCATGTTTACACCATCTTTAAAAAGAAAATAAAAATGTTTAAAACCGTTAAGCCCCATGCGAATAAACTCGTGACACAAAACCCATAAGTATATTCGCTGTGGTGGCAAATAAATAAATAAATATGTTTTTGTCTTATAAAATAAAAATATAAAAATAGTGAGTTTATGATTCTGCTAAATAATAACATCTATTAGAGGAAGCGCAACATGATCAAGGCTAGAGATTTATGACTAACACTTAACCAGTTCTACAAGCTTTGTTGTCTATTTAAGCTTCACAGAATTCAAGGATCAAAGAATAATAGCAACCAGAGGACATCCTACCCACTGTCAGAATGCTCTGACAAGATAAGAACACCTCTGCTACCTGCAAACTACATCAGAAGAAATTACATCAAAATCAAACTTGCGGGAGAGCACCCCCACGTTCAAGCTACATCAAAAGAAATTACGTCAAAATTCAGCTTGGGGGAGAGCACCCCCATACTCAGCTAAGTATTTCTATCTATTAGTTTTATATCTATACTTTGCTAAAAATAAAAAGATGCATAATCATAGAAACCCAATAAATATTTTCCCGTTTATATATATATATATATATAATATATATATATATATATATATCTTTGCTTAGTTATAAGTTTGTTAATAAATAATAGGAGAAGAATAAAATAAAAGTAGTTGTGCTAAAATAAACCCCAATAATAAACTCTTAATATGGAGATGATAAATAGTTGCTCTGTCGTAATACCTTTCAAGCACCTAGTTTTTAAATTTGAACTCTCTCTCAAGTTTAGGCATAACTATTATGATTTGAATTTGCTCTAAACCTGAACTTGTGGGAAGAGTACCTGATCTAAGTCTAAGTCGTTGACGGATATGATATGAGAAGGTTTGAGTTGCTATTTATCTGTTCCTAGAGATACTAGAATTTTGGAGAATTTTATCTTTTAAAAACTTAAAAAAATGTTGCATGATGAGTTCTTGTATGACGAGAGTTTAAATTCCTACCACAACCATATATACATGGTTACTAGATTTGGAAACCACACATATTTGCATACTGCTTATGAGCATTGAGTGTGGTCAAGCTGTGTGACCCTCGGAAACTAGTCATGCGGTCTGAATCAAGATTCACTTACACTCCACCCATATATGCTGCTTCTATCCTAGAAGTACCCATCCACATATATCTACTTATTTCCATCTCCAGATTCACCCACCAAAAAACATTCTACTCCTAATCCGGGAGAGAACAGAAACACATAAATATTCTTCTACTCCTGTTATTCCTAGTGAATAAATACTCCAGTCGCTTTATTGCTCAACAAGGATGAGTGCTCTTAAAAAAAGAGAGAGAGACGCGGAAATAAAAAGGGGCAAGTGCCCGCCAACCTCGGAAAAATAAAAAGTGAGAAAGAGAGGAAAAAATGGACAAGTGTCCAACAGTAGAATTAGGGGTACAAGATACCCACCTAAAATATATATATATATATATATATATATATATATATATATATATATATATATCGAGCATCTCATTCCCTTGGAAAGGTTCCAAATACAAAATGTTCATTCAAAAGGAGCAAAAGTAGAATTAGACTTTCACCTCCATCATTATCACTACCACCATCATCATCATACACCATTCATTCGCCACACATGCACATCTTGATTTGACTTATTGACTTGTTCCTTTGGATCCACGGTTTGACAATGCAACATATGTCTTGTAAGTATGTATTCGCTGGAGCTCCCCCTCTCTCTCCCATGGCTGCCCTCCTCCTCCACTCTGCAGCCATAGCCGAGCTTTGCTCCTCCCTGCAAGCCGCCGCCCTTTCTCCCTTGCTGGCGCCCCTGCCTCCCCTCTGCTGGCAGCGGCAGCACCCCAACCCTAGCTCGTCCCTGCACTGGCGCCTCCCCAAACCGGCGAGCTCCAGCAGGAGCCCTGCGCCTCCCCTCTGCTGGCTGCTGCTTGCAGCAGCGCTGCTTCGGCCCCGGCCTCGCCTGCTGGCTGCAGCGGGGCAGCGCTCCTCCAGGGCCTCCTCCTCGCTGCTGTGGGAAGGCAAGGCAGCGCCTCCACAGCCACAGCGACCACGTCGACGATCCCCTGCACCCTCTCCTTGGTAAAGAACGCAACAAGGACTGCAAGAACAGGACCCCCCCATTCATCTCCTTTTCGTTTTTCAGTTTTCCGATTTCCTGCAGCAGTTGTTTGAAAATTCATATAAAATCAAAGAAAAATCGCATGGATGTGTGGTTGTGCTTGTTGGATTGCTTGTTAAATTATCTATGCAGTAGGTCTATTGGATGTCATGTGTTAGTTTGATTTGATTGCTCAAAAATTGAATCATGCAGTTAGGGTTTGTATGGTAGTTTGTGTAAATTAAATATTTGATGCCGATAAGGAGTGCTCCAAAAATTATGAAATAATTATGGTGTATTCCTAGTTATATTAAAAGTCTATGGTTGAAATTTCATAACTACAGAACGGATAGTTTGTGAGTTATGAAAACAACAAAGATCATATTTGCTGTTTTGGACTGCATGCATGATCTCTGAATATTAATGTTTTGCATGTATAATATATTTTTTTATGTTGGTATGGTGAATACCAAAGTGGTAGATAATAATATGAGGAAGCTTGTGTTAAAATTTCATGGCCATATCTCTGATAGTTTAGGAGATATTATTTTATCAAGTTGATAGATAAAATCTGTCATTCTCTAGACAGATCTATTTGTTTGTGTTCTTTGACTAAGTTAAACTTGGAATCATATACTAAGCATGTGGAAACATTTCTAGTACATTTCATAAGCTTTCCAGATTGTCCAAGTTCATATTTTTATGATCTATAGATCTTGAGTTATGGCTGTTTAAAGGAGAGTAACAGAATCTGTCCCCTTTTTGTACAGAGATACATTCTTTGCCTCTTTCGAGTTAGTTATGTGTTGAATCATGTGGAGATGATTATAAGAAATTTGTAGTTAACTTTATAAACTTTCCAACAAGTCTCAGTTCATGTGTGTTGGAGTTCTGAAACCCCAATTATGCTACTCTGAATATTGATAGCAATGTTATGTTTATGGAATGCTTCACTATTAATAGGACTGAATATGCAGTGTTGCATATATAAGTGTTTTCATGATATTATTGTTGTTTTCTATGGTTGATATGAATATAAAAGTTTAGTATAAGGTTATAAGCTTTCTAAAATGTCTAGAACCATCTTTATATCACTTCTAGAACTCAAGTTATGAATATTTCAAGTTATAAGTCAAATTTGTCCAAAGTATGGACAAAGTTGCTCTCTTATGCTTGTTTGACCTTGTTAATTATAGAATCACCTCGTTATGATAATAAGCATGTTTTAGATAACTTACTAAGCTCTCGATTAAGTTAAGATTCATTCTTTTTGGATGTTGTAACTCAGGATTATGCATGTTTAGATGTAATGTTACTTTTTTTGTCCTAGTTGTGCAGATCTGAAACAATTGCATGATTGACTTGTTTATCCTTTGAATTAGCTTTTGGTGGTAATAGCAATGTTGTAGGTAATTTTTTTATCTTTCTAGAGAGTCTAAGTTCACCTCCATTGGATAATTATATCTCTAGTTATGGCAGAAACAAGTAACATATGTGCTGTTGTTCAGATTTTGCTTTGCGTGCTAAATTCATTACTCTAGTCTATGCTTGTTCAATTGAACCTTCTTGTTAGCTCTTGAGTGATGAAAACTTACAATGTCTTAGTTGAGTTAGTAAGCATGTATCCTCTTAATAAGTTGATTATCCTCCTATGCTATGTTAATGTAATATTCAAATAGATAACTCTTAACTTATCAAATGCGGGCAGTAGCTTGATTGTGTTAATTGATCTGTTACACTTGATGTGTTTGCTATCCTTCAGTGTTATGCATGTATGATAACTAGTTCAAATAAATCCATATGCTTATGTATGTGGTGTAACCATTTGCTTGTTGTCTTGGATGCTACACTTAAGTGATAGTAGTTAACAAATTACTCTCTAAGTGCTTATATGTCTGGCATACTCTTATGTTGGTCTTGTATGCTTGTATATGTATCTTTTGTGATCATTCTTTGCATTCATACATGTGCATCTTGCAACTCATTTAGGTACGCTAGGTACACTACGTGAAGATGTAGTGGTTGGAGTCAAACCCGAAGACGGTGTTTGGTGGAGCCAACCTAAAGATGGTGTTGGTGGATAAATCCAAAAGACCGAACAACCAAGAGTACAAGCGTTGATCTGAAGAGCTCGCCAAGCGAGTGTCATCTAACCATCACTGACTTTGTGTCGGTTCCCAAGGAAATCCCCGGAGCATCATATGCCTCCTCCCTCTCTTTTTAAAAGTATTCACTTACAATGACAATCTTGTTTCTGCATTAAGTTAGTAGGAGTTGAATGAAACTCTTTACTGCATTACCTTCCTTATCCACTCAAAAGAACCTGGCTGGCCTAGGATCGAAACTTATGCTTAGCCCTGCTTAGACCGGTAGAGTGGGTGGTCTACTATCCCCCACGATGATAGGTTGATACTGGTCACGGTTGGCTATATTTGCTATCGTGGAAAATAACCATGTGGAAGTAATAAATCAAGACTGGGCGGACAAGGTGTATGTGAGCCACTTGACTTGGAGGTCTTGTGAGTGGGTTCTCTCCGCCTGTGTCGTTAGGCACTGCATCGTGGTTAGACATCTGCCGAGATTGAACGCATGCCTCCTTCATAGCTGGCCGAATAACTCGTTTCGACCGCAAAGCCTAACTCTGTGGGTTCGGGCCAGAATCTCCCCATACTTGGGTCATGAAGACCGCGAGCGGTCTACTAGACCGTGGGCGAGTATCCTGAACGTCCTGGCTACGTACCAAGGGCAGACAATGCTCGAACGACCTGGCTACCGTGAGTCGCTACTCATGCCTGTACCCGGGAGATCCGCGGGCTACCCGAACGATAGTGAAGGTGACCCGTCAAAGTCAACCCGACGGGGAAGGCCTGGGTGTGATTGAGGAATAAACCTCCAGCTGGATAGGAATTCGATTCGAATCACGGTCTCTCCCCATTAGTGAGAAACTTGAAAGATTTTCCTCCCAATGTAGAAACTTGAACCCTAATAAGTAACCAAAAGATGGTTATATGGTTTACATGCCAAACATGATATCATTACTATTGTGATGCTTTAGTTAAGTGATTGCTCTAAATCAGGTGCAAATCTAGACTTAGTAAGCTTCACTAATCTTGATGCTAAAATATTGACTAAAATATTGAAAGATAGGACTCAAGGTAGTAATGCTCTTTTTGCAAAAATTATGCTAACCTGTCAACTCCACCATATGAGCCTTGCATATCCTTGGGAGTCTTTTATTTATCTCCTGTTAGGTAAGTCTAGCTGAGTACATTCGAGTACTCAGGGTTTATCCCACCTTGTTGTAGGTGAAGGGCTTCGTCCTGCTGAAGGAGTGGTTAACCACCGGTGGGCTCGGTGATTCTGTAGCAGCTCTGATCTTTGTACTGTTTTTGGAGGATGTCACTTTAAGCTAGCAATGTATTTCAACTTATGTTACTATAATCATTTCAAAGCTATGTTGTTTCATTAAACAGTTTTGAACCCAAACTTGTATTATTATTTCTGAGCTTATTTTTAATATTATTTCTGCTGCAAAACTTTGTGTAAGTGATTGGTGTTTACTTAATCAAGTGATCTGGGATTGGTTTGTTCATTTACCGGGGTCCTTCGGGATACTCGGTGGACTACCGAACTGGTATAAGAGTATGTGCGTGTCAACGTGTTAAACGGGGACAGTCATGCTTGACCTTATATTAGTTGGGCGGTTCCATGACATTTCAGCCGAAGCAAATTACACCAAAGATGGAGTTCAACTATAGCTCTATCAAAGTGTGTAATTGGTTGAAGCTAGTTGGCAGTGGTTAAGGAGTTAATCACTTTGCAAAACCGGCCGGCAGACACCCTGATCGGTTTTCAAACGGCAGAGGGCAGCGCCGCGTGCCGGTCGGTGGCTGACCGAGCCAGACTGCATGCACCGCGTGGCAGCCGTACACCAGCGGGAGGCCCGCGCCGGCCGCGCGATGGCAAGCCGCACACTCCACCTCGCGACCGAGCCCTTGCACCACGCCTCACTCTCCCCCTATCCTCTCTTCTTCATGCAAAAGAGCAGCAACGCCATTGCCGAGCTCGTCGCCGTCGCCGAGCTCGCCTGCGCAGCACACCGCCGCATTGGCCGCCAAAACGCAGCCACAGCTTCGCCTTGCTCCACTCCACCTTTCGCCCTGCTTGGTTGAAGCGCAAGCCACAGAGGTGAGCCAGACCACGCAGCACAGCGGGCGCCATTGTCGACCGAAGCTCCACCGAGGTTTGCGCCGCCGTGGCCAGCCCAATCCAGCGCCCTCCCTCTCTTCTAGCACTTGTACACCGTCGCCTAGGTCACGGGGAAGCTCATCGATGGGTCGGTTGAAGCTATTAGGGTTAGGGTTTGCCGGAACAGGTATCTCTGCCGCGCGAGCGCTCGGCACCCGCAACGCCGGCGAGGTTAGGCTGGGGCAAGTGATGCATCTCCGTCTCGTTGAAGTACCATTAAGGACAAGTGGTTAGTCTGTCGCTAGTTGGCCAGAGTCGGTTGAAGCGTTTACGCGACGCTGCCGCCGGTACAGAAGAGTGCGCCGCCGTGATCTCGCCACCGTGCCGCTGTGCGTGTGGCCGAGCTCATCGAAGGGTTCTCATGGCTCCAATCCTGGCAAGATCAAACCGCTAGGGTTTCGTGTTGCTGTAGCGCTCGCTATCTTGGCCCGTGGAAGCTTGTGCCAGCCAGCGTAAGCACCGCAGCGTCGCCGTGCCGCCATTGCCGCCGTCGAGCATGCTCCGGTGAGCTTTGGACACAACCAGCTACATGGTTCGATGCGGGTTGCGAAGGAGAAGACGTTGGTAGGGTTAGTGTGGTCGGAAACCTCACCGCCGGCGAAGAACCGTCGGTCGAGCACCTGCTGTGTTTTCGGTTGTGGGAGAAGAAGCTGACCCGTGGGTCCCACGTGTCAGACTCTAAGCCTTGTTTTGTGATTTGTTTTTCCACTTTTGTTTGCTAACTTTGAAAATGCATAATTAATTCTGGAAAAATGCAAATAATGTGAAATAAATTCTGTTAATCTTGTTATGTTTTTCTCTATGCATGAAAAATATAAAATGACCTGTTGTTGCTGTCATATTTGCTGATTAATTAAAAATGGACAGCAAGCTTTATATGCTTAATTCAACTTGTTTAATTTGTAACTAAAGTTTGTTATGTGCTAAAAATTTGGTTCTTATTGTGTTGAGCTTGACTCAGCATGCACTTCCCATGAAAAATGATTATGGTACCAGTAACCTCTTTTTCAATTGCTTGTTATCATTCTTTTAGTTAAATGGTCATCTTATTGAATGTAACCTTGTTTTAATTGCTAACTAAGTTATATGTGTTTCCTGTGCTTGGTAATTTTTGTACATGTGTTTCTTGCTTATTTTGAACTAATAAAAAATGAAATCTATTGTTTGACACTTTTTAAATTGTTTAAGTATTTAATGTTTAAAATATGCTTGTTTCCTCATCACCAGCAAAGTAATGGTCTTAATCCCTTTTTAAGTATGTTTGCTGTTGTTGATGTGAATACCAAAGTGGTAACTAATTATGTAAACTTGCTTGTCAAATTTTATCATAATTTTTTAAAAGATGGTTAAGGCTATACAACTGTTCTAAATAAGAGTTGGAATCTGTTAGATAGTTAAAACCTATTTTCTTGCTTGAATTGTTTGAGCTACATTGAATTAGTTTAAACAGTAGCTACAATTGACTTTGTTATAGATAACTTGTTGATCTATCTGGTGTTAAATTTTCACAGCTATAACCTGTTTAATTTAACCTGGGTATATTTTTCAAGTTAAGTATTAAATCTGTGTTTTCCTGTTATCATCCAAACAACTTTTCTTGAAGTGATTGTTAGGACTTTTTAAATTTGGATTTAGCTGGAGAGTGTATGAAATGTTTTGTAGAAAATTTCATAAGCTTTCCATAAAGTCCAAGTTTGTAATTTTTGGTTGTGTGTAGCATCTGCTACACTGTTTTCTTTCAGCTGCAGTTTTGAAGTGTTTATGTGTCTTGTTGTGAATGTTTCTAAGTAATGTATGCCTTATGTGTGGTTAAGCAAATAACCTAATATATAAACATGTTTAAGTTGTAGGTGTAAGAGAGCTTACCTCAGAGGAAAAGCTCTATTACAAGTTGCTAAAGAAGGGTAAGTGTTAACTTCCCTACTGGGGAAGAGATATGTACCTACTCAGTCAACGAGTGTGATATGTTGCATAATACATTCATCAAGAGCATTCATATGTATTAGACATGTTTCATTCCTTAGTATATGACTTGTCATATATATGTTGGATCATCATACATGTGTACATGCATCCAGGATCGCCGGAGGGAGTGACACTGCTAGAGTTCGGGGAAGTGGAAGGAGGAGTCCCACCGGAGATTCAAGTCCCCGGAGTTCCAGAAGGAGAAGAACAGGGTCCTGAACTTCCTGAGTGCCCAAACCACCAGCCCTCCACCTTTTTCAAAGGCAAGCCTCGGAGCATATACACCTATTTTACTCTATTACAAGTTTTTTTTTATTATATCACTATCACCTGTTTATGCATTAAGTTGGTGTTGATACTTCTAATGTCGTTACCAAAAGTAGAAAGATTTCTATTTCTGATAACGGCGTCAAAAATAGTTAACCACCTCTCATGCCACTTAAACCAAGTTGTCATCCCCAGCATGGCAGAGAGATGCAGTATTGAAATATGCATTTGCTCTTCTAATAAATATAAATGTGTATCTGCAAGCGCACAGATAATACCGATGTAGCATTTTAACCAGTAGTATTCCAGGTATCGTTATTTATATTTTTACCACTGGGAAGGGATACTAAGGAATAAATGAGGAATGAGTATCACTGCATGTGTAATGGAGAGTTTTCATCTATCTCTCTTAATATAGGATAAATGTCACATAAGATATAAATAATAAATGAATAGTGACAAAAGATAAATACTGATCAACATATATATATATATAGCCACATAAGATAATGATAAGCACCTCAACAGATATTCTAGCAAGACATTAGCATGGAATTAGGACAAACTATAAAGATATTTCCTAAGTCTTTCTTAACTATACAGTCTAGCATATTATGATTAGTGCAATTATACTTGGCAATCATGGCGAGATAAGAGATAATCATGTGTAGTGAGTATTACTAAGGAAGATGAGAAACATAGCAATCATTTCCCTGTAATAGTACTGCTCTATCTGCCCTATAAACGGGAGGACTACAAAGGACTCAACAGGACTGTCACTCCCGCGAACTACCTCACGATCCGGAATATAGGGTACAATCGCAGATAAATACGGTCTAGGCACCACGCCTACACAATATCTATCATTTACCCATAGTACTGATGGATAAATGCTATACGATCCTAAACATGAATATGATTCAGATCTAACTAAGCCAAGCATATAATCATAATAAACTAAGAACAATATATTTGGGAACATAATTGGAAGAGTAAAGTCATAAACAATATAATGAAATAGAGCAAAGTCATATCCATAATATTGAAGAACAAATGATGAACAATGAAGAACTAGAGAGAGAATTACCAATAATCCTCTTGACAGATCCAAAAACCAATCGAAGATTGACTCCTCCTAGTTCTAATCCTATGTAGATATGGTAACTTGAGATCTAGTTGATGTGGTGGCTCTAGGGCTTGATCAGGGATGTCTCCTCCTGAGATGGATCTTGAATAATGAATTAGGGTTTCAGGGGGGCTCTTCAGGGTCTCTTCCTCAGGGCCAGGGGCCTTCCTTATATAGCCTACTCAAATGAACGTCAACCGTCGAATCAAACCGACCTTAATGGAGGGCTTAGATGCAACCTCAAAGGCGGTGGAGAGAGGGTCCACAAGGCAGACCCTGATTGGGCCTTGCCCTAGGGCGGCCGCCCCAGGGGGTAGGGCAGCCGCCCTGCCCCTGGGCCCACTTGGCCTCTCGTTTCTTCCCACGCCTTCTTGATCCTTCTAGACTGTTCTTTTCCCTACGGATGATAATTATCTCTATGTAATCCTTACATGTGGGCCTATCCTCCATATTTCCTGATATCTCCCTGCAGAAATAGACATTCACCAAAACTCATGTAGTTCTATCAATATAAATCCTATTCTAGCTATTGGTTTCATAGAGATCATTTTCCTTGTTTAGTTGACGGTTGGATTTGGTATTTAAGGACCGTCAACAAACTCCCCCAAGCTTACCTTTTGCTCGTCCCTAAGCAAAGATAGACTCAGTGATGGATCAGGAGTTGCTACAATGCTTTCATGCCTTACAGGTACACATGCTTTCATATGAGATCTCATCTCCGAATTAGATCAACTATTAAGACTTAAAACTTACTCATTTTATCTTCCACCATGGGGCTTGTAACCGTCACCTGTGTCTTGGGTAGTTGAAAGATAGAACAGTCAGGTCAAGCGCCATGTATCTTGCTCTTTGATCAACTATAGCTCCGGAGTTTTTAGATATTTTCAAAATAAAACTCAGAGATTCCTTGTATGATTCTCTCAAGTTGCTCCTTTATGGTATTTCTTGATCCTTACCAAGGCATTGATGGTGTTGCCTTCTCTCAAATATGTGGTATTTGTGGTATAAGGCATTGTGACATTGCCTTTTCTCTCACCCTACTTCTAATAAGGCTAATATCTGGAGCTCATAGGTGGGAGATAGCATATACATACTTACAAGACATATATTGCATAGCCAAACCGTGAATCCAAAGGAACAAGTCAATAAGTCAAATCAAGATGTGCATGTGTGGCGAATGGAGGGTGTATGATGATGGTTGTAATGATGATGATAACAGAGGTGAAAGTCTAATTCTACTTTTGCTTCTTTTTTAATGGATATACCTTTCTCGTATTTGAAACCTTTCAAAGGGAATGAGATGCTCGATATATATATATATATATATATATATATATATATATATATATATATATATATATATATTCAGGTGGGTATCTTGTACCCCTAATTCTACTGTCGGACACTTGCCCATTTTTGCCTCTCTTCTCACTTTTTATTTTTCCGAGGTTGACGGACACTTGCCCTTCTTATTTCATCGTTTCTCTCTTTTTTTAGAGTACTCACCCTTGTAAACCATTAAAGCAAAAGTGACTGGAGTATTTAGTTCACAGGGAAAACATGAATAGGAGAATATATATTTGTTTCTATTCTCTCCCAGATTAGGAGTAGAATATTTTTTGGTGGATCTGGAGATGGAAGTGAATGGATGTATGTGGATGCTTACTTCTGGGATAGAAGCAGCGTGTATGAGTGTAGTGTACGTGAATCTTGATTCCGACCGCATGACTAGTTCCCAAGGGTCACACATCTTGACCACACTAAATGCTCATAAGTAGTATGTAAATATGTGTGGTTTCCTAATCTAGTAGGCATGTATATGGCTGTGGTAGGAATTTAAACTCTCGTCATATAGGAACTCATCATGCAACATTTTTAAAGTTTTCAAAAAGATAAAATTCTCCAGAATTCTAGTATCTCTAGAAACAGATAAATAGCAACTCAAACCTTCCCATATCATATCCGTCAACGACTTAGACTTTAGATCAGGTACTCTTCCCACAAGTTTATGTTTAGAGAAAATTTCAAATCATAATAGTTATGCCTAAACTTGAGAGAGAGTTCAAATTTGAAAACTAGGTACTTGAAAGGTATTACGGCAGAGCAACTATTCATCATTTCCATATTAAGAGTTTATTATTGGGATTTATCATAGCTACTTTTATTATATTCTCTCCTATTATTTATTAGCAAACTTCTAAACTTAGCAAACACACACACACACACATATATATATATATATAAACAGGAAAATATTTATTGGGTTTCTATGATTATGCATCTTTTTATTTTTAGCACATTGTAGATATAAAACTGATAGGTAGAAATACTTAGCTGAGTATGGGGGTGCTCTTCCCAAGCTGGATTTTGATGTAATTTCTTTTGATGTGACTGGAACATGGGGGTGCTCTCCCCCAAGCTTGATTTTGACGTAATTTCTTCTGATGTAGTTTGCAGGTAGCAGAGGTGTTCTTATCTTGTCAGAGCATTCTGACAGTGGGTAGGATGTCCTCTGGTTGCTGTTCTTCTTTGACCCTTGCATTCTATGAAGCTCAAATAGACAACAAAGCTTGTGGAACTGATTAAGTGTTAGTCATAAATATCTAGCCTGGATCATGTCAAGCTTTCTCTAATGGATGTTATTATTATACAGGATCATAAACTTAATATTTTTACATTTTTATTTTATAAGACAAAAACATATTTATTTTATTTTTATGCCACCATAGCGAGTACACTCATGGGTTTCATGCCACGAGTTTACTTACATGGGGCTTAACAGTTTTAAACATTTTTATTTTTAAGACAGTGTAAACGTAATTAACTATTTGGGTAAAATAAATGATTGAGGGAAAAGGGATAACTGCCAAGTTTTACCTCTTGGATCGGCGTTCGGTGGTTTAAGTCCTCCGAACAAGACTCCTTATGTCTTTAGTTGTCCTGGGGCTCGTCGGATGGCGTAGCTGGTGCCTTCGGTTGTGCTTCTTCTTCTGCTATAATTTCTTTTTCTCTCCACAATCGTGTTGGTGTGGTGGCCTCCCTAGGACAAGCCCTCTTTTCTGGATACCTATTAAAATTGAAGGGACGTACCTTTGTTTCTTCCCATGATTCTCCGCTCTCTTGCTTGTGGTAGTCATAGAATGATGTTTCATTTCCCAACCTTAGGGTTGGTGGTGTGTTTGGCCTAGTGAGTGGAGTTGCGTATATTGGCTCTTCTTCTTTGGGGTATCTTTCTTCATATCTTGACACTTCTCCTTCATAGTCTGCCCATCCATCCATGGTATTCTGCTTCTTCTGGTTGCGGTAGCGACGTCTTCTTCTCGTTCTATTCTACTTAGATTCTTCAACAATGTAATTAGCATTAAAGTAACAACATACCTTTTCAAAGGGGAAGTGTAAGTGCACTTCTCCTGTCCCAATGTAGATGATAGCTTTGGTGGTGCTTAGGAACGGTCTTCCAAGGATGATAGGTGGATCATAATCATCTTCTCCCATATCAACGACTAGGAAGTCTGTAGGGATGAAGTGGTCGTCAATCTGGATGGGGACATCTTTTGCTATGCCTTCAATGACGCGGCATGTCTGATCTGCCATCTGGAGTTGGGTGTATGTTGGATATAGAGGCATTGTGTCGTACAGAAACTCGTAGGTCAACTTGGCCATAATGTTGACGCACGATCCGGTGTCGCAGATTGCTTTCTGGAAGGAACATCTATTGATTGTGCATTCAATGGTTGGGACACCTGGGTCGTCCTTCTTGATCAAATGAGGTGACTTGATTTGGTGATCTTGATTTTTTTGGAGTGCAATGACCATCTTTGCTGATTCTGTCCGTACTTGCTTCTTGCTCTAGTTCTTGTTCTGCTTGTTCTGCTTATTCCTCCTATTGGTCCTCTTCCTTGGCTCATGTTGGGGTTGTTCAAGAGATTGTAAGGTCTTGTTCTTGAAGGTAAATGTCTCCTTCCCTTTGATGAAGAAACTGATCTTGGCAGTGCTAGCATAGATGACAGCTCCAGCAGTGTTCAAGAGTGGCCTCCCTAGGATGATGGGTGACCTCTCATCAACACCGGTTTCTATCACCATGAAGTATGCTGGGACGTATGAGGTACCAATCCAGACATGAATATCTTTTAATATTCCTCTTGGGTAGCATAGTGTCCGATCTGCAAGCTGCAACATAGGGTTGTATCTGATAAAGAATAATTAAAGAATTTCTCATAGATTACTCTGGGCATGATATTGACGCTTGCGCCAAAGTCGCAAATTGCTTCAGGAAAGTCTGTGACGCCAATGGAGATTGGGATGACGGGTCGTCCTGGATCTCCTTTCTTGGTTGGCATAGAATCGTTACACCACTCTTCTGTGGGGTTATTCCAATAAGCACCTGCATCAAATATGTCTACAAGATTTGTAGATTCTAACCCTTCCGGTTGTGATGGAATACCGGGGTTAGTGGTAGAAATAGCAGCAACTATTTGGGTTAGCTGAGATTCAATCATTTTATTAAAGCTAATTTGATTCTTGATGGCAACATAAAAATTATCCATTCTATTATTTATAGTTTCTAGTATTTTATCATTGGATGCTAATTTCTTAGATATGTTATCCATTAACTTTCCTTGATTAGCTACTAACTCTCTCAAAGGTGTAAAACTAGGATTATTATAAGAATTGTTACCTTGATAATTACCTGAGTAGTTACCTGAGTAGTTAGGCCTTTGTTGTTGATTCCAACCTTGATTTTGCTGAGGATGATTGTAGTAGTTGTTGTTGTTATTGATGTAGTTCACATCCTCTTGCAATTCTGGATAATGGTTGCTTGAGTGTCCAGTGTCTCCACACTCTTCACAGGTCATGTGAGAGTCATAAATGTGCATAACTTCTTTCTTTTCTCCAGCTTTTTCATCGAGCCTCTTCATGAGCAGGTCTAGTTTTGCAGATAGCATATCTACCTCTTTGAGTTGGTGCATACCTCCACTTTTATTGCGAGTTTGAGTTCTTTCTTCACTCCAACCTTGGTTGGATGCCATCTTATCCACAAGAGTTGTGGCTTGTGGTATTGTAAGTGATAGGAATGCTCCTCCGGCAGCAGCATCCATGGTTTCACGTGTGTTGCTGCTGAGCTCGTGATAGAAGGTCTGCATAAGTAGCCAATTCTCCATTCCATGATGGGTACATTCTAGAATCTAGTCTTGGAAGCGCTCCCATGCTTCTGGAACGGACTCGTCTTGTTGTTACTGAAAACTTGAAATCTTCCCACGGAGAGCACTGGTCTTGCCCATGGGAAAGAACTTTGCTAGAAAGTTGGTGGAACAAAATGCCCATGTAGTATTCTTATCCTTGGTTGCGTAGAACCACTTCTTCGCTCTTCCCAAGAGTGAGAATGGGAAAAGGCAAAGTAGTATGGCGTCTCTGGGGATATCCTTGATAGTGAATGTGCTACAAATCTCCAAGAAGTGTTGGAGATGAGAACTAGCATCTTCATGTGCTTTCCCATAGAACTGGCTTGCTTGCACCATGTTGATGAGCGCAGGCTTGAGCTCAAATGACCGATCAATGTTCGCAGCAGGTCCGGTGCGGATGTTGTCCGTGGTGGGGGCTGAGAACTCACGGATTGACTTGTCTGCCATGGCTTCGAACTCTGGTGTCAAGTCTCGAACGATTTTTGATGATCTTCTTGATTGGATGAAGCTTCAAGCTGAAATGTTGATGATGATGATTCTGTTACTTTCTGGAGCTTGGCTTTTGTCCTTCTAATTAATGCTTCGGGATTTTCAATAAAATTGTCTGGAAAATCAAACCTATCCATACATTACCCTGCATAAAATGATAGGAAAAATAGGCAAAGATCAAGGGTAAGGCTGTATGAGTAGAGAATTGATGTTTTCTCAATCTCATTAGTGATGCAAGAGATAACTCATTTATTCCTTTTGATAGCTAATCAACCTTTCCCGGCAACGGCGCCAAAAATGCTTGTTGATACTTCTAACGTCGTTACCAAAAGTAGAAAGATTTCTATTTCTGATAACGGCGCCAAAAATAGTTAACCACCTCTCATGCCACTTAAGCCAAGTTGTCATCCCCAGCATGGCAGAGAGATGTGGTATTTAAATATTCATTTGCTCTTCTAATAAATATAAATGTGTATCTACAAGCGCACAGATAATACCGATGTAGCATTTTAACCAGGAGTATTCCAGGTATCGTTATTTATATTTGTACCACTAGGAAGGGATACTAAGGAATAAATGAGGAATGATTATCACTGCATGTGTAATGGAGAGTTTTCATCTATCTCTCTCAATACAGGATAAATGTCACATAAGATATAGATAATGAATGAATAGTGACAAAAGATAAATACTGATCAACATATATATAGCCACATAAGATAATGATAAGCACCTCAACAAATATTCTAGCAAGACATTAGCATGGAATTAGGACGAACTACAAAGATATTTCCTAAGTCATTCTTAACTATACAGTCTAGCATATTATGATTAGTGCAATTATACTTGGCAATCATGGAGAGATAAGAGATAATCATGTGTAGTGAGTATTACTAAGGAAGATGAGAAACATAGCAATTATTTCCCCGAAATAGTACTGCTCTGCCTGCCCTATAAATGGAAGGAGGACTACAAAGGACTCAACAGGACTGTCACTCCCGCGAACTACCTCACGATCCGGAATATAGGGTATAATAGTAGATAAATACGGTCTAGGCACCACGCCTACACAATATCTATCATTTACCCATAGTACTGATGGATAAACGCTATACGACCTAAACATGAATATGATTCAGATCTAACTAAGCCAAGCATATAATCATAATAAACTAAGAACAATATATTTGAGAACATAATTGCATAGAGTAAAGTCATAAACAATATAATGAAATAGAGCAAAGTCATATCCATAATATTGAAGAACAAATGATGAACAATGAAGAACTAGAGAGAGAATTACCAATAATCCTCTTGACAGATCCGGGAACCAATCGAAGATTGACTCCTCCTAGTTCTAATCCTACGTAGCTATGCTAAACTAGAGATCTAGTTGATGTGGTGGCTCTAGGGCTTGATCAGGGACCTCTCCTCCTGAGATGGATCTTGAATAATGAATTAGGGTTTCAGGGGGCTCTTCGGGGTCTCTTCCTCAGGACCAGGGGGTCTTCCTTATATAGCCTCCTCAAATGAACGTCAAACGTCGGATCAAACCGACCTTAATGGAGGGCTTAGATGCAACTTCAAAGGCGGTGGAGAGAGTGATGAGGACATCCTCCATTATTACCCGTTGGCAAAGACGCAACAAATAATGGGCCAAGTGGCCCAGTTGTAGTCGGGCGGTGAACGTGTGAGCCTCTGAATGATCCCACCTTGCTTAGCTTGGGATGAGGAAGCCACCTTAAAAGGGAGAGCCACCCTTCCCTTATCAGACTAGTCTTTTAGGGAGATTGGGCCTTTCTCCGAGTGGGTGTGCCTAAGAACTGTTGGGGTCCGGGCAACCTCAATTTATCGGGCCTCGGCCAACCCTACCTGGGCCGGATGTATCAGAGAGGGTCCACAAGGCAAACCCTGATTGGGCCTTGCCCTAGGGCGGCCGCCCCACAGGGTAGGGCGGCTGCCCTGCCCCTGGGCCCATTCGCCCTGTGGATGATAATTATCTCTATGTAATCCTTACATGTGGGCCTATCCTCCATATTTCCTGATATCCCCCTGCAGAAATAATCATTCACCAAAACTCGTGGAATTCTGTTAGTATAAATCCTATTTCTAGCTATTGGTTTCATATAGATCATTTTCATTGTTTATTTGACGGTTGGATTTAGTATTTAAAGACCGTCAACAATTGGTAGGAGTTGAATGAAACCCTTGCTGCATTATATCTTCCTTGTCCAACAAAAGAACCCTGTAGGCCCAGGATCGAAACCTATGCTTAGCCTTGCTTAGACCGGTAGAGTGGGTGGTCTACCATCCCCCACGATGATAGGTGGTACTGGTTACGGTTGGCTATATTTGCTATCGTGGAAAATAACCATGTGGAAGTAATAAATCGAGACCAGGCGGACAAGGTGTATGTGAGCCACTTGACTTGGAGGTCTTGTGAGCGGGTTCTCTCCTCCTGTGTCGTTAGGCACTGGATCGTAGTTGGACATCTGCCAAGATTGAACGCATGCCTTCTTCATAGTTGTCCGAATAACTCATTTCGACCGCGAAGCCTAACTCTGTAGGTCGGGCCGGGATGCCCTCCTAGTTGGGTCATGAAGACCGCGAGCGGCATACTAGTCGTGGGCAAGTATGACCTGAGCTACCTGGCTTGGACCGTGGGCAGGATCTACTTGAGCAACCTGGCTATCCGTGAGTCGCTACTCATGCCTATAATTGGGGACCCGTGGCGTCACCCGAACTATATTGAAGGTGACCCGAATAAGTCAACTCGGCGGGGTAGACTTGGGTGTGATTGAGGAATAAACCTCCAGCTGGATAGGAATTCGATTCGAATCGCGGTCTCTCCCCGTCAGTGAGAAACTTGAAAGATCTTCCTCCCACTATAGAAACCTGAACCCTAATAAGTAACCAAACATGGTTATATGGTTTACATGCCAAACATGATATGGTTATTATTGTGATGATATCTCAGTGATTGCTCGATCAGGTGCTAATCTAGACTTGGTTAATGAAACTTAATCTTGATGCTAAAAGAAACGTTTTAACCTGAAAGACTAGAGTAAGTAAGCAGTTGCTCTTTTATGCAAAAGTATGCTATCTCATGAGCTCCACCTAATAAAGTCGTACATCATCCTTGAAGTGTCATATGGTTATATATCTATCTCTCTGTCGGGTAAGTCTAGTTGAGTACAATTGAGTACTTAGGGTTTCATTACCCTTGTTGCAGATGGTATGGTCTATTCTGGCTATTGTTAGGCATGCCTCTATCCTACATGTGATGATGAGTGGAGACCATGGGAAATGGTGCCTCCTGATGTCTCTCCTTGTTGCTTTTGATGGGATTGTACTAAGCACGACACTGTATGTGGTTTAAAAACGTTTGAAATGGGTGTTTGCGAAACAAAGACTTCCGCTACTTTGATTTGAACTTGGTGTTGTAATAACACTTCTTTTAAACTCTATTGTAATAGTATTTCGTTTCGAACTTATCACTGTGGATGTGTGGTTACTGAATCGAGTACGATCTCGGGTTCTTACTTATTGTGGTTGGAAATCCTTCAAGATTTCAAGGACTACCGGGCTTATATGGGCTCTAGTGTGACAGTGTCTCCAGAAATGGCGACCATTACACTAGTGTTCTTATAGGTTGGGCGGTTCCGTGACAATCTCCTTCTGGGAGGATCAGTGGTCGGACAGTGTAATGGCGGCTAAATAGCATAGACTACACTCTTTTGCCAGAAACAAAGATATCATTGTCCAAGAGTTTGCTACACAATCGGACCTCGATGATATCTTTGAGCTACCTCTGTCTGAACTTGCACATGATGAGTTAGAAGATCTGCAAGATTACTTGGCCTCAGTGACATATGACAATAACACTAATGATAGATGGGAGATGATCTGGGGACCCAAATATACGGCAAACAAATTTTACAAGCAAGTTTTCATGGGTTTTGACACTAGTGATGCTTCAAAGCGTTGTGGAAAGCATGTTGTACCCGAGAGTCAAATTCTTTGTGTGGTTGGTGCTACAAGACAGACTTAACACAAAAGCCATGCTAAGAATGAGACATCTGAACATCCAGGGCAACGATCTCTGCGTGATGTGCAATCTCCAAGTAGATGAAGATATTGAGCACCTCTTCTTCGATTGCCCGTTTGCAAGACAGCGCTAGAACAAACTTAATATCCAATGTGATTTAAGTCTGCCTCTACATGAAAGACTAGATGCTTCCGCAGCAACTCTCCAGCTCGACTTCTTCATGGAAATTACTACGATTGCTTTGTGGGAACTCTGGAAGCTCAGGAATGACAAGATTTTTCAATGCCAGATTCCGTCCCTGCAACTTTGGATTTTGAACTTTAAGAATCAATGTTTGCTCTAGTCTGTAAGATTTAAAGAGAGTCTTAGGTCCTCTTTTTGCTTTTGGTTAGATGCTTTTAGCTAAACTTAGGTTTGTAAACTCTCTTCTCCCACCATTTATTTTATAAAATCACACTGTGGGGATCTCCCCAACAGTCTTTCGCATCAAAAAAAGACTGGTTGCTTGTACTTTGTGCATTTGGTTATACCTGCAGCTACAAGCCTTTACACTATAACAAGGCCCCCATATTTCCCATATTTAGCACCAAACAAAAGCACAGGCAGTACTAAAATTCCAGCAAACAGATGCTCCTAAAAATTATTAAGAAAAACAATGTTTTTGTGGGAATGTCCCTGAACCAAATTTGGGGCTTACTTTGAGAGTCATTGAAGATTCACCACAGAAAATCACTTCTACCGTAGATATCATGGAATTTGCAATCGGAAGACCAGCATGAGAAGCACAGAGCACACCTTCTTCAGTCAACTAGAAGCTTCTCTCATTCTCCACCTATGCAATCTGCCCAATTGCAAACTCATATTACGTCTGGTTCAATCATCCATATGGACAACAAATAATTTAAATCTAATCAAATCATACCTTTAAGGAACATAATATTTGAAGAAATATAAGCCTAAGATCATAACACCAAGCTGAGACTGGGCTGCAAATCATCACCCAAAGCCAAGTACCAGATTACAACGAAGAAACATAGGTAAATCAGTAATTTTCAGGTAAATGAATATCAAAATTAGCATGCCTGAAGGTGAAATATCTTCAAAATGAGCATGAGAAGAACATAATCCTGATTCCCTACTAGATTATAAATCTCCCGTAGCTTAAAATATGTCGTTCCTTCTTTCTTTGCTTATGGGCATAATTCTCCTCTCTTATTTTGCTTCTTTGCACCTAAGTTAACCGTCAATTGATTGATTCGATCAGTTCGTATTCTATATATACATGTTTTCACTGACTATGGGAGTTGCTTGTTTTTTTTTACCAATTCTGCAAACAACCATTTGCCCATGGCTGATGTTCATTGGAAAAATTTCTAGGGACTACTCAAATGATTGGCATACAACCATGTGCCCATGTCTGATGTTCATTGATTAAGAGAAACTGTGATAACATGACATAAAGTTGGCAATTGTTCTATCGAACTTGCTAGTTTCATATTGTGATCTGACTGCACTAAGATACAAAAACAGAATCATGGCTTTTTAAGCAAGAAAAAAATTATTCTCTTCTTCAAGGTGTGAGAAAATGTTGACTATCTGGTATGAACGGCGTTAGGGTTGAGAGGAGATAGACTGAGGGAGCAACGGAGGCTGTTGTGCTACAATACCCGCGTGCTAGTACCGCGGGTACTGTTCACGGGGCGGTGGCTAGGGCTGCTGGCGAGAGAAGGCCGGTCGGGGGCGTGTACCCACGGCCGGGCAAGAGGGAAACGATTTCCTTCTTAATTCTTGCTTGATTAGAATGATACATCTTCTCTCTTTATATAAAGATGTTTACTTTTTTTTATGCACAGAGAGGTTTACTTGACTTACAAGCAAGACTTACTTGACCCCTAAGCAAGCGATCCTTATCTCTAATTAACCCTAATACTAATGGGCCATAACGCCCGACTAGGCCCAATAGGCCTATGTTGTACCCTAACACTACACCCCACTTGGACATGCAGCTCGTCCTCGAGCTGCAACCTAAGCAACTTGTAACGATGACTCGACTCGACACAAACCTGACACCTAAAAACAAACCTTTTACATATCGGCTTATTTTATTATTCTCAACCTGAATTGGATTCAACATTAAAAGTGGACACCTTCCACATGCTGGACCTATACGTGAGTAGCCACCTGGATCCCATGGAGACCATCTAGACGAAAGGGACGCACATGTATGGCCACCTGTGATTGGTCGTAGTGACCAGCGGAGGCGCCCTCACGGTGGCCGGTAGCGGAACACGACAGCCCTACGCGGTGTACTCCCGCTGGTGACCGTATGCCTTCTCCTCGTCGGATGGTTGTTGATCTGTACGACACAGTGGAGAGTAGCGCCGCGTACCCGATCCCCGACACAGCGGACAAGATCGAGGTCCTCCACGTAGCGAAGTGTAACTTGGAGGAGCGGTGAAGGGGTCCAGGGCTGAATGACCTACAGATCACGCATCTCCTGCACCCGCCGATGTGCTAGGATGCGGTGTGCAGCAGCCAGCAGCTGCGTTGCCGCCAACACCTGGCGGGCAGTCTCTCGCACAATCTCCTTCCTCTTCTTGATCTGCAGCAAGGCTGCTCCGTACTGGTACGGTGCCGCGGTGTCACACCATAAAATTTTCAATTTTGGGTTGTGCTTAGAAAACACCAAATAAAATAAATGATTTCAATTTCAATTTCAATTTTTCTAGGAGTAGTTTGAGTTTGCACAAATTTAATATAGGAAAAATAAATTTACAAACTTTTCTTAATCAATTAGATGGGTTTTAATTGTTGTGGTGTTTGTTGTTGCTTGTTTTGGTACATGTGACTGTATAAGGTTTTTAAAACCTGATTAGTAAATCGTTTATCGGTCTTTGGCTCGTCTCTGTTTTTTTCTATAATCAAAACCCTGCTCTCATGACTCAATCCTTTTAGTTGGAGATTCCCAATATTCCTTTCCTTTAGTTCTAACTCATCTTTTGAGTTCACCATTCATCAACATATTTCTAAAATCTTTCCGGGAATTATTCTGGCTTTTCCGGACATTCTTCCCATTTTTTGTGAGTGTAATCTAATTTTTAGATGCTCCAAAATATCTTTTCATAAGCTCCAAATACTTTATTTGGGTTCATTATGTTCAAAAGTATTTCCGAGAACTTTCCCTGAATTTTTGGAGCAGTCGGAGTATTTTTCGTGGCTTAAATATTAATTTTGGACTTTTATGGAATTATTTTATTCACAAAAATATTAATTACGAAAATAAATAATAAATAATTCAATTTTCCACCAGCACACAAAGCCCATGTGCAATAATCCTCATAAATCATAAAAGTCCAAGCATTTATTTACTAATGAGCTTTGATGATTAGTTTGACCCGTTAGTAAATGTGGAGATGCACCATCAATAGGACCACATCGCTAGTTGATGAAAAGGTGATGAGTCTTCCTCTCTATATATATATGTACTCACCCCTTAGTCAAAGCACACTACAATTATCATAAGGGGAGCCCCTAGTTTAGAAATGATAGAAAACTATATTTTTTCCATTCTATATACTCCGTCATCGCCGTGACGTTGTTTCTAACCGGTCTCGCCGCGATGCGCCGCTGCCAGCAGGCCTTGCGGGACTCCCTCCTCTCCCACACGAAGGTCACCACCAGCAGCATCAAGATCCCAGGTTGCATCCGTACAAGTGCCTAGGAAATAGATGGCTGCGATTGAGTTTGCCTTCGACGATATAATCTCCACCGATTCTTCATTTTAATTCCGTTTTACTCCATTCAAATTATGTTAGAATCTTATCGCCGTGCTCTATGTCGTAGTGTCAATGTATTTAATGTTGCTTATTTATTAATTTTTGTTAGTATAAATATTGATTTAATTAATGTTTATTCAATAGATTCTTAATTAATTAAAATCAATTTAAGTTTAATTCTGTTTTGCCCAGTTTTAGTTGCATTTGATTCGTGATGAAATGATCTATATGCTAGTGGTAATGTTTATCATGAGACAACTAGTTTTATAATTAACGCTATATAGGCTTTCACTCCGATGTTTTATATACAACCATTAATATGATTAATCTGAATATTAATATACTTTGATGTTATAACATATATTAGTTTAAACATACATTCTATATTTTGATTAGATGCTCTCACATATTTATTCTCTTTTGCAAAGATAAAGTTTACTTTGATTAAATTATATGTCATTGTTTATAAATAAAATACTACTAGGTTTAACTTGGCTTTTAAAATTAAAATATGATTTTGTCTAAATCTGAATTAATATGTTTTACATAGTTTTAATCAATTAAAAATATGATCAAACATGCATATTCTACTGTTATAATAAAGTAAATCTTTTGGTGGCCGTTTCTTTTAATGAGCTCGACGTTTCATGTATTCTCTAGATCGTAGCACCTAGATTTATCTCTAGTACGCCGTTTCTCTCGTATGGTGTATTGTCCTTAGTTGCTTCTATTTGTTGTTTATATGTTTGTCCATGTGTGGTGCTTTCTATGATTAGAACAAGAATCATTTGTGAGGGATGAAGATCAGAAGGTGATGATCGAAAGCTGATGGTGCGAGTGTTGCGTAAGTTTAAGTTAAGTATAGCATGGGATCATCCTTGTTACCTACTCACTATAATGTCACCTAATTCATCTGCATGTGTCTACCTTGATAACTATAGTTATGTATCCTAATTGTATCGATACTTTGATTCCTTGTTATCCTATGGTTATGCATTGGGTAGAATTGATCCTAGTACTCAAGTAATTATGATCATGAACTGTAACTTGATTAATAGAATATGCAACAAGAAATAAAAGATGTTTTTTTACCAACATGGAATCTAAGAACTTATCTGTCAGCAAAAGCTGGGACATACAATACAACCATGAGGGCTATATGGCTTTGTCTTTAGTCCCGTATGAGGGTTACTTTGCATGTTAATAGTTCATAAAAGTTGTCATTGTCGAGCTGGTTGTGGGGTATGGCCAGGGTGGCTACCGCTGCGGGTGTGTACCATTGAGAGGAGACCCCGTATACCCCTTGCCCGTGGATCCGTAATGTCTATTACTTGTCAGCAAGACCCTTTAAAAAACTTCATAGTGAACCCTGCCGACCTTCCTTGGAAGTGGGTCAAGAGGCTGATCACCTCGGGCGAAAGGGTAAATCACGACTCATGGGTAAAGATGTACAACCTCTGTAGAGTGTTAAAAACTAATATATCAGCCATGCTAATGGACACGAGCGACCCAGAAAACTCACAGACTAATGGAAATTAATGGAACATTGATAAATGATCTATGGTGTTTTTTTAAATGCTATTCCTTATTCATGTTATCAGTTCCATGTGATTGATTGGGGCATCGCTTATTTGTTGCTACTAATGGTAAAATTGTGACTCATTAAAAGCTAATCGCTATAAACCAGTGTCAACCTTTTGAGCCTCATGAACCCTATGTCATATTGCTGGGTACGATATGTACTTATGCTTGCTTTACTTTTCAATACTTTGGATAAAAATCCTGAATGAGTAACAGAAGGTGAATCTAGTGAGTTTTCTAAGAAGGGCTAGGCGTATGCAACCCCCAGTCAATAGTCCCTGTGGAGTTGAAGTTCAAGCCTAGAGAAAAGATTAGTGTTGTTCTGCTATACTATGATGTAAATATTAATATAAGTATGTTTTTCGCTATATAACATTGATTCTGATATTCTCCTATTCTATTGTTGTAATTGTGGACTCTCTGGGAACACATATGACGAGCCTGGTTTTGTTCTTTCAAACTAGGTGTGACACGCGGTCGCGGCCAGTGGTGGCTGGATCGACGCCGATGCCGGCGGCGGTGGGGGTGCAGGCAGCGACAGGAGGGGCGGCTGGACAAGCCCCGCCCAAGCAGCCTGCATCGTGGCAATGTTGACCTGCATCGCGGTGACGTTTTGAGCGATTTGATTCATGATGCCCGCTAGGGACTCCAAGGTGAGCGGCCGGGCGGAGGACGCGGAGACGTTGGAGACCTTGGGTGCAACCGCCTGTGGAGGCGGCGTGGTGGACGAGGATTGCGGTAACGTGGTGGAGGGTGCACGAGATACTCTCGCCCTTGGAAGACGCAAGGCCACGTCTTCTCGTAGCATAGCTACTGCTGCAGAGTGCCGATCTGCAGGGGTCACATGGCGCTGGCGCTTGAAGATGGTGCGCTGCCCGTGCCGGATTAAGGATCGACAGCAGCAAAAGCAGTGACGTCGACATGAAGCAGACGATGGAAGTTGGCACAAATCTGCAGCAGAACCTGGGATGCCCGACAAACAATCGGAGGAAGCATTGAAACCTGACATCTCCGATACCAGATTGTTATGAATGGTGTTAGGGTTAAGAGGAGACGAATTGAGGGAGCGACAGCGGTTACTGTGCTACAGTACCCACGTTTTTTCTTTGGCTTGCCTGCAAAATAAAAATATCTTTCATATTTGGAACCATATATCTATGGCTTATAAGCTATTTGTAATCAACGCAGAAATAGCCAGAATTATATTTAATTTTGTACATGTACAATATGCAACTTTTTAGACTGGAATTTTAATCACATAGACAATGAAATGGAATAATTCCATACATCCCCTCTAGATATGCTCTTTGCCTACATATTTAAAGCAATGATTAAACTAAAATATCAAGTCACCTGCTTTTCTAGCGAAGAATATGTATCATTACAAATAACGATTGAGCATGGACAGATGTACCTTACTTTAAAAAAAAACAAAAAATTAACCAAGAATTCACAGTAAACATGATGCCAAAACTATAAGCCATGATGAAGAGATGGGACAAAAGTGCACCAAGCCAACAAGCTATTGTGCTTTCTTGCTGGACACCTTCTCTATGCTAGCCTAGAAAACATAGGAGAGGTCAGAGGGGATGGTGATACTATGGAAGTCTAATGTGGTAAAACCAATTACCCTACTTGTTAATAGGGTATAAGTCTTCAATAGGCAGCAAATAAAACACACATCCACCTAGCTCACCTCCTCCATCAGACACGCAGGACAGGAACATACAAAAGAAAGAAAACAAAAAATTGCAAGTATTTTTTACCATTTTTTGGGGTTGTAGTTTAGATACTTCAAGGAGCGTAGAATAGTTCACACACACACAAATCTTACCTCATTGAAATAGATAATGCTATTGGTGCCATTCTTTTGATGTGATCGATGGGCCAACATAATGCCAGAACCAACACCTGCACAATAGCTGAAATATACGATTGTATCGATGTGTTAAATAATGAAACAATGGAAAGTCATTAGAAACATAATTTTCCAAGCCATTTCCAACAATCCTTGCCAACCTTCAACCTTCCTAGTATTGCATTTCATATATTCCACTCTACTCCAATTCAAGGGAGCAAAAAATAAATCAAAGAAAACATCAGAGAAGATATGTACCCTTATCCAAATCAACGGAAGAGTCACAATGCCTTTTGGAGAGCAGCCTATCCCTTCTATTTGATCATCTCATTCTCACCGGTTTATTCAAGCATATCGATCTATTCGTCTGATCGTTTCGGTGGCTCATAAGCCGACTGATATTATTTTTGGTTGTTTTGTTGTGAGAGAAAACGTTGTTTCGAATTAGGTATCTGTCTGTCTTTTTTGCTGAGACAAATTAGATATCCAGTCCATATTAAAACTCTATGCCTTCGATGGAACTACTTTCAACTTAATTCAGCTCGTTCTCTCTCACAAAACACTATTCAATCAACTTATTCTCTCACATAACACTATTCAATCAACTGACTTTTCCACCAGACGAACAGGCTAGACTAAAACAAGAGGGTTTTTTTTTACCATAAATGCCCTATTAACAATAAACATGAATGTGTTCTTTGGGGCAGCATCTAGGGTCGTGATTGGTACCTTGGATACGCACCAACCTGACCCGTCTCATGCAGGTGCTTTGCGTTTGGTTTCCAGGACTGCTGTTTGAGGCCTGGGCCAGCACATGCAAGATGCCCCCTTTGGCAGGCAGAGGAGGAACGCGATAGGAGTTCGTTTCAATCGAGCCAGGCTGTAGTGATGCAATGTGCATGCACGCCCAGTCATCTTTCCGTCTCCAAGAAACAAATCGCTGGTGCATATTAATATATTATCAACAAAACACCATCCCTGAGTGGCTAGGTCTCCTCGTGACGCATAGGGCAACAACAATGAAATAGTTAGTTGATGACCTACAATTAGCCAAAACAAAACAAACCTTGAGCAGAACCCTGCAAGTTACCCCGATTAAAAACAATATAGTTGAACACAATCATTGTAAGTATGATACAAACTCAAAGTATTATCATAATGATAAATTCCAGGTGAAGACGTACCTTTTACCTCCATCACCTTGGGCCGCAAACCATGCAACAAATCAATACACAAAGAGTATGATTACCAGCGATTTGCCACAATCCCTGAGGTTTGACGCCCTGTTCGCTTGGTTTATCAGCCACTGAAACAGTGTTTTTGTCTCACAGAAAAAAAATAGCCAAAACAGCATCAGCCGTGGCTTATGAGCCAAAAAACAGCCAAGCGAACAGGAGTTGAAGGTGGTAATCAACACATACAAATTATGAGCACAAGACGCCAAGGGTGATGAAGCAATCATAGCTAGCCCTGATAGTTTGCTAGGATGAAGCATCAAACACAGTTGTAATCGAATGTTACAGGTACTTGCAATATAGTACAAGATGGAGTGCACTACATCTCAAGTTATATAAAACCATTCATTTCATCTGTCAGGTTTCTCAGAAGATTTGGATCCTCCAGTACTGCATTACAGAAAGACGCTTTAATCAGGAAACCAATAGATACAGTGAACTAAGATGGTTACAGACAAAAGTGCTAAACGTATACAAAAATCAAAATCAAACAAGGCGGTTATAATGTTTTTAACAAAAATAAAACACCAGAAGCAATTTCAGGAGCAGTCTAGCTACTTCAAACGAAGGATTGAGATGTTTATGTTTTCAAAAGATAAAAAAACAGAACCTTTGTTTGGAGTGCTCACTACCACCAATCTGCACCCACGCTCGCAGTGAAATCACGAAAAGAAATTTGAATTAATAAATTAAACCCATGAAGAAACGGGATAGGGTGAAAGCAATCAGCCTCATCTCGCTGAAACCTTTGAAGAGGACTATCGTCGGAGCATCCGCGACGTGGCGCGGCTCGGTGGTGACGTCCGCGACAGGCAGAACTGCCGCCCCTGCGGTCGAGGTGGGGCCAGCGGCGGTCAGGGTTTTTGTTACCGACCGGTGGCCAGGAACCGCCGGCGAGCGGTTTGGCGGTTACCATCGGTAACCGCCCAAATCGGTCCCAAACCGAACGGTTTGGATTTTGAATTCAAACGTCGTAGTTCATTCGGTTTGGGACCGGTAACCGGTCGGTTAGGGTCGGTTACCGACCGAAACCGGTCCTAACCGCCGGGGGATCTTTTTTTTTTCTTGAAAAAATCAATTTTTTTTGCATGACCTTTGCGCATAATGATGTAAATAGAACACACAATTCATGGAAAATAGTGTGACACAAATGGCCAACCCCACAATAATATCATAGTGATGCACTAACCACAAATTCACGACGGAAATAACGTAGTTCACCGTTACAACAACAAATCGTCCATGAAAATACCTTGTGTCGTAGACATGCGAACATCATGGTCACTGACTCACTGACGTTGAATATAAGGGAAGATCCCGTTTCGGCACCCCTCCTCATACTCCGCGGTGGACATGAGAGCGATACCGCGCGACTGGAGCCCGGCCTTGTACTCTATCCATGATTGGCCCGTCCAATGAGCTGTGGTCTCCCATTCCTGCACTAACATGTTGTAGAAATCCGGGTCTTGCCATTCGTAGACCCATCTAGTGGCCGGTTGCGTGCTGATGTCAGGAACGGGGTAGGTATAACCACCACCGTACGATGTATCACTGTACGAGGAAGAGGAGTACTGTGGCGTGTCGTAGCAGTCCGTCGGGTCATAAGCTCTCCTCTGCGATTCCGGCTGCCCATGGTCGCGGTCCTGAGTAGCATATGTGAAGTCCGTCTCGCCTGCAGCCGACCATAATTAGTACTAGTGAATAGTCATAGACATAAAAAAATGCCTATAGCAATCGATACTTGTGAAATGAAGTCCACCAGCATCATCAACACCACTACCACCAGCACCAACTGCAGAACCCCCAGCCCCACCACCACCAACAACAGCACTAGGTGGAGCAGCTCCAGGGTCATCGTCACCACTATGACCGTCTTCACTGTCAGTTACTGAGCTGCTGTCGTCGGACTCCTGGTTCCGTGGACTTTCCTCACCCTCCTCGCCATCATCTGTCGAAGCATCGCTGGTGACAGATTGTTGCACTCGCTTCCCCTCGTTTCTGGCTAGGTCCCGTCTGGTATTTTCTTTTGCCAAGATGCGTGTCACCCACATGTCTACGGGCCCAATCACTGATGGGCCCAAGATCGTCGGGGTCCACATGGTCTCTGTCATCACAAAGAATGAATCATATTATTAAAAGTATAGTTCGTTAGTGGCTAACAAAGTACATCAACGTACCTCACGATATGGGACGGAAGAGGGATGTCCGTTTCTTCATCCTCTTCGTCGAGAACTGGAGCCTGGTTGGATCTGCCATACTCCATCCAGTCTCGAACCGGATTATCCCTTTCATAAAAGGATATCTGCGTGAACTGGTCAATGAAGTCTTCTTCCTCACGCCTAGGTGGTCCGGAGGCATCCGCGAGTCGCAGGCGAAGGTTGTAGTTCACATACACTAGCTTGTTCAGTTTTTTGTGGACAAGCGATTCCGAACCTTCGTGTGCACTAAGGCAAATGTACTCCAGTTGTGCTCGCATCCACTGGAGGATACACACTGTGCAACAAGCCTCAACGCAAGTTTTTGCAGATTTGGAGTGCTCCTGCCGAACAGCATCCACCATTGAGCTGCAAGTGGAACCCATTATGTTAGGTATGCGCTCAAAAAGACAAAAAAAAATGAGTTCAAAAGTACTCTTACATGGGGTTGTCTTGGGGTCCGTGGCCATTTTAATGGCCAGCTCACTGCCAAACTCCCCAAGGTGTAGGCGGAATGATTCTGCCTCCTGTAATGCCAAGACAACGGAGTGCACATCTGTCATTTTCCCAAATGCTTCCTTGAGGCCACCAAACATTTGCGGAGTTGGATTGTAACGGTATACAAGCCTTGGGTTGAGGACAGCAGCTGCAACATACGATGCACGACAAATTAGCAAATGGTAAATACTCAATTTGCAGAGACTGCTATTTTAACAATGGTTGTGATCGCACCTGGGCCCACATGTGTGGCATAGTACACGTCTGCAATCCTGCCATTCATGATAGCCTTGTACTGATGTCATGTTGAGACATTTGTTCCAAAGAAGGACTCCATCTCCTTTTTGCACTCTTGGAAGTTGTACACTACTTCACACAGGTTAGGTCGCCTATTCTGATCAGCGAACCGAAGGAACCTGTAAATTGGTGTCACTGAATCGATGATGTATTTGAGTCCATCCCACCACTGTATACTAGAAAACCTTGTGTGAGCATAATGGCCTTCCTTGGATTTTCCCCACCTGCTATGAAAGAACTCGGGAGATCCCATCCACTCCATAAAACGATCACGCTTCCGATGGAAGCTCTCCATGAACATGTAGTTGGTCCCAAACCTAGTGGAATTCCATTTGACCAACTCACCACGAATGGCTTCCCTCATCATTGCATTCAACTGGTCATGGTTGTGCAGCCAAGTTGAAATGCGCTTGCATACGGAGATCATACCTGCATGCTCCGACCTTTGACCAATGTCCTTCAACATCAAGTTGATGGTGAGTGCAAGGAAAGGTGTCCAAACAATATGCTCGTACTCCTCGTTCAATCTCTGGCATGCTCTCTTGAAGTTGGCACCGTTGTCCGTGACGATATGCACGATATGCTTAGCACCTATCTCCTCAACCACCTTGCGAATCAGCTGCACAAGTAAGCACAACATTTAGTGGAACCGAGAAAACATAGTGCATGTGAACTGGCATAATATTTTGGACGTACCCCCAACAGATAAGATGAATCTTGGCTTCTGCCCGTCGCATCAACTGACTTGTGGAACCACATGACGCCATTGCAATAGATCAAAAAATTGATGACATTCATTCTTGTCGGGCCTGTCCACGAATCACACATCAACGTGACCCCAAACAAGGGCCACTCCTCCTGAAACTTTGCGTACCGGCTCTGCAGGTCCTTCTCGTTATGATCGAGGTACTTCCCGTCTATATCCTTTCCACTGGGTGACGCGATGCCTTCACCTACAATCGTAAGCGAATCATGAGAATAGAGAAATATACGTAATGAAATGAAGTCTCCAAGTATATGTACTTACCCCACTTCTGCGTCTCCCTGACCGCACTAACAAAGTACGGATTGTCCGTCTGTCTCCCGGGGATTCCTGCAGTATGGAAAAACTTTCCCCAAGCTTTCCCAATTGCGTCCTTCGCGTTCCTTCCCCTCTGCGTCCATGACCCTGTATCAATCCTTGTCTTCTTGAGTCCACCCTCGTACCGGCTGCCAAGTTGTAGTCCTCCACCACCGCAGGGGTCTGCCTCTGTGAAGCAGACCTCCGAAACATCCTCTGCAAAGGATTGCCCCCCTGCGAAGAAGTACCACTACCACTGCCACCTCCACGCTCGTAAGCGCCTCCTCTCCGCTGCACCCCCTCCTAGTACTCATATTCTGCTCTGGACTGATTCATGGCTGCCTGCAACTGAGCCTCGTACTCGTCATCGTCAAGGGGGTGGTTGTCCTCCGCTGCAGCAGCCTCTCGTGCAACCCTCTGCCGAGAGCGGTCACTAGTTGCCTGCCTAGTTTTGTCGATCTCCTGCTGAAAGTACTCCCGGACATCTCTGGGAACCTTACTGCAGTGGATCACCTCCGTCCCGCGCGCAGCCAAATGCTGCTTCAATCGGAAAGCACCACCCCCGGCTTTTTGTGTACGACAGTAGTTGCATCTCCAACCGGGAGCAAGATTCTCACCATGCTTCCATACCACGTCTCTCGGCATCTTCCTGTACAAATGGACAACACAAACAAATCGAACACATGCATCAAATCATACCGCAAATAAACCTTAATCCTAACATACACCTAAATCCTACCTAAATCCTAAATCCTAGATCAATAAAATCCTAAATCCTAAATCCTACATACATCCTAAAGCAAATCCAACTGCAAATCCTAAATCCTAAACCAAATAAACCTAACTCTTATATACATCCTAAGTCAAATCCTACCTAAATCCTATAATAAATATTTTCTACATCATATACTCCATCAATCCTACATCCTAGATCTTGTTATAACTAAATCCTACATCTAAAACAACTACAAATGCAAGAAAATGAAAAAAACAAAAAAAAACTTACCGAAGCAACCCGATCGGTTACCGTGCTGGGGTCGGTAACCGCCGGGGGGAGGGAGGCGTGGCGGCCTGGTCGGTTACCGACCAAATCTCTCGGTAATCGCCGTCGTCCGGTCGGTTACCGAGGGGCTCGGTCGGCTGCGGGCGGCGTAGAGGCGGAAATGACGGGGGCGGGCGCGGATAGGGTTTTGGGCGCGGACAGCCCCCCCCCCCACGCCGACAGCTCCCTTGTAGGAGACGCCAGGAGCCAATGGGCCGCATGGGCCCTTAACGGGCCGGCCGGTTTTTTTCTTTTTTCTTTTTTTTTTCAAATTTAAACACGTTCAAAAAAATAGCAAACGAACTCCAATTTGAAATTTTTTTACACCATTGGACTCTATAAATCGTGAACTATTTTTAGGAATTTTTTCAGAATTATTTTTTAAAAAAAATTCAAATTTGAAATTTGAATTCAAACCGGTACCGAAACCGAACCGCCCGCAGGCGGTTTGTCGGTAACCGGGCGGTAACCGCGGTTACCGAGCGGTTTGAAAAACCCTGCCGGCGGTCGCGGCTCCGGCAATTGGCTGGCGGCGCTTACGTGAAGGCGGCGATGGATCTGATAGGAGGGAGGAAGAAGTGAAGGGTCACGTTGCTGACTTAGCCTTCGTGGTGGCCGACGAAGTTGCCAGAGTGCTGTCGGTAATGGAGGCACGGCCGTGCTACCCGCGCCGTAGGTGCCACACCGCCCGCGTCCGTCGCTCGAGGACGGAGGCCACGATGGGGCAGCGCAAGGTCCAAGGGAGGGTGGTTTCCTTCCTTCCTGCCCGAGATTACCTTTCCTTGCATGCGCGTGGTTTCCATCCCTCACATGATTGATTCTCTGATGGTCGCGCGCGCTCCACGCCCTCGTAGATGGTATACGTCGTATGTGGGACAGGATCGCACGGGACGGTAGAAAGGTGAGGCAAAACTTTTTACAGACAATAAAATTGTCTTCCTTTCATAGATGTGAGAGATGTAATAATAAAAGGTAAAGACTTTACTGTGGCCGGCCGTATTTTGGTCGCTTGCACGGCCAGCAGACTCAGTGCGGGTGCCACTGCGTCGCTAGCCCAGGCTGGCAGGCTGCCTCCCCAATTTCCTTACTGAGGATAGACCCGAGAAAGAACAACAACACAACTGGCCTCCCCGCGAGCACACGGGAGAGAAAGAGAAGAGTGGGCTGCCGAGGTGCCGTCGATTCGTCGCTCGTCGCCGCCGGATCGAGCCTCGCCGCCACCGGATCGAGCGCCGCCGCAGTTGGATCCAGCTCCACGGCAGCTGGTACGAACTCCGCGGCAGCCGAATCGAATGTCGTCGCCGCCGGATCGAGCCTCGCCGCCACAGGATCGAGCGCTGCCGCAGTTGGATCGAGCTCCGCGACCGCCGAATCGAGCACCGCCGCGACTGGATCGAGCTCCACGGCCGCTGGTACAAGCTCCGCGGCCGCCGAATCAGTGCCGCCGCGGACCCGATGCAGGTGGACCAGCCGCTCCCCGCCGGCGCCACGGAGCCGCAGCACACGCCCCCAACTGACGCCATGGTAAGCGGGTTTTTTCCTGTCCGCCACCGGCATGTGGTTAGGACATGTGTTTGGTGGTTCCCTCAGTGCTCTTCCGCCTGCAACAAGCTAACCTGATTAGCATTCTTGCCAAAAAAAAAGAATTCAATAATTATACTTTTTACTTAAAACGGCAGGGCCGTACAATAGGCTATGATCAACTAAAAATGATTATCGCTTAAACCCGTGTCAGTCTTTGGAGCTTGCATTCTCGTACTTATATTTGCTGAGCATGATGAGCTGATATATAAAAATCTCAGATAGGTACTAGATGGTGTTTCAAGTGAAGAGTTTCTTGTGGAGTTCCAAGAGTACTAGGCGAGTGCTCGATCCCCCAGTCAATCGTGCCTGTGGAGTATGGAGACCCGAAGATATAAAATATAGAATAAGTTCCGCGATGTTTTGTTATAGATGTAAGTCTTTTTGTAACTATGTTTTGATATATAATAAAACATTGTCTTTGATAATCTCCATATTTCTTCCTATATGTGTCGTGTGGACATTTTGGACACACATATAGTTATCATTTGGTATTCTTTGAAAAATCGGGTGTGACAAATTGGTATCAAAGCAGTGTTGACCGTAGGACGCTCAGCCTAGATAGAATTAGTCATTTTTACAAACTTATTTTTGGTAAAAACTAATTTTGGTTTCCTCTCCCTCGATGCTTTGTGAAAAAATATAACTTATTCATAACAAAAAACCCCTCGTTTCACGGAGATCTATGAAGATGCATAAGAAGTTGAAGATTCTACATAAACAAGAAGAATCGTCACCCTAAAGAAGATCCTATGTCCCATATGAGTAGGTTTTTACCTGAGCGCTTTAACGATAGCAACGATGCTAAGGTAAGTGTTAGTGTGTTTTTAACTGGTGATTATTTGGTTATGATGTCACTCAATACAAAAAAACCAAATCATGCATTTTTCAAAAAAAATGTATGATTTAGTTCTTTGTATTGAGTGCTTCTTCAGTGAATCTCGGGACGAGATTCCTGTAACGGTGTAGTTTGTCACACCCCAAAATTTTAATTTTGGGTTGTGCATAGAAAACACTTATTAAAATAAATGAATTTATGAATTTTCTAAAATTATCCAATATTTTGTAATGTTAGTTAACTTTAAATAGTGAAAATATGTTTTACTTAAAGTTGACACCGTTTTTCGGCACGTGTCAAATGAGCTAAGACTTATGTTGGTCAGCAGTCGTTTTCCATCGGCATCGGGAAGACATAGATCAGTATTGCCGATGGGAGTATGCTGGGAGAAGACTAAGTCTGTTGATGATGGAAGCGGGAGGTTTCGGGTGTTGCCGATGCCGATTGCCGATAAGGTTAAATGGTGAAGTCAAGTCGCCTGGGCTGTAAAGTTGCTGTTGCTGATTGCCGATGAGGGGATATTACCGATGCCGATTGCTGATAGGGGTTGATTGGTGGACAAGTTGCCGGTACAAGGTTGTCGATAGGGAAGTATTGCCGATGCCGATGGGCACAGGGGGGCTTAGCGTTTGATGTCAGCAGAGGATTACCGGTGGCCAAAGAAGGAAGCCGCGGGTTGAAGGGATCTGCCGATGGAAAGTTTTCATCGAGAGAAAGGCATAAGGAAACTGGTGATTTTATACCAGTGTTATTATAGTAGTTTGAGTCCAGCTCTTGCATGAGTCGTTTATTTTCCTTTTAAATAGAGTGTGTTTGTTTAGGAAAATAATATTGTTATTTTAGATCCGACTCCTACGCGAGTCAATTTCCTTAAAGTTAGAAGTTTGTTTTAGATAAAAATACGAGTCGTGTCTCTGTACAACTCTCCATGCGGGAGTATAAATATGTGCCCAAGAGCTGCGTGTAAAAATATCAATCCAATATCAAACAAATCAATTTTACTTTTATTCTACTTTTATCGCAATTTACCCTTTATTGCATTAGTTATAACTTATCAACGAGTTCTTCAAGCTTCGACAGGCTGCATCACTTTGATCTCCGTCAAATCCTTGTAAGTTCCGCGTGGGAGTACCTCTGAGCTTTGGCATCCGGGCGTATCGCTGTTGCCTCGTTCAGCTCTGCTCTAGTTATTCTGATCAAGCCTCAATCTCAGCATCCGAGCGCATCGCCGTTGTCTAGATTGAATCTTGTTCTAGTTATCGTCCTTGTCGATTAACTGGTCAAATCGACTGGCACGCCTCCGGATATCGAATTTCGGATATAAGCCCGAGGTGTTCGCAGATCCTGACGTTTTTTGTGTCAACACTTAAACCTTTCAATTTAAAAAACTTTTCATGTTTGTTGCATTCATGCTGAAAGTTTTAAGTTTATTGTGTCAAAATTGATTTATTAAAATCCTCGTTTAAGTGACAAATAAGTTTTATTCTATTTTGAAAATAAAATATTCATTTTGTTTCAAAGGCAAAGTTAATGTAATTTTAAAAGGAAAACTTTTAAAGTCAGTTGTTTTATTTGAAAACCTCAAATGGTTTGAATTTGAGGAGGTTTGTAAAAACAAAAGAAAAAGAAAGGGATTTTCTTCCCCTCCTTCCTCCCTTTCTGGCCCGCTAGCCGAGCCGGCCCCAGCATTCCTCCCTCTCCTCCCTTTCCCCGCGTGCGCAACCCACCCAACAGCCTAGCTGGCCTCTCTCTCGCCGCGCAGCCGCCCTGTCCCCGCTTGGACCTCGGCCCAGCTCGGCGTGCCCTTCCTCGCACCGGCTCGCCTCCCCATGCCCAAGCACAGCACGCCGCCCGCGCACTTGCACGCCTCTCACACTCGCCGCTGCCACCCCGGGACTGCTCTCCAACACGCTGTACAGCTGCCCGCTCTCCCACCTACCCCACTAGCCGCCCGACCCCACCTGCAGCGACCATGCACCACCCGCCCCTTCCCCTTCCTCTAGCCGAAACAACCTACCACTGTCGCCATCCCCTTCCCTCCCGTAACTGTGACACCCTGTGCCAAGCTTGCATTAGGATCATCATTAGCTACTAAGCACAACATTTTCATTGCATTCATGTTTGCATATGCTATCATTTATGTGTGTATTTATGTGTTTTGGAAACTAGAATTGAATAGGTGTTTTGTGCTTAATCTTGTGATCAATTCTGTTTAGCTAAACCTTGCTATGCTTAGAGTAAAGTATGGTTTGCTTTATGTTTAGTTACCCTGCTTAGTTTTGTCAAATAAAAGAAAATGGGAAAAAGGAACTCAAAACCGGAACAGACAGAGCACCACCGCTCCGCTTCGACCCCCCCCCTCGACCTCGACCGCCGCTCGATAAAAAGGAACGGACCGAGGGTCGATCGAACGACCCCGGGCCAGAGGCTCGATCCGCCAGTCAATCGACCCCCCTCGACTTCGACCCCTCGAAGTGACGGACAGGGCTCGATCGAACGACCCCTCGCAGGAGGCTCGACCAGCCCATCGACGCCTCCCCTCGATATCGACCCCTTCCTGCGCACTCACCAGCAGCACGTGCCGCGCACGCCCACGCGCACTCACCCGACCACGCACACTCAGGCCAACGATGCCTGACCGAGGAAGTGGAACACGCCATTGCCGCCGCTGCGGCCCTGCACCGACATCGCTGTCGCCGCCTGCGCTGTCACAGTCGCGTCCGCACTTGCGCCCGCGCTAACGGCGCTAGGACCGAGCTTGCATCGCTGCACCGCCGCTGACGCCCTGCTTCGCCGCCGCAGACCTGCCAGCCCGCACTGCCGCGCGCCGCGCCGTCGTTTCACAGTAACGTCGCCACAGTGCCGCGTCCGATCAGTTCTTCGCCTCGTATCTTTCGCAATCGAGCGCGAATCCGCGCTAACGGCGCGTCGACCAAGTCTTGCTCTGCGCCGCCCGCCGCAAACACGCCAGCGGCGCTGCCACCGCCGCACCATCACGTCACGGCCCCACTAGCCGCGCCGGTCGGCCATGACCGTGCAAGAGGAGCGCCTATACCTCCTCCACCTCCACACTCGTTTGCACTCATCCGCACTCGCTCACTCGCTCGCATTTCTCTGCCATCACCAGCCGAGAGTCCTGAGCACCGCAAGCGCCTTCTTCTCAAATCCACCACCACCCGAGCTTCTCCGCTCAATCCTTCTCGCTCTAGCTTTCGCCTTCGCCCCGCACCCGCGCTGCTCACCTCGCTTTCACCAGCCAAGCACTCTAGTCACCGGAACGTCCCCGCCGTTCCTCGATCCCGAGTCGCCGCCGCACCGACCGAGCAGTGTTCATCCCTCACCGTCTCGCCTCCGACGCCTCCATCTTCGTGGACGCTTAACCGGAGTTAACCGAAGTAAGAACGCCGCTCCCTAGCTTCAGTTTGACCCGTGTCGTCACAGCAGCGTTGGCCGTGCACCATTGCCGCTGCCGCGGAGCTTGCACGTGGTCAGTTTTCCTCAGAGCCTCTCCGGCTCAACCGACCCTCGAGCCGCACTCACCACATCACCACGATGCTCACGCAAACCAGCGCCGAGCCTCACATAGCCGGTGATCACCTCGCCGTGTCGCACCGTCGTGCTGCACCACCACCGCACACCGTCGACCCCTTTTCACGATCGCACCGGTTCAACCAACACAACCAGTGGATGCGCGTAGTCATCCCGAGCCTAGCGCACCCAAACACACCGCCAGAGACCTCACTGTCGGCAAGAACACACCGATCGGCACCGTTCTCTGTCTTCCGCTCGACGGTAGATGGGCCTCGAGTAATCGAGGGCCATGCCTGTCAGTCGCCCCGCAAGCCTCTGCGTGTCTTGAGCCGGTTTCCGAAATGAATTTCCTATTCTTATTTTCAGTATATGCTAATGCTTGTTTAATTTATAGCTAGAGTTCGGTAAATCCTAAAATGGTGAAATCCATGTTGTTAGAATCTTTATGTTATGATCTGTCTGTTGTCTTTATATAAATGTTTTTGGAGAATGTCTTCAGTACTAATGTTTAGTTTAGTTGTTTCTGCATATTAAAGTTAATCTGTGTTTCTACTGTTTTATTAGATTCATTCCTGTGATAAGTATGTGCATGTATAAATCATGGAACTCTCCTGATAAATATGTTTTTAAGTATAGTTTCTGCTAGAATAAGTTATAGCCTGTTTTACCCTTGTTGCTAGTAGCTCTAGTTGTAAGTAGATTGTGGTAGTTCTTTGGTCCTATGCTTAGACTCTCTGTTAGTGTGTTAAATCTTGTTCAAGCATCATCCCTACACCATTCAGTTATTTATTTATGCACTGCAATCATTTAGGATCCGTGGAGGAACATCAGGAGCCCACAGAGACAGAAGTCCAGGAGGTACCGGAGCTAAACGAGGAGTACCACGAGCTCGACACTAACCTCCCTGAGTTCCCTGACCACCAGCCCTCCCCCTTCTCTCAAGGCAAGCCCCGGAGCATTCTTAAGCCTCCCCGCTTTTACAAATTAATCTACTTGAGTATTTTATACTGTGATGCATTAGGTGACAGGAGTTGTTTGAATCCCAAATTGATGCATTACCTTCCTTGATATTTGTTATACCTACCTTGTTACCCTGTTAATAAAAGTAAAAGCAACCGCTTAGCCTGCGTAGAATAAATGGTTACCTTTATATTTATGTATGTATCATCCCATGGGGATAATACCTATCACGGTTGGCTATATTTGCTATCGTGGAAAGAACCTATGGTAGTAATGAAATGCGGTCAACTGGAAGGGAAGTGCACCAAGTGGTCAAGACTTGGGGGCAGTCCGTCCGTTGCATCATATAGGTTTGTACACGATGGTGGCCCTCTTACATCTTTGAATGCGCCCTTTCACATAGGGGCCGTTGTGAGTATCGACCCCGAAGCCGAGTAAACACTGTCCGGGCCGGAGCTCAATCTGCTGTGAGCACCCTCTAGTTTGTAGATACGATCTGCCCATGGTGGCCATCTGAGTTCTACAATTGGGTGGACCAATGCGAGCCCGCGTCGTTTACCACCTGGACTTTGTTGAGCGGTAACCTAACGCTGACCCGACGGGGAAAGTATGGGTGTGTGTTAAAGGTAATCTTACCAGCTGGTGTATATCGATTCGAATTGCTGCCCCCCACTGGATATGGGGGATTATGCTGAGCTTCACTACGGTACAACTCCATGTGACATCGTAATGGTTCTACTAAAATATTGACAAAGGAACTGAATATATGTTATTATATTGTTTGAGTAGATCAAGTGAGTGCTCTAGTACAGGTGCAATAACCTAGAGATAATTAGTAGGATAAAAGATGACTGCTCATCGCATCATTAAAGTAAACTCCTTTAATTAAAGCATTTCTGCACAACAAAGCTTACCCAACTCCAGATACAACCATGCATATCCTTGGAGTCTTTATTTTCAGTTAGACGGGTAAGTCTAGCTGAGTACATTCCCGTACTCAGGGTTTATCCCGTTTGTTGCAGATGGCCAAGTATACTTCGGCTATTGTAAGCACTGTCTCTATCCTTTCGAAGGAGAAGAGGAGTAGGCCTTGGGCAAGGTCATCTACGAGCTCATCTTTTGTTGTTGTTGGACGTGACTTCGTGTGCACCCCTATCTTTTAAATGTTTCAGTGTGGAGTAAACTTCAAGTTTAGATTGTCAAACAATGTTTTATTTGGCCACAGGTGTTGTGGCATAAGTACTACTTTTATTTGGAACAAAGTGTTGTAATAGTGTTATTCATACTTTAAGTATTTTCGATTTATTTGTGGCTCATTCGAATGTGCATACCTGAGTTTGCGCGATCCTGGTTTGATATACGATTGTTGGAAATCCTTCGAGATTTCCGGACTACCGGGATTATATGGGCTCAAGTGTTTTAAGTGGTCGTTAAGTCAGCTACTTTGGCACTTGATCTCTTATAATTTGGACGGTTCCGTCACAGCTGGTATCAGAGCTTTGTCCAGGTATCCTCGTTCGTTCGAGCAACTTTTCAACAAAACGGGTATTTCAAAACTGTTTTATAAACTAATTTTGAAACTTGGGTGCCAGAGTCTAGTCCTTAGCCCTATACTAGGAAATCAGGTGGCTTAGTTATACTAACTTGGTTCAGGGTTTTGCTCATGCTGGATGTTTCTACTTTGCCGGGATATCATTCTTGGGAAGGATGATATTAGGTTCAAAAATTGCATTAAAAATTATTTGGGAGATGTGAGAGTAGACCTTCCAACCGTTGGTCAAGGGAAGTGATATCTTGTACTTAAGGATATGCGAGCTTTCACGCAGACATATCTGAGAAGTATGCAATGCTGGGTGGGTTTTCTGAGCTTGGTGTATAAGGTTTTGGTATCTAACTGGTATGTACTTAGTGTTTATCAGGAAGTGCCCGGTGATTTTCTGCATTGGGTTTTGTTCTTCTTGGGCTGAAATGAATTTTCTGCAGGTACACTAACTGCGCAACCGTGTAGAACGAATAACTGCGTAATGAGAGATCGTCTTGCCACCGACTAGAACGTTAGGACTTACGAGTCATTCTAGTTGAGTGAGAACGTGTTTACGATCATGGATCATGTTTATATTCTTGTACCATATCATCCCTCCCCTTAAATGGCAATCATCCCCTTTTGATAAAATGACCAACTTAATATCTGTCTCACAAGAGTCGAAACCCCCTTGTTCTACAGATGCCTCGTACCTGTCTGACCGCCAGGAAAGCAACCGGAGGAGCAGGAGTCCCTCGCCACCCTTTGGCAAGGAAGATGACCAGGGGAAAGTTTTTGACGTACTTTGGGCTGCCAACTATCCTTTGGCGAGTTTTGCACGCCATTGGGTATTCTGAGGGCAGTGAACCCAAGTACTCTTAGCAGAAGCAACAATATGGTCAAGATTCTCTGGTTCAGGTTGAGATCAGAGTAAAAGCTTTGGAAGGAAGGCCCGACTGGGCAGGGTGGACGATCGTTACCAAGGGAGCTTGTGCTAAAGATGGAGCCAACATGGAGCATACCTTGTGCTAAAGGACATCATCGCTCGTTTTCCCGCAGATCTTGCAGATGCATGGCCGGGAGTGTTCCCATGAGGATCAGCTTTTCTTGTGGATTGGATGCAGACTGAGGAGACGGCTATGACAGGAGGCAAAGAGGAGCTTTTCTTTTGTGAGACCCCAACCATGGGTGCCACTGGAGCTCTTCTTGGCACTTGTGAGAGTCTAGAGCGCAGTCTTGCGGATGTTGCAGAAATCCACAACGCCACGATGGAGAGCAAGCGCCAGTTGCAGCAAGAGTTTGAGACAGCCGTCGAAACCCTTCAGGCAGAGTTAGCTCAGATGACTCTGGAGCACAATCAGGCTCAGACTAAGTTGGAGGAGGAGATCACTGCTCGTGTGGTCAGTGAGCGGTTACTTCTCGAGGCCACCAACTCTAGGAATGAAGCTTGGACCGAGTCTGAGGACCTGCAGGCTAGAGTTGCAGAGTTAGAGGGAAACCTCAAAGGACAGCAGGAGTACATCAACAACCTGCACGAGGCTTTCCACGCTCTCCACCAGCAGCAGGCAGTAGCAGCAGCTGAAGCCACCGAAGCACCTGCACCTGAGGAGCCCGAGCCACAGGATGGAGTAATCCTTGGTCCCGACTCACCAAACGAGATCTTCGCCGACGAGCTCTTCTACGACGACAACATCGGAGAGCACGACTACTCCGACGGTTACTGAGCGTTAGATTAGGAGTTGACCTTCCGCGCAAGGAGCTTTTGTATCTTGGTGTTGTTTAAGACTCTGTTTAATCTGGATCTTCGTTATGTGTAAGCCGAATTTGGAATTTAAGTCCAGGCATGGTTCTGGCGACGGATTTGGAATGTTATTTGTATGCTTATGACGAGTAAGTAATTCTGTGATGTTATGTGGAGAAATGAATAATTATATCTGGTCGTGTGCTTAATGTTACATTTTGTACATCACGGTATTTATTCATTGTTCAATATAGCATCACCTAATTGTTGCTTGTTAATGGGCTATACAGATGACGGCTAACACTCGTCGCACCAACCGGGGTGATGGAGAGGCATCCCAGAGAGAGGACTTGCCCCCACCACCAACGATGACACCGGAAGCGTTCTTTGGCCAGTTCTTGGGCAGCCAAAGAAGTGTTGAAGAGATGCAGCGGCAAATGAACGAAACTTTGCGCAACATCGCTGCCAACACAGCTCAGCAGCACAGGCAACAGCAGGGGGCCGCACCTAATCAGTACAGTTCCTACAAGGATTTCATGGACACTCGCCCTTTAATCTTCAAGGAAGCTTCTGAACCATTGGAAGCAGATGAATGGCTGCACTCCATGACACAGAAGTTTCGGCTTCTACGTCTGACGGATGAATTGAAGGCGGAGTATGCCGCGCACAGGCTCGAAGGGCCAGCAAGTATCTGGTGGTCCCAATACCGTGATAACTTGCCTGCCGGTACTGTAGTTACATGGGAGTTGTTCTCCACAGCTATGTGCCGTCACTACATCCCAGACGGTGTGATGGAGATGAAGCTTACAGAGTTCATGAGGCTATCCCAGGGTACCAGATCAGTAACGGAATACCTCACCAGTTTCAACAAGTTGGCTCGCTATGCCACAGACTTTGTCAACACTAAAGCCAAGAAGATCGCCAGCTTCAAGAGAGGCATGAATGCCGTTCTTCTGTCCAAGATGGGAAACAGCTACCGCCTCACCTTCAGTGACTTCATCAGCGACTGTTTGAATCAAGGGACCAACGACAACAGGTTGCTTGCAGAGACGCGACGTCGCATCCCAGAGGGAGGATCCCACCAGAATAGAGGTCCCAGTGCTTCAAGGCCAGTGTTTCGTCCACCACAAGTTGGTGCACGTTTCCGACCACCTCAAGGGAAGATGACCAATGCTCATGCCCGTCCCGTCTACCAGAGACCCTTCACTGCACCCCTGCAGCAGAATAAGGGTAAAGCCGCAGCCCCTACCGTTGGAAGTCAGAAGACGCCATCCGTGGTAGGACCATGCTTCAACTGCGGACAAACAGGTCACTTGTCTCGTTTCTGCACGAAGCCCAGAAGGCAGTTCAGCTATCCTCAGAAGCCTCGCACAGGGAATGTTCACCATACCACCTTGGAGGAAGTACCAGAAGGAGAGCCCATCACAGCTGGTACGTTTCTTGTTAATCAATGTCCTGTAGTTATCTTGTTTGATTCTAGAGCATCGCATTCATTCGTTAGTGGGAAGTTCGTGTTGCGGAGTCAACAGAAGGTGGTAGAGTTGGAAAAGGAGTATCAAATTAGTGCAGCAGGAGCTGTCCTATATACTCGTAAAATGGCAAAGGATGTAGAAATTACCATGGGGACGACATCAATATATGTCAACCTCATCGTAATACCTGAGCTAGGTCTAGATGTAATCCTTGGTATGGAATGGATGAAAGCTTGGAAAGTGCATCTAGATATAGCCTAGCAAGCAGTATCTATCACCAACCCACATAATGGAGTTACCTTTGGAATTTTCTTACCTAAAAACCTAAATCAGCTGGGAGTCATGTTTGCTATCACTGTAGAGTTGTTGGATAAGATTCCTGTAGTTTGTGAGTTTCCGGATGTGTTTCCTGATGATCTTCTAGGGTTACCTCCAGATCGAGATGTCGAGTTTGCTATAGAGCTAGCTCCAGGAACAGCACCTATATCTAGGAGACCATATAGGATGCCACGCAACGAGTTAGCGGAACTCAAGAAACAACTCCAGGAGTTGCTGGAAAAGGGTTTGATCCGCCCGAGTTGTTCACCGTGGGGATGTCCCGCCATCTTTGTGAAAAAGAAGGATAAAACCTTAAGGATGTGCGTGGACTATCGCCCTCTCAATGCAGTTACCATCAAAAACAAATATCCGTTGCCGTGGATTGATTTGTTGTTTGATCAGTTGTCTAAAGCCAAAGTGTTCTCCAAGATAGATCTACGATCTGGTTACTATCAGATTAAGATCAGAAAGGAAGATGTACCCAAGACCGCTTTCTCCACAAGATACGGTCTCTTTGAATATCTAGTGATGTCTTTTGGATTGACCAATGCGCCTGCGCATTTTATGTACTTGATGAACTCAGTGTTCATGCAAGAGTTAGATAAGTTTGTGGTAGTGTTCATCGATGACATCCTGGTTTATTCGGAAAATGAGAAGGATCCCGCAGAACACCTGCGAGTAGTGCTGAAACGGTTAAGAGAGCATAAGCTTTATGCCAAGTTTAGCAAGTGTGAGTTTTGGTTGACCAAAGTACCTTTGTTGGGTCACATCTTGTTAGCTGAGGGTATCTCAGTGGATCCCTCAAAGGTGCAAGAAGTTATGAATTGGAAAGCACCCATTAACGTGCATGAGGTTTGCAGCTTTTTAGGATTGGCTAGATACTACCCTCGTTTTATCCCGGACTTTTCTAAAATAGCTAAACCTATGACAAGGTTAACACAGAAAAACAAGAAGTTTGAATGGAGCGTAGACTGTGAAACAACGTTCCGTACCTTGCGGACACTGTTGACAACTGCACCAGTCTTGGCACAACCAAATTTGGAGGAACCTTTTGATGTGTTTTGTGATGCATCAACCATTGGATTAGGATGCGTGTTGATGCAGAATGGAAGAGTCATTGCTTATGCCTCACGACAACTCCGACCTCATGAAGAGAATTACCCGACCCACGACTTGGAGTTAGCAGCAGTCGTGATGCTTTGAAGATATGGAGGCGTTACTTGATGGGTAATCTGTGCCACATCTTCACGGATCATAAAATTTTGAAGTACTTGTTTACCCAGTCTGAATTGAATATGAGGCAGAGAAGATGGTTGGAGTTAATCAAGGATTATAACTTGGAAGTGCATTATCATCCTGGAAAAGCAAATGTTGTAGCAGATGCTTTGAGCCGCAAATCTCATTGCAACTTGTTGCAACCCTTGTTAGAAGATGGTTTTGATCTAATGCACCCTTCGGTCCTAAATAATATTATTATCCAGTGTACCTTGGATAGTGATATTATTGATGGACAGAAATCGGACAAGGAGCTTGTGCAAATCAAACAAAGGTTGGAAACCAGTGAATCTCTGAATTTCAAAGTGGATCAGAAAGGAGTCCTATGGTTCAATCAGCGTTTGGTAGTACCTAAGGATCAAGTCTTGCGAGAAAGAATTCTCAATGAAGCACATAACTCAAAGTTGTCGATCCACCCTGGAAGTAGTAAGATGTATCAAGACCTGAGGACAAGGTTTTGGTGGTTTAAAATGAAGTTGGATATCGCGGAATATGTCGCAAAGTGTGATACGTGTTGTCGCATCAAGGCAGTGCACATGAAACCTGCCGGTTTGTTACAACCTCTTTCTATACCAGAATGGAAGTGGGAAGACATCAGTATGGACTTTATCACAGGTTTGCCGACTACTCAGAAAGGAAATGACTCTATATGGGTTATCGTTGATCGCTTAACAAAAGTCGCTCACTTCATACCAGTCAAGGTTACACATCGACCTCATCAGTATGCCGAGCTATATGTTCAGAATATCTTAAGGTCGCATGGTATTCCTAAGACTATCATCTCCGATAGAGGATCACAGTTTATAGCTCGTTTTTGGGAGCAGTTACATAAAGAGTTGGGAACAAAGTTGATTCGAAGTTCCGCTTATCACCCTCAAACAGATGGACAAACGGAACGAGTGAATCAAGTGCTGGAAGACATGTTGAGAGCATGTGTTTTATCAGCAGAAGGATCATGGGAGAAGTGGTTACCTTTGGCGGAGTTTTCTTATAACAACAGTTACCAAGAAAGCATTAAGATGACACCGTTCGATGCTTTGTATGGACGCAAGTGTAGAACCCCTGTCAATTGGATTGAATCAGGAGATAAGGGATTCTATGGTACGGACTATGTGAAAGAGGCAGAAGAAATAGTCCGCACTGTTCAACAACATATCAAGGCAGCTCAATCTCGACAGAAAGGGTATGTAGATCAAAGGAGGAGACCTTTGGAGTTTTGAGTTGGTGACTATGTGTACCTTAAAGTATCACCAATGAGAGGCGTCCGTCGCTTTGGAGTTAAGAAGAAGTTAGCACCCCGATATGTTGGACCTTATCGGATCATCGCCAGGAAAGGCAAGGTGGCTTATCAAGTACAGTTACCCCTAGAGATGAGTTCTATCTTTCCAGTGTTCCACGTATCTCAGTTCAAGAAATGTCTTCGAGTTCCAGAAGAAGAATCTGTTCCAAGTTCAGACATCGTAATCAGCTCAGACTTGGAATACCTTGAGAAACGAGAAAAGATCTTAGATACAAAGACAAGAGTCACCAGGAATCGAGAAGTGAAGACTTTCAAGGTTCTTTGGAGTCATCATGGTCCCAATGATGCAACCTGGAAGACCGAGACCTACCTAATCGCAAACTACCCCACCTTTTATAATAAATGGTACTAAACTCAAATCTCGGGACAAGATTTCGTTAAGGGGGGAAGGGCTGAGACACCCTGTGTCAAGCTTGCATTAGGATCATCATTAGCCACTAAGCACAACATTTTCATTGCATTCATGTTTGCATATGCTATCATTTTATGTGTGTGTTTATGTGTTTTGGAAACTAGAATTGAATAGGTGTTTTGTGCTTAATCTTGTGATCAATTCTGTTTAGCTAAACCTTGCTATGCTTAGAGTAAAGTATGGTTTGCTTTATGTTTAGTTACCCTGCTTAGTTTTGTCAAATAAAAGAAAATGGGAAAAAGGAACTCAAAACCGGAACAGACAGAGCGCCACCGCTCCGCTTCGACCCCCCCCCCCCTCGACCTCGACCGCCGCTCGATAAAAAGGAACGGACCGAGGGTCGATCGAACGACCCCGGGCCAGAGGCTCGATCCGCCAGTCAATCGACCCCCCTCGACTTCGACCCCTCGAAGTGACGGATAGGGCTCGATCGAACGACCCCTCGCAGGAGGCTCGACCAGCCCATCGACGCCTCCCCTCGATATCGACCCCTTCCCGCGCACTCACCAGCAGCACGTGCCGCGCACGCCCACGCGCACTCACCCGAGCACGGCTGAACCGTACGTCGGCGTCGTCTGTCGCGTGGCCGACGATGCATGACAGAGGAAGTGGAACACGCCATCGCCGCCGCTGCGGCCCTGTACCGACATCGCTGTCGCCGCCTGCGCTGTCACAGTCGCGTCCGCACTCGCGCCCGCGCTAACGGCGCTAGGACCGAGCTTGCATCGCTGCACCGCCGCTGACGCCCTGCTTCGCCACCGCAGACCTGCCAGCCGCACTGCCGCGCACTGCGCCATCGTTTCACAGTAACGCCGCCGCAGTGCCGCGTCCGATCAGTTCTTCGCCTCGTATCTTTCGCAATCGAGCGCGAATCCGCGCTAACGGCGCGTCGACCAAGTCTTGCTCTACGCCGCCCGCCGCAAACACGCCAGCGCCGCTGCCACCGCCACACCATCACGTCACGGCCCCACTAGCCGCGCCGGTCGCCATGACCGTGCAAGAGGAGCGCCTATACCTCCTCCACCTCCACACTCGTTTGCACTCATCCGCACTCGCTCACTCGCTCGCATTTCTCTGCCATCACCAGCCGAGAGTCCTGAGCACCGCAAGCGCCTTCTTCTCAAATCCACCACCACCTGAGCTTCTCCGCTCAATCCTTCTCGCTCTAGCTTTCTCCTTTGCCCCGCACCCACGCTGCTCACCTCGCTTTCACCAGCCAAGCACTCCAGTCACCGGAACGTCCCCGCCGTTCCTCGATCCCGAGTCGCCGCCGCACCGACCGAGCAGTGTTCATCCCTCACCGTCTCGCCTTCGACGCCTCCATCTTCGTGGACGCTTCACCGGAGTTAACCGAAGTAAGAACGCCGTTCCCTAGCTTCAGTTCGACCCGTGTCGTCACAGCACCGTTGGCCGTGCACCATTGCCGCCGCCGTGGAGCTTGCACGTGGTCAGTTTTCCTCAGAGCCTCTCCGGCTCAACCGACCCTCGAGCCGCACTCACCACATCACCACGATGCTCACGCAACCCAGCGCCGAGCCTCGCATCGCCGGTGATCACCTCGCCATGTCGCACCATCATGCTACACCACCACCGCACACCGTCGACCCCTTTTCACGGTCGCACCGGTTCAACCAACACCACCAGTGGATGCGCGTAGTCATCCCGAGCCTAGCGCACCCAAACACACCGCCGGAGACCTCACTGTCGGCGAGAACACACCGATCAGCACCGTTCTCTATTTTCCGCTCGACGGTAGATGGGCCTCGAGTAATCGAGGGTCATGCCTGTCAGTCGCCCCGCAAGCCTCTGCGTGTCTCGAGCCGGTTTCCGAAATGAATTTCCTATTCTTATTTTCAGTAATATGTTAATGCTTGTTTAATTTATAGCTAGAGTTCGGTAAATCCTAAAATGGCGAAATCCATGTTGTTAGAATCTTTATGTTATGATCTGTCTGTTGTGTTTATATAAATGTTTTTGGAGAATGTCTTCAGTACTAATGTTTAGTTTAGTTGTTTCTGCATATTAAAGTTAATCTGTGTTTCTATTGTTTTATTAGATTAATTCCTATGATAAGTATGTGCATGTATAAATCATGGAACTCTCCTGATAAATATGTTTTTAAGTATAGTTTCTGCTAGAATAAGTTATAGTCTGTTTTACCCTTGTTGCTAGTAGCTCTAGTTGTAAGTAGATTGTGGTAGTTCTTTGGTCCTATGCTTAGAATCTCTGTTAGTGTATTAAATCTTGTTCAAGCATCATCCCTGCACCATTCAGTTATTTATTTATGCACTGCAATCATTTAGGATCCGTGGAGGAACATCAGGAGCCCACAGAGACAGAAGTCCAGGAGGTAACGGAGCTAAACGAGGAGTACCACGAGCTCGACACTAACCTCCCTGAGTGCCCTGACTACCAGCCCTCCCCCTTCTCTCAAGGCAAGCCCCGGAGCATTCTTAAGCCTCCCCGCTTTTACAAATTAATCTACTTGAGTATTTTATACTGTGATGCATTAGGTGACAGGAGTTGTTTGACTCCCAAATTGATGCATTACCTTCCTTGATATTTGTTATACCTACCTTGTTACCCTGTTAATAAAAGTAAAAGAAATCGCTTAGCCTGCGTAGAATAAATGGTTACCTTTATATTTATGTACGTATCATCCCATGGGGATAATACCTATCACGGTTGGCTATATTTGCTATCGTGGAAAGAACCTGTGGTAGTAATGAAATGCGGTCAACTGGAAGGCAAGTGCACCAAGTGGTCAAGACTTGGGGGCAGTCCGTCCGTTGGATCATATAGGTTTGTACACGATGGTGGCCCTCTTACATCTTTGAATGCGCCCTTTCACATAGGGGCCGTTGTGAGTATCGACCCCGAAGCCGAGTAAAACACTGTCCGGGCCGGAGCTCAATCTGTTGTGAGCACCCTCTAGTTTGTAGATACGATCTGTCCATGGTGGCCATCTGAGTTCTACAATTGGGTGGACCAATGCGAGTCCGCGTCGTTTACCACCTGGACTTTGTTGAGCGGTAACCTAACGCTGACCCGACGGGGAAAGTATGGGCGTGTGTTAAAGGTAATCTTACCAGCTGGTGTATATCGATTCGAATTGCCGCCCCCCACTGGATATGGGGGATTATGCTGAGCTTCACCACGGTACAACTCCATGTGACATCGTAATGGTTCTACTAAAATATTGACAAAGGAACTGAATATATGTTATTATATTGTTTGAGTAGATCAAGTGAGTGCTCTAGTACAGGTGCAATAACCTAGAGATAATTAGTAGGATAAAAGATGACTGCTCATCGCATCATTAAAGTAAACTCCTTTAATTAAAGCATTTTGCACAACAAAGCTTACCCAACTCCAGATACAACCATGCATATCCTTGGAGTCTTTATTTTCAGTTAGACGGGTAAGTCTAGCTGAGTACATTCCCGTACTCAGGGTTTATCCCGTTTGTTGCTGATGGCCAAGTATACTTCGGCTATTGTAAGCACTGTCTCTATCCTTTCGAAGGAGAAGAGGAGTAGGCCTTGGGCAAGGTCATCTACGAGCTCATCTTTTGCTGTTGTTGGACGTGACTTCGTGTGCACCCCTATCTTTTAAATGTTTCAGTGTGGAGTAAACTTCAAGTTCAGATTGTCAAACAATGTTTTATTTGGCCACAGGTGTTGTGGCATAAGTACTACTTTTATTTGGAACAAAGTGTTGTAATAGTGTTATTCATACTTTAAGTATTTTCGATTTATTTGTGGCTCGTTCGAATGTGCATACCTGAGTTTGCGCGATCCTGGTTTGATATACGATTGTTATAAATCCTTCGAGATTTCCGGACTTCCAGGATTATATGGGCTCAAGTGTTTTAAGTGGTTGTTAAGTCAGCTACTTTGGCACTTGATCTCTTATAATTTGGACGGTTCCGTCACAGTAACCACCCACGAGAGTCGCCTTAATGGCCACTTCGCCGTCGTTGCCACCCCGGGAACGCATTGCACCCCCTCACCGAACCCCCCAGCCCTATAAAACCCCCTCCCTAGCCCCGCTTTCCTCCCCTGCCTCCTCGCTGGAGCTCGCTCCACCGCAGCACCCCGTCGCCATTTCCCTTGCAGAGGTGCACCTCGCCGTTGACGCTGGGGTCCCTACCAAGCTCGCCGTCGTATTCACTCCATGCCGGTGCCCTCCCAATCGCTTTTCTTGGCCGGTAGCGCCATTCGGGAGCTCACCGGTGAGCTCGACCCGCCACCATGGCGCGCTGCCGCGGCAAGCGTTGCCCTGCCCGTCGTGCTGCTCACCACCACCCCTACACCGTCGATTGGGTAACAAATGGCTAGGATTAGATTCCCCGAAGGGGTATGCCCCCGGTCCACGGTGGACCAGTGGACCACGCCACGCACCCGGTCCATGACCACTCCTGTGGAGCCGGCCAATCACATGGCGCCACGTGTCGCCTGGTCGGCCACCCCACCGACAGCAGCTGCACATCTTGCAAAAAATGCCCTCGTGTTCTTGTCAACTCCGCCCACTGTTTTATGTGCCTTGGTAAACTCCCTTTCTACCCCCTCTTCTCTACCTTAAATCCAAAAACTAGCCTTTGTCGTGTTTCCTTTTATGAAAAGGGGTTTGTAATGGTTTTAAAAATGTGTTAATGTTGACTTTATAAGTTTTAATAATACCCTTAACCCTCTTTAGTTAATAAAAATGTCTACAAAACTTATTTAATTCCTTTGTTTTATAAAATTGATTAATGATGTTGATAAATAGATTTACTTGACATTTTTGCAAATGAGCCTTTAACTTTATAAAATGATAATTTTGTGGTCCAATAATTTACTCTTGGTCCCTGTTTTTGAAAAGTAATTACAAAATTGTCCCTTCATTTACCAAAATGCCCCTAAAACTTCAAAAGCTCATATCTATTTAACCGTAGCTTCGTTTTAGATGGTTTTCGTGCTCACAAGTTCATAGAAGCGAGCCCTATACATTAGTTACATGTAGACTTGTTTTTATAATGATTGGTGTACTGTTTTTTGGATCTTTTATAAGTTCTTATTTTGTTTGTTGTCGTTAGAAGTGGATTATGCAAGGAGGATCCAGCCGAAGGAAAAGTTAAAGAGTTTGGAAAGCTTTTGGAGGCAAGTATATCCTATGTTATCCTTGTTACCTAGCAACTCATATCAATTATAATACAAATGCATCTGTCTATTTTACTCAAACCCTAGAAATATACTTAGAAATACTTGTTCCACATATCCCTGTTACCTATGAGGGTTTTATGCATGATAATTGATGTATAGCTATGCTACGCTCAACTTTACTATATGAACTTTGATAAAGGGACCATGGATCTAGGGTTTTATGAAAATGATGTTAACAAAATTTGACAAGAAGGGGCTCGAGATGCTTTTATTTCCTCCAGATCCTCTCCAAAAGGTTTGTACTTGGAATCGGCCACCCAGGAAGTTTGTACAACCTTGAGGATCATATGGCTCTGATCTTAGTCGTATAACTAGTTTTCTCTAGCTTGTTAGTGGTTACCGTCTTGGCGCAAGAGGGGGCCTTGGTTTAAGAATGGCTTCCTTGCTTGTCAAGATGTGTATTTAGGCTGCGGTCAAAAAGTGCCATACTAAAAATGACCAACTAAAAATCATGGGAATGGGTTTAAATATTTATTTTCTATAGTTATGTAATAATTAAACATGACCAACTAAAAATGATAATCGTTTAAACCTGTGTCAGCCTTTGGAGCTTCCATCCCCATAGTTATACTTGCCGAGCATGGTGAGATGACGCTTGTTGTCATCACCTTTATATAAAAATCCTAGATGTGTACCAGATGGTGTTTCAAGTGAAGAGTTTCTTGTGGAGTGCTGCCCCAGTCAACCGTCGCTGTGGAGTATGGCGACCCGGAGACAGAAGATATAGAATAGCTTCCGCGATGTTTTTTTATAGATGTAAGTCTTTTGTAACAATGTTTCGATATATAATAAAGCATATTCTTTGATAATCTCCATATTTGTTGCTATATGTGTCATGTGGACATTCTAGGCACACATATAGTTATCATTTGGTATTCTTTGGAAAACTAGGTGTGACATTAGTGGCTCCTCACGCACAGATGTTTGTTACTTCAATAGCACCCTCAAGACAGTCAGTTGGCTCCGCTAAGGCTCCTCAGTCACTTGGTCCTTCAAGAGTTCCCACCCTAGCATTTCAATCCAATGGACATCAAGGTGGAGGTCCTTCTACTCTGTTTGCTTCATCAACTACTCAGGTGTCTTAGTGGTTTGCTTCTATTGTCCAGACTCAACAGTTCACTCCAGTTGTGACTGGTTTCACACCTCACTCAACTTCAGTGCCACTTGGTGAGACTGCTCGATACCCTTCAGCCGGCTACAATGAGTTCATAGGCCAGCCGACACCGACTAACCAGCAGGAAACTTAGACAACTAAGCCCTTGCACTGACAGAGAGTACTCACCCTTCTTCAGTCACGCCATCTAAGGTAGCTCATGACAGTCATGCACCAGCTGTGTCTACACCTCCTGTTGTTCAAACTGAGGCCACCATAGTTACTATAGCTTGTCTACAAAGGTAGCAGTGATAGTTCTAGAGTCACAGGGACCAGGTTCAGAGACTCTAGTGCTAGAGTCAGGCACTCCCTATTGCCCAGCTACAGTGACAATGACCGCATCAGTGATAGTGACAGCAGATCCTGCTCAAGGTCCTTCCGTGATGACCCAAACCACTCCACCACCAGTTACTCCTTTAGAGGGTAAGTACGCCAACACTTCCAGTTCTGAGGTGGACCTCATGGATTTTCAGCTTGCCCCGCATGACCCAACTACTCTAGCCCCACCTTCAGAGCCGTAGACTTTGGAGTATGCTAGCTTCAGGGGGGCTAGAGGGATGTGCATCTTTTGATGTGTATCATACTCTATCATGCATCAAGTTTACCTCTTTTCATGCATTGAATTATATGTGTGTGATGCTACTCTATGCTTGTAACATGTCTGACTTCATTTCATATATATGTCATGTGACTTGTTTATGTTTCTGATATGCTTCCGTGCTTATCTCCAATATCTTGTTTGGAAACGTATCTTGTGCAAATCACAACTTCATGAAAGCTCGTGCAAACCATGGCAAAAAAAAGTTATCTAAATTCACAAAAAATCACACATGTAGATGATACGATGATACATAACCTTGTAAAATATCTTGTCCAAACTCGACTTAGTTTGTTAGATATAAAAATAAGAAATTCCAAGATTTTTATATCTAACAAACTAGTCGAGTTTGGACAAGATATTTTAAAAAGTTGTGTATGCTCATATCATCTACATGTGTGATTTTTTTGGTGAATTTAGATAATTTTTTTGTCATGGTTTGCACGGGTTTTCACGAAGGTTATGATTTGCACCTGATACATTGCCATCTTGTTTAGCATATCTCCATGTACTTGCACTCGATTCATTTCTCTTTAGTACATGTCGTGGCTTAATTGACATAAGCATGCTTATTCTTCATATTCACTTACTCATGCTTATATGAATCAAGTCATTTGAAAATCTCACTTAATCCACTCTTATTCATACTTGATATCGTATTATCATCAATCACAAAAAAAAGCATCTAGAGCCCTAGAGTTTTGGTGATTAACGATAACACAAGATTATTATGACTAGCGTGTGTTTTGTAGAGGCAAATTTAAAGGTAGGTCACAACAATGGAGATTGATTGGGCGATCAATGGTATTCAAGCTCCCAAGATGGATTCGTTTTGGTTTTCAAAGGATTGACATCGATGTTGAAGCATAGACTAGGTCTAAGTGTCGATTGGAGTTGGAGAGACACTTAGAGTAGTCTAGGACCTTTATTTTTCCATTGGTCGTACCATTAAGGGGGGGTATGAGTCTAGTAACTTGACCTAGGAGAGCCTAATGGTGTAGATGTGATGCACACTTGTCAAACCTAGTCCTAGGTAGCCTACAATCAGCTCTTGGGAGAAGTAGAGCAACTTCCTTTTACAAAGTTTTGAAATCCAAAGTGATTGGGAGCCTCAAAGAGCGTCCAGACTAGTTGCTTAGAGGGGTTCGGACCAATTGGCATTGGTCTGGTTGCCCAGGGTTTACTTAGAGTGAGTCAGAGAGCGTCCAGACTCTGTGACATTGGGTCGGTCCGGACGTGTCCAGAGAGGTTCAGATCGAGTGAAAAGGCTCTGGACTAAGTTTGAACGAAGGGTCCGGATCAATGGTGATGGTTCGGATGGAGTAAGGTTCAAAGTCAGGTTTTTAGCTTCGGACCGAGTCCGGACCCGGTTCGGACACCATAGAAGCAATGAGAAAACTGTGGATTCAAAGGGATCCGGACCTTTGCGAATTGGTCTGAATGGCTTGCACTGGTCCAATCCGAAGTAACACAGACTGAGTTTTTATGAGTAATGCCTAGTTGGCTTGGTGGAGGGTATTTATATTTCTCCATCTCGTCCATACTAGCTCTCTTACCCATTTCTTCAGCTAAGAGAACTTGTGAGAGTGCAAAGGGGAGTAAGAGCCTAGTGAGGTGATTAAGATTTAAGAATCCATGCTTAGAACCTCATTAGCGGATTTGGGAGTGACAAATGTGCATATTCTTCATTAGACTAGCTTTGGTCAAGTCAGAAATTCATACTTGTTACTCTTGATGATCAACACCTAGCTTTGGTCAAGTAAGAAATTCATACTTGTTACTCTTGATGATCAACACCATCTAGACGACTTGGTGACGATCAGAAGCTTGGTGACCATCCAAAGGCGATTGTGGATGACCCAACTCTACTCGTGATCAGCTATGGACGATTTACTGAGCCAGATCGGTGAAGACACTTTCTCTGCTAGCAAAAATAAATGTTAAGCCAGGAGCCTCCAACTCCAGCTCCGTCGGAACTAGCATGCAGCCAGGCCTGAAAGAGCCAGCCAAACAGGTCCTACTATACATAACAAGCAGTGCAGAACTGTAGTTGATTTAAAACATCTGTAAACAAGTCGCGTTTCTCAGCATTTACTATGCTGCAACGGGTGAAATTTTCTATTATGGTTTTCACCAATTTCCATGTAACAACGTTTTGCAGTTACATTCCTTCACCACTTTCCACGACAGGTTATTCTTGCTGCCTGTGCCTGTCAACGACTAAGGCGGCACTTTCGAATTTCAGTTACACCAAGGTAAGCCCACATGTGCAAAAATTACCAGAGTTTTACATGAGGTTACAGTTGTCAGTCTCAACAGACAACGTTCAAATCGTTTGTCCAGCAGAATTACATAGGCTCTGAAAGCAGTTTGCTGGAAACACTTTGCTTCTGTTGCAACTAAAAAGCCCTATAAACTATTTGCTTGAAGATATAGACAAACATAACTACTGCACTGTCATGTGACTGTCCTGAACCTTCTCACATTGATCTCAACATTGAGGAAGATGGTTTCACATGGTAACGTAAAAGGACTTCCACTCGAGTTCTCCTTATGCAATAGCTTGTCCATTGTTATGTTAGGATTTTACCGCTTGTAGTCAGAACAACTGGAAGAATAGACTTGTAGAACCATCACCAAATGACCGTATATCAGCAGGTTTTACCAATGCTCTACACAAGGGGCAAGTCCGCTCTCGCTCAAACCTAGAAACAGCATAATAGCAATCAGTCACTTCTCGTTTGTTATTAGATAGGAGGATCACGGGAAAATTTAATGCAAACAATTAAGCATTGAGATACTACCCAAAACAAGAAATTTATGGGCATGTTCTAGTTCCATGACACCTTCACCCAGACAAGCAGCCCACTAGTGGTATATGTGAAACCATATGTAATATGTATACCAGCCGCAACAAGCAGAGCAGCTCAACTAAACATGAGCTCTGATTGTCATTTTCTTTAACGTCATTTCAATTGGTTCCACTTGTTCGGTTTGATAGCTAAAGGATTAATATAAGCTTGTCATGATTTTGGTTTGTTGAGGTTCTTCAAAGAAAGATTGACTTGCTGCTCTAGACTACAAAGAAAACACAGTGCCATAAATAAAGCAAGAACAGGTTAGTCTAGTCCTTGTTTATCTCTTTCACTATCATCTCCAGGGTAGCAAGGCTTGACCTCGTCAAGGACCCGTCCCTCCCCCATCAAGCACCTTACACATCCCACACATGACCCAAGTTCATAACAAGTAGTCAGGGTGATAAATAAACTAAACAAGCCAGATCTGTTTATCTTGCCCGGGTATACTAAAATTTTCTCCATTTTAAAACTGTACTCTTTCCGTCCCAGAATAGATAACGTTATGGGATGCATGCAGGTCAAATTTTCTCAACTTTGACTAGATTTGTAGAAAAGGCATGCAAAATTTATCTCTCCAAATAGATTTATTATAAAAGTACACTCATCGATCTACCTAATGATACTAATTCCGTATTATAGATATTAATATTCTTTTATATATAATTGGTCAAAGTTTTAAAAAGCTGACTTCTCGGGAAGCAAGAATGACTTCTATTTTCGGACAGAAAGTATATATCTTTCCTGTGGCATCACCAGAAGCAAAGGTCCTCTTGTAAAGATACTCTAGACTTCTAGAGGTTATAGACTCTTATGTAAAGATACTAGTTGTACCTCAGTTTAGATTTAGATTGAATGGCCTTTCTATTTTGAATAATACCCATGCCAAGACTCTAAAGGACACAGAAGAATACAGTAAACATATTCAACTGGATGCCTGATTCAAAACAAAGACACAAAGAAAAGTGCACATATGGAACAGCAAGCAGAGAATGTTACCATTCCGAAACACAGTCTTCACAGAAAATATGTTTACAGCGAAGGAGAACAGGTACATGCATCTTCTCCTGGCAAATGGCACACATATCACCAGCAGCAAGTACCTGCAATAAGAAAAAAAAAACAGTAACAGAGGATTCTCAAATTCAAATCCTAAAGCCTCACGACAAAATCATGAAAAAGTCCTTTTTTTAAAACAATGAACGATAATCTAACAAGCTTTCTCAAGGATACAAATAATACCACAATAACATTTTTCCATTTGTATACTGTGCAAGTGCCACAATGTTGGCCCCTCAATTCCCTGCACCGGTAAGCAACCAGCTTACCAGCACACATACACACAAACTACAGCTAGAGGTAGAAGGGTTGAGCACAGCACACCCACACACAGCCGAGCAGCAGCTTTGCAGCTCTGAAAGTGGATTCAGCTGAACTGAATTTTTCACTGCATTGGGTGTGTAGTATATATATACAAATCTTGTACAGACTATATGGTGCAAGAGTAAGAGTATGGCTGGGTACAGGCCCATCTACTCCTAGTACTACTTGTACATTGGCTTACTTCAGCCCACAACCAAGACATGGCTGATGTAGCCTTCTACCAACTATTGTACATACTAGTCCTAGACATGGCCTATTGCCATTCTTGCTACAGCAACCAGGAGCTGACCGAATGCCCACTACAGCTGCAGAATCAGAGAGACAGATCAGCAACAGATTATGTCTTCAACTCTTCCCCGAATCCTGCTGCTAACCCGAAGCCTTGACCTCAGCCATGCCAATCATCTTAGCTCCACGAACCGAAGATGCCCAAGTGACTTGGTGAGGATGTCAGCGAGCCATCGGTTAGTTTCGACGAACTCGATAACAATCTGTCCTCCATCGACGCAGTCCCAGAGGAAGTGGAACTTGATGTCAATGTGCTTGCTCTGGTCGTGGAGGACAGGGTTCTAGGTGAGGTGAGGGCAATGGCAGGCTGATTGTTCACCATCAGAGCTAGGGACGAGCTTCCTCGCCGATCAGCTCGCCTAGCAGCCGGCGTAACCAAACCGCTTGGCAAGCCGCCGTGGCTGCTGCAACATATTCCGCCTCACATGTTGACAGCACCACGATATTCTGCTTCAACAACTGCCAAGCAATCGGGGCTGATCTGAGGAAGACGAGCACACCAGAGGTGCTCTGTCACCATTCAATGTCGCCTGCCATGTCTGCATCGCTGAAGACTGAGTTGTAGCTAAATTTTGTCGTCCTTGGAAAGAGACTGAAGACTGAGCCACAGCCCATTTCCGCCGTGTTCCTGATATCGCAGACCGTCGGGTATGAGTCCGATATCGCAGCCGAGTATGAGTTAGATATCGCAGCCGAGTATGAGTCAGATATTGCAGCCCACCTAGGATGCTCCGGTAAGGCATCGCGTCAACCTTTGTCGCTGTGCTATTCTTCGACAGCCTCAGACACTCCTCCATTGGAGTCACGCATGGTTTACAATCAGCCATGCCGCGCGGCTCTGGCTCAGCGTGAGCGCGTCCTTCCCATGCCTGACCTCAATGCCAAGGTAGTAGGAGGGATGGCCAAGATCACGCATCCGAAAACGAGCCGTCATTTGGCCCTTGAAGCTATTGTCGTCCTCTGCACGCGTCGGTGACAATCAAGTCATCCACATACACGCCGACGACGGTGACAATCAAGTCATCCACATACACGCCGACGACGAGCTCCTCCTTCCCCGTCGTCGCATGTACAGTTGTGGCACAGCGTGCAAACCCAGGCTTGTTTATTGTGGCCCAGAGCTTGCTTGACAGAGGCTGCCTCCGACAGCTCGCCTTTGAGGAAGGTCGATATCACATCCAAGTAATGAACACGCCAATCCTTTGACGCTACTAGAGCCAGGAGCAGGCAGACCGATTCCAAGTGTGCCAGCAGCGCAATGACTTCCTGAAAGTCGATGTCTTCATGCTGGATGAATTTGCAGGCAACATGGCATGCCTTGGGCTTGACGATGGCACAGTGTTTGTCCCACTTCACCTTGTAGGCCCATTTCAGCCCAATCAAACGGCAACCTAGAGGTGGATCAACAAGTTCCCAAGTCTCATTCTCCTCAATCGCCTTTTTCCTCCAGCACTGATCGCCTTCAATTGGCATCACGCTCCTACTGCGCGACGTTGGGTGGCTCCTCGGTGCTGACAATGAGCAGCTCCTGATCGTCGAGGAGTCGAGTTTCTAATGAGTTTGTTGATGGTGCAAAAGCACACCCCTCTCCATCATGGATGTTAGAATTAATCCCTCCTTTGACTGTATCCTAGATGTATACGCCACCTCCTGGCTGGCTAGGCCCTTTGGGCTCCCTCTATACTCCTATATATATGTAACCCTCCTTGCAAACTATCATCCCGTACTCTAAGCCTTTGGCTTTACTTTCTATCAGGGTATCAAAGACCTAACTGGTCCTGTGCCCGTTCCCCTGTTTCCGTTTTTTTTCCAGCGCCTGCCCGACCGCCGCGCCCGCCTAGTGCCGCGCGCGCATTAACAGCCGCCGCGTGCCTCTCTTCGCCCACCGCGCCCGCCTTGTGCCGTGCGAGCGTTGTCGGCCGCCCGCGCCACACCGGCTGCCGCCCTCATGGCTGCCCCTGGCGACTCCACCTCTGGCGCCTTGGCTGCCACAGCCGCGACCAAAGAAGCACTCGCCGCCGCCAAGAGACTGGAAGACGAGGCCGCTTCTCTGCGGGCCTCCAACGCCGACCGTAGCCAGCACCTTCAGGAGGACGCGGACCTTCTCAAGTCCGCCACCGCCGCGCAGGAACGCGTCCGCGCCGCCGCCGCTGCTCTCGACACAGAGCGCGCACACGCCTCTGCCCTCCGCGAAAGGCTCCACGCTGAGTCTCCCCGCGAGGACGCCTCCGACGATGACGACACGCGCTCCGTCACCTCTATGGCCGCGGCCATCGCCCACCTCCATAGTCAGGTCGCCGCCGTACAGAACATCAAGAACCTGATCCCCACCATCCTCGACATGCAGTCCTCCAACTTCTCCAAATGGCGTGGCTACGTCCTCCTCGTCCTCGGCCGCTTCGCCCTGAAGGACCATGTCCTCAGCGACGTTTCCCGCTCCCACGATGCGGCCTGGTCTCGCATGGACTACGTCGCCGTCTCGTGGATCTTCAACACCATCTCCGACCTCCTTGATGTCATTCACGAGCGCGAAGGCAACACTGCTCGGGCAGCGTGGCTGAACCTCTCGTAGCAGTTCTTCAACAACCGTGAATCACGCACCATGCTGCTCGACGCCGAGTTCCGCACTCTGCCAGGGAGCCCTCTCTGTCGACCAATACTGCCGCAAGATGAAGAGTATGGCGGATGCGCTTGCCGATCTTGGCGAGCCCAATCTGGACCGCACGCTGGTGTTGAACGACTCAATGAACGCTTCCAGTTCATGTCGCAGCTCGTCACTCGACAGAAGCCCTTCCCCTCGTTCACTGACGTCAACATTGATCTTCGCCTGGCTGAGCTCAACATGGCACCACCTTCAGCACCGCCCTCGGCTCTCGTCGCCTCCTCATCCAGCAAGCAGCCCGCCCCTCCTCCGCCCTCTGCTCCACCACGCCCTCGTCAAGCTGCCGGGGGGCACCCGTCTGGCAACAGCAACGATCGCGGACGACGTCGCCGAGGCGGACGCGACCACGGCGGCACACCAAGCGGCCAGCAGTGGCCCTCCATCCTCAACCAATGGACCGGGTCCATCCATATGTGGCCTGGGTCCACACATGGAGGGCCTCGCGGTCCACCGTCTCGCGTCGCCCCGCCTCCATCGCCGCAGCAAGCCCTGGTGGCTGGTGTGGCCCCGGGATACTTCACTCCACCACCAGCCCCCGGGGCATGCTATCAGGCGCCCTCTCCTACTTGGTCGCCATGGACTACCGAGTCCCTCGCCAACGCCTTCATCACCGTCGCCCTCACTCCGCCACCAAGTTCCTCGGACTGGGTCATCGACTCCGGTGCTTCCTCTCACATTGCCTCCAACCGTGGTATGGTCACAAGCTTCGCCATCATCCTCTTTCTCATCTTCCATTGTTGTTGGCAACGGTGCCACCCTCCCAGTGATTGGAACCGGCTTCTCCATCCTCCCTGGCCCGTTTCGCCTCAACAATGTCCTTCTAGCTCCTGATATTATTAAAAATGTTCTTTCTGTTCGCAAGTTCACCACTGACAATTCTGTTTCAGTTGAATTTGACCCTCTTGGTGTTTCTGTGAAGGATCTCCATTCCAAGAACACCCTCCTTCGATGTAACAGCTCAGGTCCTCTCTACACCTTACAGCTGCCCGTGTCTTCCTCCTGTCCCTGCACACTGGTGGCTACTCCCTCCCCGATTACCTGGCATCGTCGTCTCGATCACCCTGGCAAGGCTGCCATTCAGAGACTTGCACAGTCCTCTTCCATCACCTGCAGCAAGCCTGAAGATGACTCACTTTGCCATGCATGTCAACTTGGACGCCATGTTTGTTTACCTTTTGCTAGTTCCTCTTCTAGAGGAGCTAAGAATTTTGATTTGGTACATTGTGATCTATGGACATCACCTATTACCAGTGTATCCTGTTTCAAATATTATTTAGTTCTCCTCGATGACTGCTCTCATTTTCTTTGGACCTTTCCCCTTCATTTAAAATCTGCCACATTTCCTACCCTTTCCAATTTTTTTGCTCATGTGAAAACTCAGTTCGGCTGCACCATCAAAATGGTAAAGTGTGACAACGGGCGTGAGTTTGACAACTCCGCCACTCGTGCGTTCTTTCTTGCCAACGGCGTCTCCCTTCGTATGTCCTGTCCTTATACTTCACAACAAAATGCGAAAGCTGAGCGCATGATTCGCACCACTAACAATGTCACCCAAACCCTCCTCTTTCAGGCTTCCATGCCACCCTCCTGGGCTGATGCACTTGCTACTGCTACCCTCCTCCTCAATCGGCTTCCTACCAAGACGCTGCACATGAGCACTCCTTTCTTTGCGGTCCACGGAACCCACCCCTCATATCATGACCTACGCGCTTTCGGGTGCACCTGTTACCCCAACCTCACCGCCACCACTCCCCACAAACTTGCCCCACGCTCCGCTCTATATGTGTTCATTGGCTACTTGCCTGATCACAAGGGCTACATGTGCCTCGATTTCGCCACCAACTGTGTCATCATCTCCCGGCATGTTGTCTTCGATGAAACAACATTCCCCTTCTCCCTTCGCCGACCCTCCCCTCCTCCACAGGAGCTTGATTTTCTAACTAACGATGACCCGCTGCCCTCACATGCAGGTACCCCCGGATCTGTTGGCACCTTGCCCACATCCCCTCCACGTGCCTCCTCCCAACCATCACCATCGGTCAACCCGATGGCTGGTCGGGGCACCCCGGCGTCCAGATCACCTCCTCCAGGCTTCCCCGCCCTCCAATCGTTGATCGCCTCGGTGACTGGCTCGCGTTCAACGCCTCTGGACGCCCCCGCAGCACCTCCGCTGCCCCTAGCGCCTCCTGTCCAGGCGCCCCCGACACCTGCGGCGCCCCAGGCACCATATCAGGTGCCCCCGACGCCCCCTGTACAGGCTCAGGCGCCCACCTCACATCTGGCGCCTCCGGCTCCCTCCTTCAGCAAGCCTCCTATCACTTCTGAGCCCGCTGCGGAGGTCCCTCCTCGACGATCCAGCATGGTTCCCTCACCGCCGCACTATGTCAAGTACGGCCCTCTGGTTCCGACAACGGCTGTCCACATTTCCCCAGTCGCCAATTCCCATGGCATGGCAACCCGCGGGAAGTCCGGGTATCGACATCCTCGTCTCGCCCTGCATACTGAGGTTCTCACCAGTACCGCGGTCGTGTCGCGATGCTCTTGCCAATCCGCACTGGCGTCAGGTCATGGAAGAAGAACATTCTGCTCTCCTGGAAAACCACACCTGGGATCTTGTCCCTCGCCCGGCCAAGGCCAGTGTGGTCACTGGAAAATGGATTTTTGTTAATGGTTCCTTGGACAGATACAAGGCTCGTTGGGTCCTTCGCGGATTTACACAACGCACCGGTGTTGATTACGACGAGACTTTCAGCCCTATCGTCAAACCAGCTACCGTTCGCACTGTGATCTCCTTAGCCCACTCTCAGGATTGGCCAATCCATCAACTCGACGTGAAGAATGCTTTCCTCCATGGGACTTTGTCAGAAACTGTCTACTGCTCTCAACCCACCGGGTTTGCTGATTCTGCTCTTCCAGAACATGTTTGCAAGCTCAACAAGTCCCTCTATGGGCTGAAGCAGGCACCCCGTGCATGGTACAGCCGGTTTGCTACCTATCTGCTCAGTTTGGGTTTTACTGAAGCCAAGTCCGACACCTCCCTGTTCATAGACAGACGTGGCACCGAGACGGTATATTTGCTCCTCTATGTTGATGACATCGTCCTCACTGCCTCCTCTCAGCAGCTCCTCCATGTCATTGCTGCCCTGAAGAAGGAATTTGCCATGAAAGACCTTTGTCCTTTGCATCACTTCCTCGGGGTGGCAATTCAGCGCCATAGGGACACTCTCATCCTCTCACAGCGGCAATACACCTTGGACATCCTTGCTCGACATGGCATGAGCGGCTGCAATCCCTGCTCTACCCCCGTTGACACTTGTGCTAAGGTGTCTGCTAATGCTGGACCTCCTGTGGATGATCCCACTGCCTACCGCAGCCTTGTAGGTGCCCTCCAGTACCTGACGTTCACTCGTCCCGACATTGCATATGCCGTCCAGCAAATCTGCCTTCACATGCATGATCCCCGAGAGACTCACCTGATTGCTGCTAAGCGGATCCTTCGCTACCTTCAGGGCACCATCAACTTTGGCCTAATCATCCCCCGGTCTGCCCCGACTCAGCTCGTCGTGTACACTGATGCCGATTGGGCCGGCTGCCCGGACACTCGCCGCTCCACCTCTGGATACGCTGTCTTCCTCGGTGGCAGCCTCATCTCCTGGTCGTCCAAAAGACAACCCACTGTCTCTCGGTCGAGTGCTGAAGCCGGGTACCGTGCTGTTGCCAACGGTGTCGCAGAAATCTCATGGTTGCAGCAACTTCTCCAGGAGCTGCACCACCCTCTGAAGACTGCCTCCCTCGTCTACTGTGACAATGTCAGCGCCGTGTACCTCTCCACCAACCCCGTTCAGCATCAACTCACCAAGCACGTGGAAATCGACCTTCACTTCGTCCGTGAACGGGTCGCCATTGGTGTTGTCCGCGTCCTACATGTCCCCCACAACGTCGCAGTACGCAGATGTCCTCACCAAGGGACTCCCTTCGTCTGTCTTCATGGAATTTCGCTCCAATCTGAATGTTCGTTCCACTGACGTTCCGACTGCGGGGGGTGTTAGAATTAATCCCTCCTTTGACTATATCCTAGATGTATACGCCACCTCCTGGCTGGCTAGGCCCTTTGGGCTCCCTCTATACTCCTATATATATGTAACCCTCCTTGTAAACTATCATCAAGTACTCTAAGCCTTTGGCTTTACTTTCTATCCATGGAAAGCATCCACATACTCGTTAATGTCGCTTGGAGGCGAGGCGAACTGGATCGGTGTCGCCAGAGGTCTCTTGTTCTGCTCAACAAGGGGTGGCGATTTAGGCATGTGCACAACCATCGGTGGACTCTACTTGCTCGCGCGCGACGTTGCTGGACTTGGCGCTTCTGCGTCATGACAACTACTAGACTTGACACGTCCGCAATTGGCTCCTCTGCACCCGCATCTCCTCCTTGGATCACTAGGTGCTTTATAACGAACGTTCCGCAGATGCCGCTAGCTTCCCCCGTGCCTGGATTCTCCCAATGTCATACAACCATTTCATCAAACACCACATCCTTGGACACCACCACCTTGCCTCCACGCGGATCATACATCCAATCGGCCTTATTGCACTCCTTGTAGCCTAGGAGCACATAGGTGTGTTAGAGAGAATATGGCTCAGGAATTAGTAGATTGATTATGGAGAGTACCAAAGTGTACAATATATAGGCAAGGATCGTCTAGGGTTTATAGAAACACCCAGCGGACGGAGATCCTTGCCTAATCCATCATCAAAGGTCTAATACCCCAAGGGGGTGCGCCCAGCCTAAGGCTGGAACATCACAGCCCATACAGCTAGGCTAATACTCATCTAAGGCCCACAACACAGCCGTCTAACACGCCCCCACAATCTGATCGTCGCCACTGCGCACGTTCAGGCTGGACCTGAACTCCGTGAAGATCAAAGATGGAAGGCCTTTGGTGAAAATGTCCGCGTACTGTGAAGTAGTAGGAACGTGCAGAACACGGATATCCCAGCAGCAACCTTCTCCGGACGAAGTGGAGGTCAATCTCAATGTGCTTAGTGCGTTAATGCTGAACTGGATTGGAGGACATGTAGACGGCACTGATGTTGTCGCAATTGACCAATGTCGCACGCCGAAGCGGTGCATGGAGCTTGAGCATAAGCTGGCGCAGCCAAGAAGCCTCTGCAACACCATTGGCTACTGCTCGGTACTCAGCTTCAGCACTGGATCTGGAGACTGTACTTTGGCACTTGGAGCACCAGGAAACCAAATTGTCACCAAGGAAGACCTCATAGCCCGAGGTGGACTTGCGGGTGTCCGGACAACTGGCCCAATCGGCATCAGTGTAGACAATGAGATCAGTGCAAGGAGATGATCGCAGCAGTAGACCCAAGTGCAAAGTACCTCGAATGTAGCGAAGAATGCGCTTGAGAGCTGCCGAGTGTGGTTTCCGAGGATCATGCATGTGAAGGCACACTTGCTGGACAGCATATGCAATGTCAGGCCTTGTAAAGGTCAGATATTGGAGAGCACCAAAGACTCCGAAAGTCTGTAGCATCGGTCACTAGGGAGCCATCAGCAGCGGCAACCTTGGGATTAGTGTCGACTGGAGTTGAACACGGCTTGCACCCAGACATCCCAGCACGCTCTAAGATGTCCATCAGCTTTATGGAAGATTGAGATCCCACCTAGAGTGCACTTATTTCTCTGGTAATCTCTAATAATAAAGTTCTGACTAGAGACAAGCTGGCAAAAAGAAGAGAAGTTGAGGATAGTAGTTGTTTATTTTGTTCTGAGGTTGAATATGTGCAGCAAAGCAATGTTGGAGTATGATCTCTGATATTGTTAAGTGAAAGTAGGAGACAACCTGGTAGAGAGGGAAATTTTGGCTTGTTAGAAGTAATAATCCTTGTGTTTAAGGCTTATATAGCTAAGTCGGTTTACACCATATTTTTAGACAGCAAGTCTAGCTGCTGCCTCCGACAGCAGGTAGTAGTCAATTTTGTTTTTACTTGTGCACAGCAGCAACATATGTATAGTTGGTTGTTTAGCTTTGGCAGTATCGAGTAGTGAAGCTGTCCTGACAGCCTGCACTAGTAGTTAATTTGACTTTGTACAGCTGTTATACAACTGTTAGGAATAGCAGGTCGGCGTGTAAACCAACTTAGGTACTGCTATGAATATGTATGCATATTCAATATGAATGACAAGCTAGATTGCTTCAAAGAACCTGTCTTCTAAACTCCAGCTACTCTATTCACCTCTGCTGCACTTCTAACATGGTACTCTTAATATTGCTACTTTTGCAGTTCTGTGGAGTATTTGGAAACTCAGAAATGAGATTGGTTGTCGGTGTCTGGAAACCGGGGCTCTCAACACCGACGAGTAAATTTGTTGCCGCACGTCCGGCACCAGATGGTGAGCTAGATGAACACGAACGATTAAGACTGGTTCGGACGGAATGTCCCTACGTCCAGTGTTCGGCGTTGCGCCGCTAGCTCCTTAGATTGAAGGAGGGCTACAATGTTCGTGAGAGAGGAGGCGGACCTCCAAGTGTGTGTGTGTGTATGTAAGTGTCCTGCCTAGCGTGCTCTATGCGAGTGAGCAGAGGCCAAACCCCTTTCCAGGGGTCCCCGTCTCCCTTTTATAGCTCAGGGGAGATCAGGTTACAAGCTGCCGGCTGGGGCTAGAGGGAGAGAAAGAGGGAGAGAGAGGCTCAGCTGCTGGCGCCGCACGTCACCATTCCCTGTTGGTCTTGCCCTCGCGCAGTCGTCCGGGTTGCGCGGAGGTTGTCGGCGACGTGGCCTTCCCTGTAGAGCATGGCACCCGCCCCATCCCTTTGACCCCCGCGAGAGGGGCATAGTGGAGGACGGGACGGGGGCGTAACGGGTACGCCGCATAGTGACGGGAGGTCCGTCCACTATGCGGCATGCATGTGCGAGGTCTCTCTGTACGGGAGCCCTGTTCGGCCCCTTTTCCCCATGCCGGAGTGGTTGAAGGACATGCGGCCTTCCCTGTTCCCCTGTACCGTGCTCCTTTCAGAGGAAGCGTCTTGTGTGGATCGGTGGGTGCGGACAAAGACGGGGGGTCGAGCGCCCAAGATGCGCCTCGTCCGACCTCGAGGGTCGGGCGAGGCGGAGAAGGGTCGGAGCGTCCCTCCTGGCCTTCAAGGGCCGGGGAGGGTCGTCCCTATATCAATGAGTTCAATAGTGGCTTGCTTTGCATGAACAAAAAGAGTTTGATAGTGGATTAGCTTTGATCAAGGTTGAAGAATGAATTAATAATGCATAACTAAGGAAATAGCAAGCATTGATTGCGTCCCTATATCAAATGACAAAAGACACAACTCATATTAGATATAAGTCAATGTCTACATTAGTTTGCTTGTATGGATAAAGATTTGGAAAATCACTTTGCATTGATTTGATCAAACTAGAAGTATCAAGATCGATATTGAAGTGAGTATTAGGAGTGTCAAGCCAAAATAAAAAGGATATAAAAAATTATGAATTATCTTAACCATATTGATGTTGATTCATATGTCTCTATTTGAATCAAACTAAAGCTTGATTGATATTAATATTCATATCTAGAAGTTATTGAATCAAGGATCATAATATTGAAGAAATGTTTTTTAATGGATGCTTAATATGATATGACTTGAGCATTGATTAATACGGTGAGGATAGCAAGGAAAAGGGTTTCGAGGGACTAAGCGAAGGTGAAATACAAGTGATGGAATGAAGACTGAGGTACCATGGCTAAGGTGAAGAAGAGAGTATTTGCATTGCGCTGAGGTACTAATCGAGCTATGAGGAGTCATATTATGTTGAGAATTAAATCATCAATGGATTTGACTTGAAGCCATGAGTTAAAACACATATGTGTGGAAAATAGTTCAAGTCACATGTTCAAGGACGAAGGTTTGCTCAAAGAGATGAGACAAAAATAATTGCAACCCCTTATGAAGTGATATTGAGAAGAAATGACATATGAAGACATTGAAGACTCAAGTGGGTAAAATGATTATATTCTCTTGATCTTGAGTATATGTATGCTGTCCTATCAAGGGAGATGAAATACATATCATACAAGTCTTATTAAGTGCTCAAACTAACCGAACTTGAGTGCTAACATGAGAGAAACACATTAACACAACACCTAAACTTGTTGATATTGGTTCTTGTTAACTATTGGGTTGGATAGCCCTCAAAACAACCTTTCTAAAAAGTCCAAGATCACTGAAAAAAAGTTTGGAGTAAAAGGTTATGGGGTTTTCTATGAAGCAACTTGTGCTATTTCTGAGGGCTACAGAATTGCCACAAACAAGTGACAATGTCACATGTGTACAAATCATAGCTGCTAGTTTTTAACTTATAACGGGTAGTTTTGGGAGTGGAGGTATATATATCCATCCCACGTGCTCTCGGTGAGGCTGTTGGTGCCCAGATCACTCCCAACCCTTGTTTGAGCTCTCTCTAACCCCTCTTTGAGAGAATGAGTGGTTAGTGTTCAGTTAAGTGTTAGAGAGCATTTTTTAACAATAACTCAAATATATATATTAAGAAAGCAGCCAAATTACAAAACAACTCTCGAGACAAGGTTGGACTACATCAATACCCCTGATGGGGCATCGAACACATACACCACCACGAATCTCAAAGGGATCATAATTGGCTAGCACGTGTACTGAAGCCGAAGCACCGTTGTCGTTGCTAGAGAAGAGAGGAATGCCGGTGAGGGGCACCAGAGGCGTCATAGACGCATGGTCCCAAATGATCTAACCATGCTGGGCGTTGGTAAAGAAGGTGATGAGGACATCGCCACGCTGGACACGCCTACGCCATCGTCTTTCCAAAGTTGCAACTCGTCTCCAACTCAGTTGCCACGTCGACTTCGAGTCTGTTTCGGAGTCCAGAACCAGCAAGGAGTAAAACGGACGCCCAGGACGCATCCGGACTCGGTTTTCGACGATCCACCCACGGATGGAAATATAATTTCATAAGGAAACCAATGGCGTTGGTTTGAGGTCCAAATTTCTTCGGAGTCATCGGGAAACATCAAAACAAGTCAGCGTCCAGAATCTGTTCCGGTGCTACATCACTATTTTTGGTCCGTTGGGTCGTGTGATCGTTGTTGAGCCCATTAGGGGGCGCGTCCAGGGGTGGCGACGACCCTTAGACCTATATAATCAGCTACCGCTGCTCTCGTTAGGTTTCGGGTTTTGTTTGAGAGTTTAGTTTTCCATCGAGAAACTGAATCGTTCATTGTAACTGTGTCGATTAGTCCTTTTACAGTGATCCAGGGCCACCATTCTTGATCTCCTCCACTGTGTCGATTAGTCCTTTGGAACCGAGTTCTTGAACCCTCTATTGATATTCGCTTCAATCATATTTGCAATTTCAGATTGCGTGTTTATACCTTCTTGTTTGTGTTTTTCGATTCGCTTGTAGGAAAAGCCTTCTTGGCGAGGTCAGTCAAGTTGTGCTTGGTTGATAACCAACGGAGCAGTGGTGTAACGGTTGCAGGGTTCGAATCATGTCTGATTTGAAGCCGGATCACCAACGTCGAGTTCTCCACAAGTCGAATTTATCGGTTACCTCACGAAAGATCGGGCCTATCCTCATCAGAAGGGACCTTGATGTCAAACTGCTCCACCAGATCTTAGATGTATCTCAAACTATCGATTGAGTAAACTAAGAAGGTTCCCCACGGAACGCACGATGGAGGCAAAACCGCCGGACCAGCGAAGAAAATAAGAACCATGGATTGATGTAGTTGAAGAAACATGGCACCGAGCTACAAAACCTTAAGACCGCTCCGTTCCCCATCTTCAAACGAAAGGTGAGAAATAGATCTACCATCTAAAGGGGCCGAAACAATTTCTAATCCCTCAAATCGGTCGTCAAAGGGACAAAATCAAGGAAGGGACAACTAGATCGACTCCAACAGTAGGAAGAGGAGATATCCATAGGTAGACGGCAGAGGTTGAAGACCCACCGGCACCCATCTGGTAGGTGGACCCGGCCCCTCGGGGGGTCGAGCGAGGCGGAGATGCGGATATGGTCACGGCTCCGACCCTTCAGGAGGCCAGAAACCACTGGGCGCGCCTCCAACCCCAGGGGGTCGGGCGAGGCGGAACTCCTTCGAGCCATGGTCGGTGAGAACGTCGCTCGGGGGAGGGTCAGTTGGTCCGACCTTGTTGGGCTTGATGGGCTGCGCTGGTTTGTAGGTTTATTTGGGCCTTTGGTCTTATCGAAGGATGGGGGCCTTATGTGGTACCCTGGTACATTTTGCCCCCGACATTGGTCTTCAGAAAACTGGCTATAAAACCATGGAGATGCTGCTGTTCAGGATAGCTGGGCTTCTCCAGAATTGGATAATTTTGTATCCACTAGAAAAGAAAGAGCTGTTGAAACTCATTTTGGAGGAGATTTAGCAAGAAGGGTCTTGTGGCCACACAACTGAAGTTTTAGGGGCACCCACAGACAATTTGTCAGTTCTGGGCAGATTGGGAAGATTAGAACATGTTTGCAGTCAAAGATGAAGTCACGGGAGAGTGGTTACCTTCTTCAGAGCTTTAGTGGAAAGATTTTTAAAATAGTATGGAGTAGATGTGATGTTCTCTAGTTTTCAGAAATTTTGAGTGGTGAGATGGTTTCCCTTTTTAGCTTATGTTTCAGGTCCAGTACGCTGTAACGGATTCGTCTTTTCACTTTAGTTGAAAGACAGGCATGAGCCCGAAAACTCTACAAAAACATCATTTTGGGCTGCCTAATGTCTCCTTGTTACCAGTTATTAGAAAGAACAGGCTAGTGACATGACCAGCCAAAGATCTCTTTTACCTGTTCTGCAGTCGCATAAGACCCATAATGCATGTCTTTCTGTGAAAGTGCTTTCACAGCAGCCAAGAATAACTGAACCTGTAAGTCACAATGTCAAAAATAATTAGTATGCTTTCAAGTGACTGATTTATAAATGGGATGCCGCAAACAGTGGTACCTTCTCAACAACCGAAGTCAACTTGAAAGTCAGATACAGCCCAGTGGTTAAAGATGAGAAGAGACTCCCATATTCCTTGTTCAGAAAGAAACGGTACCAAACAGGAGTTGGCAACAAAGCACGGTAAAGAAGCAGAAGATACTCCACGAGGGTCAGCATTTGGCCCTAAAAAGGAAGAATTGTAGACATGTTACTGTACCATTCTGAAAAACTAATCAGTTGTTCTAACAGATGGAAAAATTCTGCCACATGTTACTGTAGAACAATGTTCTTAGGGTGGTAAGGTAAGGTGAGGCGTGGTGGCCCGTCCCTTTCCATGTGCCTATAGCAACCTAGAAACAGCAAAAACAGAAGCAGGGAGAGGAGGAAAGAAAAAGGACAAAATGAGAAAAGGCTGGGCCAGCCAAGCCACCAGTCAACCTAGGTCTGCCACAGTGCCTTTGCATCAAGGCGACACTTAGGAAGGCACAACACAGGCAGTGGTAAAGGTTGGCCTTATGAAAAAGTTGAGGACAAATGAGTAGAGGACACTAGCCTCCTAACAATGGCAGCATGTCTTGCATTTACTCCTGGTCCCACCACTCCTTCGCTGGCAACTCCCATGACTGGACATGATCCTGAGCACACATCGTCACGCTGGAGTCAACTTCACCCACATAGCGCACTCCAGTTGCTGCTTCTGCTTTCTGTTTTGGTGAAACCTATGATACTTCAGCAAGTACCGCTGACACTGCAGGACCAGGGAAATCACTTCCAATGCAAGCGAGGTGTTAGGCAGGGGGATCCTCTATCCCCCCCTATTATTTGTTCTAGGCTTCTAGCGGCTGATCTCCTTCAATGTATCATCAATAAGGGTCATCAGGATGGTCTCTTTGAACTCCCCATCCCTTCCTGTGAGTTGGGTCAATACCCCATAATACAATATGCAGATGACACCTTGCTGATCATGAAAGCTTCCCAAAGAGAACTATTCACGCTTAAGGGGTTATTAGAGTCCTTCTCTACCTCGACTGGGCTCAGGGTCAATTATAAAAAATCCTGTCTTGTTCTACTCAACATGTGTGATGATAAAGCGTAACAGCTGGCAGGAGTCTTCGGTTGCAAGCTAGAAACCTTACCCCTCACCTGTTTGGGTCTGCCTTTAGGCACCACCAAACCGAGAGTAGAGCATTATGGCTTCATAATGAGCAAGATTGAAAGAAGGCTAACTGCTACCTCTAGCCTCTTAACCCATGCTGGAAGACTCCAACTTGTCAATACAGTTGTCACTTCTTTTCCTACCTATGCCATGTGCACTCTACAAATCCCAGTGGCTGTCCTAGAATGCATTGACAGAGCTAGAAAGCACTGTTTGTGGAGAAGAGCTGGTAGTAATGCTAAAATGCAGCCCCTTGTAGCTTTCCAGAAATGTTGCAGACCAAAAAGAAAAGGTGGACTGGGAATAGTAAACCTTAGATGCCAAAACAAAGCTCTTCTTCTCAAACACCTAGATAAATTCTATAATAAGAAAGAAGTTCCATGGGTTAAGCTCATCTGGAATGCTCACTACCCTAATGGTCAAATACCCCATATCACTTCAGACAAAGGCTCATTCTGGTGGAGGGATGTTTTGAAACTTTGTGATATGTTTCGTGGAATTGCCAAATGCAAGGTGGGTGATGGTTCAACAGTTCTCTTCTGGCTTGACCTCTGGAATGACAATATTATGCAAACCAAGTATCCAAGGCTTTATACCTAGGGAGAGGATAGAAGTAGCTAACTCACACACACTAAGACGCCGCTCGCGCCCGCAGCCGCGCTCCCCCCGCCCAGACGTCTGCCGCTGCGCGCGCCGCTCGCGCCTGCAGCCACACTCGTCGCCTGACTGGAACTGGCCGCCGCTGACGCGAAGTCCAACGATCGAGATCCCGCTGGCGCGGGTGACGATGCGTGCCCCCGCCCCGGGGATGACCGGCGGTTGACACCCAGCTCCCGCTGCCGCCGCTCGCCCGCCAGCCCCAACGCCTCCGTTTGCAGGCACACGAGCACGTGAACCTCTACCCGCCTCCAGACGCTTCGCTCGTCCGCCCTCTGCACCTCCGCCGGCGGAAGCTGGGGACCATTCCGGATTGTTGAAGCACCAGCAAGGCGGCCTCGCCATACTTCTGGAGTCCGGAGCAGCAAGTCATGGCTCGTCAGGATTGCTCTCCAGACTCTCTCATTGAGCTTGAGCAAGATCCTGGCCTCGTAGCTCTGGTCAGGGATTGGGATTTCTCTCCTGGTAAGCGCTTTGAAGCTGGTGTGGTTCGCAAGTTCACATCTTCCGTGCACCACCCCTCCTCTTCTTTGAATGGATCTTTCTTCATGCTTGCTGTTTTTCGTCGCTAACTCTTCCGGTGGACCGAAGACTCAGTGGCCTTGGCTCTGCACTCTTGTTTGGGTGGTAACACTGCAGGCTTCCATGTGTGCTTTGCAAGAGATCGCCATTTTCGGTTCTCGGTTGCTAACAAACATGTGGGCTACTTGATTCGCAACCTCAAAAGAGTCACCACTGAGCATTTTGACGTCTATTTCCATCTCTGGCGTGATGGAGGTGATGATTGGGTGAATGAAAAAAGAAAATGGGAGAAAGAAGAAGAAAATAGCTGGAAAGCTATGGTCAGTCACAAAAAAAAAGCACCAAATTGCTCAGAAAAAGGTTTCTTTTCATCACAAGCTTGTTCAAGATTCGCCAGTCTCTAAATCCTCTCCACGAGAGCTTTCTTCTGTGATCAAAATTGGTAGCATCTACTGTCCTATCCCCGACGATAGCTGCACAGTTCATATGACTCTGCCCAGCTCTTCTCTGGATGAACAAGCTCCAGTCAATAATTCAAATGGTGATCAAACAGCTGTTCTTGATGGTGAGGATGTTCAAGGGACCTCAATGGTTAATTATGGAGATGTTCCGGTTCGTAAAGTGTTTCAAAATCTCAAAAAAGATCTCTTCTTTAGCTTTGAAGACGTTCAAGCCACCAGCAAGCAGCAGTCAGTGGTGATGAATGCTGGTTCTTCTTTCAAAGATGCCTGCTTGGTTTCCCACGCTGGTCTCCACGCTCCTCCCCTCTCTCGTTGCTGTTTCAAATGCCTAAGTCCTAACCACCTCGTCAGAGACTGCTGTGGGCAACTTCGATGCTTATTTTTTGCTTTAATTATGGCCATAAGGCCCGTTTCTGTGCTAAAAGGAGAGAGAGTCTTAAATACAAATGGATTCTGAAGCCTGATAAACACTCCTCGTCTCAAGAAAAGGGTTGTAAGGCAGCAATTAATCCTATACAGTGGTCCTTTGGCCCTAATGCCCCGAGTGACTCTTTGCATCCCTCTCCTCCCCCTACAGACTCACTACCCTCACTTCCCTTAGAAGCCCAAGTGACTCCAAATGTAGACTGGCTGATGCATGATCAGGGTTCTGGAGTTTCTCAAAATGACTCTTCCCCAATGGCCCAGTTGATTGTGCAAGCAGGAAGCAATGCTGACACTGCAGATGACATTGATCCTTGCAGCCTCGTGTCTCCAGCATTGAGAATGTTCAAAACCAAGATGTTATTGCACTACCTGCTCTCCCCAACCCACCTTCTCTTGCTTCCTACAGGTATCAAGCCATAACTCACAGGGATAGGGATCCAAAAACAGCAATCATCATTTTTTTCGCTGAAGGAATAATGCAACTAATCAACAACCATCCTCCTAGTGCACCCAAACTTGTTGGAAGCAGTGGTATATCGAGCTCCTTAATACGGATAGATCTGTCTGCGTTGGGTATCAGTTCACTCAACACAGCCTTCAATGTTCCTGAGCAGAACACAAATTCTTTCCCCGCTATAGCTTCAGACCATCTGCAAACCACTCAGAATTGTGATGACTGCCAGTATGCTACAAGCTCGGGAACCCAACCAGTAGTTCCTCATCAGCCCGACTCCTACCATCAGAGTGTACTACAGAAAGAAGTGGACAAGATCAGAGTGCTACAACAACAGCCTGTGCATGAAGATAATGTTTTTGGCAACACACTAGAAGAATGTGTCCCAGCTGCTCCTACATGTCCTGCAAATGGAGCAGAATGCAATAAGAATGCTACAAAAATGAGGCAATACAACACTCCGATATCTACCAAAGCACTCCGAAGAAGCTCAAGACTCAAGGTTAAGCTAGATGGCCACAAACCCAAACCTGCTGCACCTGTGCAAAGGCATGCCAACAGAAGTAAAGTCAAAAGCAGGAATGTTATTCCTCAGCCTGATTTGTTGGGAAGCATTCTCCTGCCCTCTCAATGTCAATCTATTGAATTTCCTGGGCTTTCTGATATTTCCAACTACAATGATTCTGGTACTGCATTTCCTGAAATTCCTGTGCTTGAAATCCAGAAGGTGGCAACAGACAAGTGTTGCATCTCTCCCTTGGAGGTGACAGCAGAGCTGATTCTTGCTTCAAGGCCAGTGGAAGCAAACTCCACTGGGAGCAGCACCAGTGATCTTCATCTAGTGATCAATGGATAACAGCAATAGGAACAGCAGCAACACTAGAAGTTGGAATGTTTTAAACTGGAACATTAGAGGTTTGAACTCAGACGACAAGTGCAATGCTATCAGAGAAAAAATAGAGGAAAGTGCATGTGCTGTTTTTTGCATTCAGGAAACCAAGCGCGATCACTTTGATCACTCGTTCATAAAAAAATTAGCTCCTAAACGATTCAATAAGTTTGCCTATTCTCCCTCTAAAGGTACTTCTGGTGGTATTCTTATGGGATGGAATAGTTCAATCTTGTCTGGTGAAGTGATCCAAATAAACAAATTTGCAGTCTCAGTCAAGTTCACCTCTATGTATAATGGACAAGTTTGGAATCTCATTTCCATCTATGGACCCTGTCAAGGTCCCAACAGAGACAACTTTGTCCAATGGCTCAATAATCTCCACCTAGATGCTGAGGATAACTGGATGCTAGCAGGCGATTTCAACTTCTACAGATCTGTCTCTGATAGAAATAGAGATGGGGGAAATATGAATGATATCATACTTTTCAATGATATAATCAGTAATCTTGGGCTTCTTGAAATCCCTCTAAAAGGGAGAAACTTTACTTGGAGCAATATGCAGATTGATCCACTCCTAGAGCAAATTGATTGGGTCTTCACAACGACCAACTGGACATGTGATTTCCCAAACACTCTTCTTCTTCCATTGTCTAGGCCAACTTCTGACCACATCCCATGCAAAATTCAGATTGGTACCTCAATCCCAAAGGCTCAAATCTTCAGGTTTGAAAATTTCTGGGTGGAACACCCTGGTTTTTATTATGTGGTTCAGTCAGTTTGGAACACAAATGTTAGAGCCAACAACAGTGCATCAAGAATCACTGCCAAGTTCAAGCGCCTAAGAGCAGCGATGAAAAAGTGGAGCAAAGTTTATCAAATCTAAATATCTTAATAAAAAACTGCAACTCTGTTCTAGAAGTACTTGACATCCTGGAGGAACAAAGACCTTTCTACACTCAAGAATATAATTTCAGGAAAATCCTGAAGGAGCATATCCTCAAGCTCCTCAGATACAAGAAAGAATATTGGAAGAAAAGATACACTGTCAGATGGACTAAGCTTGGAGACGAGAGCACTAGTTTCTTTCATGCGGCTGCAACTGAGAACACCATCACCTCTCTTGAAGCTGAAAACGGTAGAACTGTTTCTGATCATAGTGAAAAGGCTGCCCTGCTTCTAGAGGAATATAAGCATAGAATGGGTTACACTACAAATCCTGTAATGCTATATAATCTAAGCCAATTAGTTGAATGGAGAGAAGAGTTGGAGCACTTGTCAAGACCTTTCACCATAGAGGACATTGATGCAGTAATCAAGCAAATGTCTGCTGACAAAGCCCCAGGACCACATGGTTTCAATGGATTCTTCCTCAAGAGTTGTTGGGAAATAATAAAAGAGGACTTCTACACCCTATGCTGTGACTTCTTCAATGACTCACTAGATCTTCAGGCCATAAACAACTCCTTCATCACCCTCATTCCCAAAACAAACAATCCTGTTAATGTTAATGATTTTAGACCCATATCCCTTCTAAATTGTGTCCTCAAAGTCATTACAAAGCTTATGGCTAACAGGCTCCAATCAAAGATAATCTCCCTTATCCATAAAAATCAATATGGCTTCATTAAGACCAGGACAATACATGATTGCCTTGCTTGGGCATATGAATATATTTATCAGTGCCAATACTCTAAGAGGGAAATTGTCATTTTGAAACTGAATTTCACAAAAGCTTTTGATACTGTGGAGCATAATGTGATCCTCCAAATGATGTTGCAACTTGGCTTTGATGACAAATGGTGTGACTGGACTCAAAGAATTATGGTCTCAGGTTCCTCATCAATACTTCTCAATGGTGTTCCCGGAAAACATTTTCATTGCAAGCGTGGAGTCAGGCAGGGAGACCCTCTCTCTCCCCTTATGCTTGTGTTGGCCGCTGATCTGCTTCAATGCATTATCAATAAAGGACATAGAGATGGTTTGTTTGAGCTCCCAATTCCCTCTGAAGGCGATGGGCTTTCACCAGAGCGCGCACGAGGCGGCGGTTATACCGGCGGGGCACTGGACACTCAGTCCTGCTCATCGGTGTCTACGTAGATGATCTCATCATCACGGGCGCCCAGGAAGGAGAGGTGACGAGATTCAAGGCGCAAATGATGGAGAAGTTCGACATGAGCGACCTCAGGCTCCTCTGCTTCTACCTCGGCGTTGAGGTGCGTCAGGCATCAGTCTTCGCCAGAGCCACTACGCCAAGCGGATCCTTGAGCTTGGGGAGATGGCTAGCTGCAATCCAGCTCACACGCCGATGGGGGAGAAGCTCCGACTCAGCCGCGAAAGCAAGGCGGAAGAGGTGGACTCCACGCACTACCGGCGGCTCGTCGGCAGCCTCCGGTACCTCGTGCATACCCGGCCGGACCTAGCGTTCGACGTCGGGTATGTGAGCCGGTTCATGGAACGGCCCACGATGGAGCATCTACAGGCGGTGAAGCGTGTCCTCCGCTATGTGGCGGGGACACTGGACTACAGCCTCCAGTTCAAGAGGGCTCCGAGCACGGCGCGTCTGCTCGGTTACTGCGACAGCGACAGCGACCTCGCCGGGGACATTGACACAGGCAAGAGCACCAGCGGAACAATGTTCTTCCTAGGTGGATGCTTGGTCAACTGGCAATCCATCAAGCAGAAGGTGGTGGCACTATCGAGCTGCGAGGCAGAGTACATCAGCACCAAATCTGCAGCAACACAAGCTCTCTGGCTGTCCAGGCAGGGAGGTGGATGTGGTTGAGCTGAAGGTGGACAGCAAGTCTGCTTTGGCTTTGGCCAAGAACCCAGTCTTCCATGACAGAAGCAAGCACATCAGGATCAAGTATCACTTCATCAGAGTCTGCTTGGAAGATGGGAGCATCAAGGCTAACCACATCGCTGCTAACCACATCGCTACTACTGATCAGCTTGCAGACATTCTCACCAAGTCGCTGGGCAAGGCCAAGTTCCAGGAGATGAGGGGAAGAATAGGCCTGAAGCAGATCACCTAGTACTAGGCTTAGGGGGAGATTGATAGTTAAGCCTAGCTACTTGTATCTTACTTTCAGCAGTTTACTGTTTACTGTCTAGCAGTTGCCGGCTTGCTTAGCAGCCTTGTAAGCATCTGCCTTTAGCTTTGGAATATGTTGTAGTAGGTGGCTGCCTTCTCTGCTATATAAGCAGGAGCAGACCAACCCTTAACCTGTAATCCTGAACCCTACTTTTCAATCCAAGCGGCCAGCCTGGGCCAAGCTGCCCTCTGGCCTTTCCCTACCACATATTGATCCATGTTTGGGCAACAATTATATTTGAGGAAACAAAGCCCTTACTAATTGTATGTCAAAATCTGAACCTTTTAGCCACACCATATTTGTCTGGCTGGTAGGTTCAGATTTGGACATGTAGGGAGTTTGTTTTAAAAAGTTTTTTGTTTAAAAATATTCTTTAGAAAAGCTAAAGTTGCAAACATATAAGTTCAAACAATATAATCCAGTGTAGGAGCAAAAGATGAGGTAACATAGGTATTGACATGTGTGTATATACGCAACAATGGCAGCAACAATTTCTGGACATTTTAACTGGCTTGCATTGTCTTTACAAAGTTCACACACCCTTGCAAGTATAACAATCACATAGTCATGGTGAGTAGAAGCACCACTTTTAACACATACAATTTGTTGAAGTTATGCTTGTACATTAACCAATACCAGACATGATCTAAGAACTATGAACATGAGAAAACCAAACATGATCCACAAGAAAGCATAAGAATTTGAAAAATGTGTCACCTGTCTACGGTAGTTACGTCCTCTGAAGTTCTTGTAGTAGAGAAGTAGCATGCACTTGACAGCCATTGCAGCTTGGCGGACCATTGTATCTGGAAGTAACTTATGGTTATACACCAAACGTGCATAGCATTATATCAGCTGTAGCCCAAAAAATTCAAATATTTTTGTTTATTTCTAAAAGAATGTTTTTTATCTAAAAAAAATAAATGACAATGAATTGCAACAGGCTCAAGGAAAAACAATATCCCAATCAATTTATGTCATTGAAGCATTACTTTTCTTGTACGGCTCCATGTTGAAATTATATTAACTCAAGATCAGACGTTGTGATTTCGTTGAAGAAAACTTAATGAATTTGCAAGATTCTACAATGACTCAGTGGAAAAGGTTGATAACATGAAAAGACTTTGTGAAAGAGGTAAAATAGTAGTCTCTCTGTTGTAACTTATAAAATCTTTTTTTCCCTCAGACACATACCTTATAAAATCAAACAGTATGGTTAATGAATGAAGAACAAAAAAACCAATTACGCTAGACCAAGTCAACACTTAGGGAAGTAAAATGTATTCATTTGCAGTTTCAGCAGTCAATAAAATGTGTTCAATATAACCAAATATTTCAGTAGATCAATATCTAATCTATAGTAAACTAGAAAAAGCCAACTGTATATAGCTTAATGAGTATTTATCTGTAATACAATTGAGAAACTATATGACCAAATTCAAATTAGTACTACCATTGACCATGATGACAAAAATCACATGCCAGAATGGTGGTATATCTTTTGGAGGAAGCATGAACAAAGGTCTGAGAAGATCATCATTCCTGTACCACCAATATACGCCAAACACATGAATCATGAAGATTACTGTAATACCAATGAGTACACATATTTTTCTCTCGCCCTGTAAAAGCAAGCACGAGTTGGAAATATTAAGATCCTAGTAATAACAAGCTATTACATTATCAAATAGATTAGTTTAACACAAGCATGGCAAGTACCATTGAGCAATGTGGAACTAACTGGTACAGTGGGAAAACATAATTCAAGATCAACTGATGAGTTAATATAGATCGCATTATGTATTTGTCGTTCTAATTTCACAATGGACAGCATAGAAGTAAGGCATTATGAGATGAGAACATGTTATGCTATTGCTAATACAATGTCTTAGAAAATGCAGTATTTGGTTCTGATTTTATCTCAATTACCATTAGAACATCTCCTTTGCTGCAGATAAATTATGACAGTCATTCCGATTGATGAGGTAACAGAAAGGAAAAGGCTGCCTAAGTAGACACCTGATATCTCAAATACTCCCTCCATTACAAATTATAAGGCATTACAAGAATCTTGGAGAGTCAAAACATCTTAAGTTTCACCAAAAATATATAGAAATTTATAAAGATTTATGACATCAAATATGTATACTATGAAAGTATAATTGATAAAAATCTAATAGTACTTAGTTGGCATCATAAATGTTATTATATTATCATATAAGTTTGGCCAAATTGAGATGCTTTGACTCTCCAAGGTTTTTGGAATGCCTTAAGCTAGTTCAACAATGTATAAAGTAATGCATCATCGAACCTTCAAAGCAGTTTGCTTCCTCAATATATCATTTGACTTGAACATTACCGCAGCAATCCAAATTGTGACAAAGAAACCTGCACACAAAACAATTCTTCTATTAGTGGGCACTCAGGCACTCCCAACAACCTTTGCTCCAAAAAAAAAGAGTGATTGAAAGGATAATAACTTAGTTAGAATTATAGAGTTACATGGATAACTGACCATTCATCATAGTGCAGAAATAATAAAAAAGGACATAGGCTATTGAATTGAAAGTATAAGAACTGCTGGATGGTAACAGAATAGATATGACTGCTATAATGCTCCGGTTGATGCACACTCAACTGAAGCAACACAAAAAGGTAACAATATTGTTGAACCTTAGTTTGACATTCTGACATGCATGTTCCGTTCCCCAAAGAGTAAAAGGTTCTTATTGAATAAAAGTTGTTTCATAACTCATAAACATGCTGCAACAGACCCAACAGACAAATTAAATGCATGGAAAGGTTCACGCATCTGAACTACATATATGAGCACATACAAGGAATGCCTATTATGGTAAGGGCCTGTTTGGTACAGCTCACAACAGCTTCATGCTGTTTTTTTTTTTTTTGCCAAACACCTCTTTTCAAAACAGCTCCATGGATGAAGCTGTTTTTTTTCACCTCTCACAAAGATATGAAGTGGGATGAAGCTGAAAAAAGGTAGCTTATATCAGCTCTCTCCCCCATTTCTCTCTCATAAAGTTGTTGGTGGAGCTGTTTTTGCCAAACACTTTTTTCAAAATAGCTCAGCTTCACCTAAAGAGTTGCTCACGAAGCTATTTTCTAAAAAAACAACTTCACTAGTAAAGCAGAGCTGTACCAAACAGACCCTAAATGTAGATGTGCTCCTTCATGCCATCACTTCAGAGATGCAGAGAAGCTTATACAGGAGCCTGATTTCAGAAAGTCCAATTGCTATGCTAGCACAGCTAACATTCCAGACTAAACTCCAATGCTTTTCCACATTGGACTCATTAACTGAATAAGGTCAAAGATCAGCACAACAAACATAAATTCTAACAACATTAGGAGGCCAACCAATGCAGCTGAAAACAACAGAAGTAACCCCGCAAAAAAAAAGAAACAACAGAAAAACCCACAGCCATGGATTATTGAAACCACAACATACAAAATAGATTGTATGCCCTACCATAGTAGGGCAACAGGATAGCACAGGCTAACTTCAAACATTAATAAAAGTGGACTAAGCAGTTGTATTCCTTGAACTATACATCCTTATAACTCATAGCAGAAAGTAGTCTAGCCTAATGAAAAATTTAAACATAAGCAAACAAAGTTCGTGTAGATTTAAGACCAAATTCCTCGTTTGTTTAACAGTCTTACCACTTGTTAACAACTAGAGTTGCCACAGTGAGGTCGCACAAGTGCACAACGTTCCAGTAGTACCAAGGGCACCTTTAGAACGAAAGAGATTTGAAGCAAACCTTGGAGATGCTGCCGTATGAAGACGACAAGTAGAAGCAGCGAGAACGGCAATATCTGTTCGATCCACCGCGCAACGTGGTGCACGTCGTACCGCTGGTAAGCGCGGTCCCCGCCCCCGTTCCCCGACGTGCCCGCCCCACCACCGTTTGCCTCCGCGTCCGTATCGCCTGCTACCCTGCCCGCAATGGACGCCTGGTCAACCTCCGAGCCGGCAGTCGTCTCGATCAAGTCCTCGGACGAGGTCCCTGCGGCCAGCTCGCCCGTGGCCTCCGTGTCGCCCGGGCCTCCCTGGATCCGGATCGAAACCTCCCCGTCCACAGCGGCGGCGGCGGAGAGAAGGCCATCAACCTCCGACGCCGATAACGGCGACGACGGCCCCGCGGACGGGTTGTGCGCCGCCAGGGCATGGCCGGACTGGACGACGCCGGAGTATTCGAGGAGGGCCACGAGGGGGGCCTGGAGGAGGCTGGAGGCGGAGAAATTGAGGCCATATCGGCGGAGGCCGGAGGGCGCGACGCCAGCGCTCTGACTGGGCCCCCAGCGATCGGAGCCCCCAGCCGGTGGGTCCATCGCCGTCGCCGGCGAACCCTATATGCCGGCGTCGCACGCGGAGCGGGCCTGACGACGCGGAGACCTCGGGTACGGGAGATTCGGGAGATCCCCTCGGCTTTGCTTGGGTTGGTCTCCTTCGCCTTTTGTTTTGGTTCGGCGTATGCCTTCACCGTAGCCCTCCGGCCAACAAAATGATAAAATACCATATACCACGGAAAGAGCTTGTCAGAACATTTTTTACCGAAAACGTATTCTGCAGACAAGAAATACAAGGGAAAAAAAGTCCTAGGCTTAGCGCGAATGTACCCTGAGAAAGGGTTGCGAACCAGAAATGGCTGGATGAAAATATCCGAGTTCGATAATGGGAATAGAAAATGATGAAAGAAGGGATAGGGAAAGGAGAGCGTCTTTTCTCGGTTTTAAACCTAATGAAAGAGCTAGATTAGGCTCGGGATAAGTTATCATACACTTTGGACAAATTTAATCTATATCTATATCTATATATATTATTACTATATATATATCTATACTTATATATATATATCTATATCTATATCTATACATATCTATTAATAAAGAGGTAAAATTTCAGCTGTTTTTTTGTCCATCTTTCCCTAAATAACTCCATAAATATTCGTCTATGTCTATTTTTATATAAATTGTGCTCTACTTCAATACAAGTTGTCACTTAAACTAGCACTTGAAATCTATATCGAGCCAAAATTTCAGCAAAAAATTTCACCCGTCACTTCCTTCTCCGCCCGACGCCGCTGCAAATTTTACGGTCAAAATAACTATCATGTCAGTTTCCTTTCTTTTCCATATTTTTTTCTCCCAGTTTGGTCCGTCACTTCCATCTCCCAGCTTCATTTCTTTTCCAGATTTTTTTTCTCCACGAACAAACATTGATTTACACTTGCCTTTTCCAAACAAATATGTTATGCACCTAGATCTTATGTGTTTTTCTTTCCAAAATTCAATCCAGCCCACATACGAGTCCTAGAACCCAGCAACGAACCAAACTAAATCCGGATTCTATACCCAAACCAAAATTTCTCCACCATTTCTTTTGGTATGGCCTCCTCTAACTAAACTCTGTGAATGCATATATCTCTATTCTTTATATACAACCCTCTTATTTTTATATATAGGGACTGGACACGAATATAGTTAAGAATCATATTCTGATCGACAAAGAATACCCCGAGTAAGATAAATAAATAAGGATTCTAATTGTAATTCAAATCTAAATAGTAAAAGACAAGAGCATAGATCTATTTCTAATTCTATATATGTAGTCCATATTTATATAAGTTTGAATAGCTCTTATCTAACATGATACAAAGTTCAATTTCAAAACGGTCACATATATAATCTTAACTCGGAAACAACCAATTTTCTCTACGATTCTTATTCTAACATGATTCATGATGGAACACACGGGCAACGTTTAGTTTTTTCTTCTGTTGCAACCCACGAGCATATGATCTTAACGAGTTTTTTTCTCCCGTTGCAACGCACGGGAATATTTGCTAGTATATATAGTAATAAAGAGGCAAAATTTTAGCCTCTTTTTCTCGTCCATCCATTCTTTTTAGATCCGTCTCCCTCTAACTACTCGTTAATGAAGAGTATTTTCCGTCTGGACTTATATATATAATACGTTCTCATATACGAGTTAGAATAGATCTTGCATCTAGTACGAAACAGAGTTCAGTTAGGAGTTGTAATTGTAATCCAAATAGAACTCTAAATCCTATATCAAACACGTAAAACTTCCAAGTAAACATGAAAAGGAATTCTAATCAAATAGAAATAGGATAATTAGAATAGAAATTAAACAATAAAAAGGAATTCTAATCAAAATCAAAATAGGGTAATAAGAATATAATTAAGCAATTATGTGTTGTCGGTACTAATCTATAACACATGATTTAAATGAACAACTAAAGATGAAGCATCTGATTTCGAAAAAAATCATTTGCGGAAACATCTCTAAGGGAAAAAAAACACACGAAAAAAAATTGAACGTGAGACGTGAGGCATCTCAAGCGGTGGCTGAGACAAAAAAGAAATTGTAATGGTCCTGGACTCAAAAAATCGGACGAGCAGTAGTTGAGACGGAAACAAATTGGACGTTGGGCTTCAATGTCCGACCGACATGGAATCGGTGAGTTGAACAGAGTACAAATGAATAATATTCTATTTAATCACCCGTTGCAACGCACAGACACTTTTGTTAGTATTATAGTAAAGAGATAAAATTTCTCTACCTATTTTTTGTATGGCCTTCCCTAACCAACTATATAAATATAAAGTTGTCTGCCGCTTGCATATATACTGAGGACTTGATATTTAGAATCCTAATCCTCGGCCAAATAGGTCAATTGGATGAATACCAAAATAGAAATTTCTCATTAAAATAACAATAGACCAAAAGTTCTATGTAGGGCAGGAGTCCTAATATATATAGGACTATATATATATATATATATATATATATATATATATATATATATATATATATATATATATATATATAGTTGTTTTCAAAACCAATAAAAATAGGATAGAAGACGGTAAAAAGAAAAAGAAAACTCTAACGCCCTATTACGTCTTCGTGATGGACTCCCTATAGGAAATCCCGCCCTAAGACGTCTTCGTGATGGACTTCCTATAGGAAATCCCACGTACGAGATTGACGAGATACAAACATCACTGATTTTGCCAAATCTTTTAGGGCTATTTGGATCCCTTCATTTAGAGGAATTGAAATATATCTTAATAAATTAAGCTATTTGGCTTGAAATTTGACATTCCACCCCTTTTCAAAATCCACATTTAAGTCTATCTCAAATTTATAGGGTGAGAGATGAAAATTGATTCTATATATCACCATTTCATATTTCTATTTGCAACTTATAACATGTTGTTCAAACTCCCCCTCCTACGATAGAAATACAACAAATAAGTATGTCTCTCCTATAGTGAACAATAATATACAATTATAATCCATATACAATCATATTAACTTAATTAATATGTCTCTAAATTATGATTATTAAAATGAATTCAATTCCATGCCCAAGCTACAAGTGATCCTGTTTGTTTCCATGAATCCACTATGAGTCCGGGTGTGCAAATACCCCTATCTCGTGCACCTGTGAAAATGAATTTAGTTTCTTCCGAGATCAGCTCTCTCCATCTCTACGTGGGCGCTTGGCGACGATTTTTTTTGGCTCGTGTGGAGTTGCGCGAGAAGGCGAAATTCTATGTGTGCGCTCCCCAGCGCCGAAATCCATCATCTTTATAAGTGACTTCCTCCTCGATGGCGCCTTCTTCTCCTTCCTTTCTCGTGCTCGTCCCCTTCATTCCCCACTGCAATCCCGTTGAGTGACCCACGCTATTAGCTAGGCGATAGTTGTTATGGCGGTGTTGTTCCTCTCTATGCTTGGACTTTGTTCCCTTGCTTGGGATCTATTTCGACGCAACGTCGCTCCGTATCTTGCCAGGCTCCATGGAGGCAATCGTCTTCCTCCTTCGTCCTCTTCGTCTCCAATGGTGTGACTGGTGTTGGTGGTGGCAGATCTGCTTCCTCTCCTTCCAGATATACTACCTCTTCATCAATGCCTCTTCTTCTCCGTCTTCTTCATGTGCAACTCTCTAATGACAACCCCCAAGGTGAAATCCAGTTAATCCCCACCCTAATGATGTAGTTTCTGACATTGTACCCATTTGATTGACCTTAGGATTTTGATTGGTGTCTGCAAGTGATGGTTCTCATGGTTATTTCCGTGATCTGTTTAGCTGTCATTAGTTCTTTGAGGTCATTGATGTTGGTCTTTTAGTTAAGATTGGGTCTTTACAACAAATTGATGTGCATGCTCATCTATTTAGTTCGATTTAGTGTGTTATGGACGATGATGTCTCTGTCTAAGGCACTAGAAGGCATTTTTATGAAATCATGGAATGCTTACACATGCATGTTGAGGCCAGCCAAGATCTACTTGTACTGAGTTGTATCTTGAATGCATGTAGTTGGATCCCACTGAATAGCATCAAATGATGGCCAAACAAGTAGTTGGCATGGTTATGGTAATGCTTTCTGAAAGGATCAAAATGCCTAAGAGGGTGTGAATTGGGATTTTTCTGAAATCTATTAGGGTCTGTTTGGATGTAGATATTGAGGGAACTGGAATTGAATTGGGTTCAATACCAATGCAGCCTTGATATTGAAATGGCCACAATTCAAATACTATTGTTTGGATGATCGTTGAATTGGCTTTCGAAATCCAATCAAGTAGCTCAAAACCGTTTTTTGTTTGGATGCAAAAGCACGGAATTGAAATGTTGGGGAGCTTGGTACGGCCATGAGGGAGGTCCACCGTGGCCATGAGGGTAGCTCAGCCCGGCCAGATCAGGTGGATCTTGGGGAGCTCGGCCATGAGGGGAGCTCGGCCTATCCATGGTGGTCAGATCTCGAGGAGTAGCTCTCGCCGCCGGCTATGAGGGGAGCTCCCTCGGCCATGGCGGGAGGATCTCGGGGAAGAGGAATCCGCGCCACTAGCCATGGAGAAGAGGACCTCGCGCCACCGGCCACAGGGTCGGCCATGGAGAAGAGGAGCGCGGTGCCGATGACGGGGACGAGGAGCTCGCACCGCGAGCGAATGGAGGGACGACCGAGGGGGTAGCGTGCGGAGCGGCGGCGCAAGATGAGGTAGCGTGCGGAGGGAGGGGCGAGGGACAAGAAGAGGGGTGTCGGTTCTGATTCCCCCCAATACGAAGGGTCAGGCCTCGGTATTGCTGGCGAGGGGGCTCGGTCACTAGCGAATACCTCTTGGCATTGAAGTTTATTTCCAATTCCAAAGTCTAGACCATCCAAACAGTGGCATTTGGTGCTATCCAATGCCAATGTCAATTCCTGAATCCCAATATCTACATCCAAACGCAGTGTTACAAGAATTAAGTCTTAATTCTAAAAATTCAATCACTCCTTATGCCTAAAAGTGTAATCTAAGTGTTCTATAGTACAAATAGTTTAGCAGCCTGATTCCATTCTTACTCTAGATGGCAATTCTACAAAAGTAAATGCAAGAATTGAATTACATAAATGAAATGTTCAAAATAAAAGAAGAAAGTGACAAGGCGACGTTTTGCCGGAGTTGACACTGCTCTTAGTCCTCGTTAAACAGCCACATAAGGGTATTGCTCCTTATTGGTTCGTTCAAGGACCAAGTGTTCTCTTCGGGATGATTCTTCACCACTCCGGCTCAGTGAATCAACCATAAACAATCACAAGACGAGTTGGATCATCCACGAGTTCCTTTAGATGATCACTAACTCCCATTTGCCACCAAGCCATATAGGTGATGTCGATCACCAAGAGTAACAAGCACGAGCTCTCAGTTGACCATGGCAAGGCTAATGAGGATGGCAGATGCACACTTGTTACTCCTTAGACACTAATGAAGTCCTTAGCCTTGGATTCTCAAATCTCAATTACCTTACTAGGCTCTTGCACTTTCTTACACTCACAAGTGTTGTATCAACTAAACGGATGGACAAGAGAGGTAGAATAGTCGAGTTGGCCAAGTATAAATACACAAATCCATTTTAGTGATCGCTCACCTGTCCCCCTCCCCATTCGCTAACGTCAGCACTAAGCGAGAAAAAAGAAAACATTTATTTCAAAATGTTATAAATTTTGAAAATTGCATCAATTTTTAATTTTGTCTAAACCGATTTGTTATACATGACGAGGCGAACAAAACTAGATCCCACTTGAATAGGTTTTGAAGAATTTTTTTAATAATGATTTATGTGTATTACCTTATAACCTAGAACCTATGTACACAAAGGTGTACTATATAACTTTTGTTGGTTGGATTCGTTTGGTGGCATACCTGTCCCTACACTGACTTTTCTTTTTTGACAACTATTTTTCTGTTATTTATTACATATTTATAAGTTTTACTATAAAAAAATTGGTACATAATTTTCATATTTCTACTAATATATTGTGATATTATGTACATTTAAGTTTTTTAATATAACTTATAAGTCTAACTTTACATCTAAGCCATTCAACAACTTACATATCTGTAGGGATATGAAGTTGCTACACTAGCTGAAAATAAAAAATTTCTACCTCATAAATCAGGAACTATTTGCTAGTTATAGATCACGGGCTTACCACTAGACGCGCATGTACAGCGGAAGCGGCTCGATATAGTCGTGCGCATTGCTGCAGTGTCGTGCAGTTGCGAGGTCGTCTGTCTCAATGTCCCCTTTGTGCGGTTCGTCCTTGTGCTCCAGATGCAGCACCTCCAAGGTATCCTGACTAGCCCCGAGCAGCTTCAAGTGGATTGTTGACATTTGTTAAGTGCAAAGAGAATATGAAAGATTTCCGCAAGCGAACAAAATATCATTGTAGCATTTTACTAGGAGTATTTCTAGGATCGTTATTTATATTTTACCACAGGGAAACAATGGTTAAAGAATCTAATAAGTTACCATCATATATCTACTAACTTAATAAACCAACTAGACTAAAGCAGGGGTAAATGATATGTAATAGGTACTAAGGATAATAATCATCACACAGGAGAATTCTAAGATAAATGAGTAAACAGATATAGTGGGAGGACAACGGGAGAGATCAAGGTTCCTGAATACGTCTCTATTACTTTGGTTCTAAGATAATAGGAGAAATATATAAATATAGCAATCCCACAATAGCACTTCGGCACATCAGAACACTAGCCACGGAAAAAGATGAGAAGGGGGCTAGGAAGCTCCGACTACCGTCCTGCGAACACTAACCCTAACATGGTGGAATACGTCGGCCGTCAGGTCTGTCACATCCTAAGGCTACCACAACTATCCGTGAGGGTCAGGCGCCACCTCAGGTAACCTCTAGTCTAGACACCACGTCCACACTATTAATTACTACTCTAATTATCTTGGGTAAGTAGAGCACTCGATGCGAGCGGAGATCCATGCTAAAGTATATACAATAACCAATGATAATTTGCATAACGTAAAATAGAGAAGATAAATATATTAAAGCATAAGTGTTGGCACCAAGAATGATACACTTTTACATAACTAAAACTCTACCAACACCCTCAGGATCAAGGATAAAACAATCACATTATGAGCATTCTTTATAAAATAACAAGTTCCACATGTCCATGAGTATTTGATTGAAGGATTAAAGAAATGGAACAAAGGAGAGCCAGTGGGACCTACATAGGGGTCGGCCGACCTCCTATAGGGCCCACCAGCTCTCCCCCTGGCCATGATCCTAGAGAAGCACCTCTGAGTGGATCTCAACCCTTGGATCACTCTGTGCTTTCTCCCAACAGTCCACATACAACTCACATAGATCCATGGGCCCACATCACGAGATCAATGTGACAAATCAACTCAGAAGAACCAACCCAGCCACATGACAAGTGGGGCCAGCATCTAGAAGGCCGAGGTGGGCCAGAGACCCCAAGGGGGGGTCGACCGACCTCCCACATAGCCCACCAGCCCCTCACTTGGTTCCTGACCAGTGGGGTTGGTTCTAGAAGATGAAGGCAGGGCCCATAGGCCATAGGGGGGGGGGTCGGCCGACCTCCCCCTAGGTCGGTGCAGGTCCTGGTAACCGCCATACATGTTTAGCACATGTTGAAGATCAAGACCATCCACTCTAAGACAGTTTAGAGGCGGTGGATCCAAGGGTGGAGAATTGAAGCCTCCTGGATCGATGACGTGGCGATGGAGTAGCCCCTACTCCACCTCCCACTATAAATAGAGGCTCATACCCCCCTCTTCATAGATGGTGAAGAAGCCTACAAGCTCTATTCCTTAGATTGTTCTAGTAGTTAGTCTAGAGTGGGAGTTAGAGTTGAGTCGAGCTGCGCTCGGGATTTCCGGAGTCGTCTTCTGGAAAGTCTGGTATAGCTTTTGTATCTTTCCTTCTTTGTAAGACTTTATCTTATTCAATACATTACTTTTCCTCTACTTTACTTAGTCTTTACTTTGAGCATTACTATACTTGTTATAGTCTTGTTATATACTTTTGCTTATTACTAGCCTTTACATCAATAGTCTGTGATCCTTGTGGTCTTTCCCGTATGCAATCATTGCCTGTCATAGGGTGCTTTGATTATAAATCATAGTCAAAGTAGTAAGTTGTGTGTAAGCGTGGTGCTTATACATCATCTTACCCTTGGTTACCGCTTGTTGCACGGATTGTTTGTGGTAGCTAGCAAGAGAGTGACAGCCTTGTCTAGTCTTTGTATTCCCCCACATGTTCTTAGGAAAGTTCTTAAAAGGTAAGGCCCCCGTAAACAGAGGGCGCGGTCCGGTAGGAGTTTTGTCCTCCTACTGATCTATCTCCTTGTCTAGCATACTTGCATTGAGGAGACAAACTATAGTGTTTAGACTAATTAATTGGCTAAGTATATTGAAGTAGAGTGAATTACATAGGAGTCCCTATACTCTCTTGTTGTCCTCCCATCTAGCTATACTATCTAGTTATCTCTAAGTTATCATTTACCTTGCCTTATTCATTCATCACCCTTCCTATCACTATATATTGTTTACCCCCTATACTAGTTGGTACTAAGTTGAGGTGCTCTCTAGGATCTCTATCCAATTATCATTTCTAGCTCAGCTTTGTAACACCCGGTTTTTAAGGACAAAACCAGATATACACTATATGTGAGCCCAGGAAGTCTAATCTCACATATAGCCACAGAACAAGGTAATATCAAAAGACAATACCTAAATATATAACATATAAGGTCAAAGGATAACCTTAAAGCAGCAAACAGCGGAACAACCACTTCGATCTTCAGGTGAAGACTCCAAGTCCACAGGGACCAACTGACTGGTTGATCACAAACCTATCTCTTCCAGCTCTTGCAATCTGGTACCCATCCGGGATTTTTATCCAAAAGTGGTGACAACAAGCGTTAGATCACCATGCTCAGCAATCATATCTATGGGGATGCAAGCTCAAAAGGCTGACATAGGTTTAAGCGATAAGCATTTTTTGTTGGTCAAGTTTTATTGATACATAACAATAGAAATATATGTTTAAACCCATTCCCATGATTCAGCATAAGCATCAATATTCCATCTTATCATCAACATTTCCATTATAGTCTATAAACAGGTAATATAATTGGAAAGATCCAAACCGCTCGTATCCGTGAGCACGGCTATCATGACAGATTTTAGAACTCTGCAGAGTTTGTACAACTTTACCCCTGAGTCATGTTAACCTTTCGCCAGAGATCGCGAGCCTCTTAGCTCACTTCTAAGGTAAGCTGGCAGGGTTCACTACGAAGCCTTACACTAGCCACTCTAACAAGTTAGTAGCCACGCGAATGGGGCCCCCCTTCGAGACGGCTCTCTAAAAAGACCGCAGCCTCTAAGGCACATCAAGACAGGCAAGAGAACCATTCTTAACCCGAAGCGCCCCTCTGCGCTACGAGTTGGTAACTACTAACAAGCTAGAGCAAACTAGTTTTACAACTAAGATCAGAGCCATGTAATCCTCAAGGTTGTATGGACTTCCTAGGTTGGCTATCCCAAATACAAACCTTATAGAGAGGTATTGGAGCATATGGGAAATAAAATGCATCTCGAGCCCCTCCTTGTCAATTTTAAAAGATTATCATAATCATTTGATCACAGGTTCCAATCTTCCATTATACAAGTTCATAACGTAAAGTTGAGCGTAGCATAGCTATACAATTAAACTTATCATGCTTAACCCCCCATAGGTAACAAGGATGTGTGGTACAAGTATTGCTAAGTATATCTATAGGGTTTGAGTAAAATAGACACATGCATATGAATTACAAGTGAATTGAGTTTGCTAGGTAACAAGGAAACCATAGGCTATACTTGTCTTAAGCTCAGATCCTTCTGCAAAGACCAACTTCTTCAAGAGATCTTCTGAAAACACCTCTTCTTGATCACCGACGTATCACTCACCGATTGGACAAGATCACAAACACCACTCAAACACCTGATCAAACATACATAGCATACACACATATCTATTTAGAACAATACACCAAATAATGAGAAAGGATTTAGAAAGAAAACTACGTGTTTCTATGATCATAAAGTTGCGAAGAACACGCTAAACGGAGCTACGATGATCAAGCTACGACTAACGGTAGACTAGCTTTTAAAGAGAACTACCAAGAGCTTTATTAGTTTTAGGTATATAAAAAGGATGAATAAGGTATTTCAGATAAATACCTAAGTTGGATTAAGTCAAACTTATATTTAGATTTGAAAACTAAAATTTGAAAACTAAAGAACTATGCATATTTTATTTATAAAGTAATTTGCATAGTATTTAATCAAGTTAGGGATTAACCATGAAATTACAGAGATATTAACATAGCATTAGAGAACACTACGCGTAGATAATGTCGTTATGAAACCAACGCAACTTAAACGGGCCAAAACGGATTTGAAACGGAGGAGATATGTTTTAAACAAGTTTTAGGAAATAAAACACTTATTTAAAGCCATTTGAATAAGTAAATAATTTCAAAGTTTCAAAACAGAATTGATTTTGGTTTCAACATGTAGAAAACAAAACTAAGAATCTAACGCAACTCGTTTGGTTGAAAACGGATTTAAAACCCAACTTTTATAGGCATTTTAAAAGGATGGCAAAACTGTAAAAACGGATTTTCTATTTATTTTCGAAATAAGACAGAACCAAACCGGAATACGTTTCCAGAAGAGAAAGCGTAAACGCGGGAGGTGCTAAGGACCTGCGGTTGCGGGGCTGGCAGGTGCCACGTGGCGCGTCTCGGTTGGCTGGGTCCACGGAGCGGCGTGGACCGGACGCGGGGCTTCGGTCCATGGGTCCACCATAGACCGGGAAGGATACCCCTTCGGGGGCTCTAATCCCGGCCATCCGCGCGGGATCGGACGACGCAGGGGAGGCGACGGCGGTAGAGCGGCAGGCGGGCGACGCTGCCGCGACGGAGCGCCATGGACGGCGGCCCGTGGTCGCCGGAGGTGGGCGGGACGGTGTTGGGGAACCCTGGGTGGCCATGGCGAGGCCACCGGACGGTGCGAGCGGCAACGCAAGCACGTCTGGAGGGGCAGTGGCACTCTGCGGCTGGTTGGGCGGCGACGCTCTACGGCAGCGCGCCATGGAAGGGGTGGCCGAGCTCGTGGTGAGAGTCGGGGAGGCGCTCCCGAGCTTGGCTGGCGACGACGAGGTACCGGGGTGAAGCGGGGGCGGTGGCGATCGCGTCCAGATGGGGGACGCCGATGGAGCAGGGGCGGTGGAGACGCTGGGACGGCGGAGTACTATGGCGGCGACCCGAGGTCGCTGGATAGTGGCCGGGGAGAGTGCTAGGGAACTCGGGGAGCTGAGGCGATGCTACTGGGGTGCTGCGGACGAGACAGGGAGGCCAACCGCGACCTTAGTGGCAACCACGCGGGGCGAGGCGGCTAGGCTACGGTGGAGCGCCATGGCCAGGGCAGGAGCTCTGCCAGCGAGCCGCTGGAACGGCACTGTGGGGCCCCATTGACGAAGCCGAGGGGACGGAGAGGGAGAGGGGTGAAGGCGAGCTCACCTACGGGCTTCGCCGAGCCGACGGAGATCACTACGGCAGCTGTGGCGGCGGTAGCGTCTCGGCACAGTGGCAGCTGAGCGAGGGTGCAAGGGGGAAAGGGGGGGGGGGAGCCGGGGCGGCTTTATAGGGCCCACGGGGTGCGGTGGAAGGCTGCGAGTGCACCGGCGGCTGCTGAGTGGCCTTAATGGCCACTCACGGCCGTTACCGAGAGGGAGGGGGGTCGGCGGCGTGGCGGTTTCCCCTCCAGCCAGAGGAAGGGGAAGGGGAGAGGGCGTGGGAGGTTGGCAAACGGGGCCGGGTGGTCAGCGGGTGCGGGGTGGCACTGGTACGTGGGCCCTAGGTGGCAGCAAGACGGGGAGGCGGGCCATCAGCGCGCGCGCAACCGGGCCGAGCGGGGCGATGCGACGGTTTGGGCCGAGAGGCACAAGAGGGGGGAAAGGCAGAGCAGGCCTGGAGCCTCGGGTTGGTGCGCAAGCGTAGGGGGGGAAGGTGGGCCAGTCTAGCTGGGCTTGCAGGGGGGGGGGAGGAAAGAGCAGCCATGGGTTGGGTCAAAAGAGAAAGGGAGAAAGAGAGGGGTTTATTTTTTTCAAAACTCTTTTTTTATTTTTTTGATTTGATTTTGTAAACCCTTTTCAAAACATTTTCAAATATCATTTTGAAAACTCTTTTATTTTGAAAAACCTTTTTCTAAAACAAGTTTCAATTTAAACTTTGAAAGAGTTTTTAAATCCTTTTAAATCTTATTGAATTTTGACAAAACCACACACACTAAACGAAATGCAGAGGCATGAGTGCACATACATGTTGCTAGCTCTAAGAAACCTTTAATTTGATAAAAAGTTTTTAATTTCCTATATTTTTCATGACCACAAAATTCATAATTAAATCATTTTAGCTCTATTTTCAAGAAAGCAAAATTTAGGATGTTACAAGCTTTCCCTTGGGAAAATATAAATTACGATACCTTGGAATACTCCTAGGTGAAGTGCTACAACGGTATAATCTGTGCGCTTGCGGATTTATCCAATAGTCATGAGAAATACCAACAAGCATTTCTGGCGCCGTTGCAGGGGAAAGCATAGCCTAGAAATTTTAATTAGATTGAATCCAGAGATTCTCGTTAACTTAGTTATCAATTAGTCATAGGGGCTTACCCCTGTCTGTGCTTCCTTTCCTGTGAAGCCAGATAGTGTATGAGCGGTTTCTAACTACCGAGAAATTATCTAGAAGATCCCGAGTAGTTGCTGAGGAGGACTAGACGTCGTCAAGTTCCACCTCAGAGGTTCATCTTGACCCTGAATCCGTTCGAGGAAGGAGGCTCTACACCACCACTCAAGGAAGCTATGTCCCAGAAGGCAATCTCTGACTTCTCGGCTCTGTCCGCTACCCACGTAGCTCAGGGTCCCGAGATCAACATCGGGGATGCCACCTTCGAGCTAAAGCCCGCCTTGATCCACATGGTGCAAGCCAATCCACTTTGCGGGAAGCCCCATGAGGATGCCAATGCTCATCTCCAGCACTTCATGGAGGTGTGTGGAACGTTTACCATCAAAGGAGTGACGCCTGACGCTATTCGTCTTCATCTTTTCCCATTCTCGTCATTGTGAAAGGCGAAGCAATGGTTCTACGGCCACAAAGAAGAAGCCACCACCTGGGAGAGGTGTGCCAACGCAATCCTCAAGAAGTTCTTCCCGACGGGCAAAACCAATGCCCTTCGTGGAAAAATCTTGAGCTTGCAACAACAATCTGACGAGACGATTCCCGAAGCATGGGAACACCTCAAGGAGTACATTCGTGCCTGTCCTCATCATGGGATAGAAGACGGGCTCCTGATTCAAGGATTATACCACGGACTGTCTAGCATGGCCCGTAGTCACTTTGACGCTGCCGCTGGAGGGGCATTCCTCCAACACACCATGAGGAATGCCAAGGACCTCATTGAAAAGATGGTACTCAACCAAGGATGGAGTGAGGAACGTATCTAGCCAAAGAAGAGAGTTATGCACACCGTCAATGAGGTGGACATGCTCTCTGCCAAGATGGACCTCTTAATGAAGAAGATAGAAGAAGGTTCCAAGAAAGAACGAGAGGCCATCTACCCCATTGCCGCCGCACAAGCTATTGAAGCTGATCCATGGTGCGAGGTGTGCGGGGGAAATGATCACTCGGGCAACAATCTCCCGAGACATCGAAGGAGGACGTGAACTTCTTCTTCTTCTTCATCATCATCATCATCATCATCATCATCGTCATCATCATCATCATCAACAACAACAACAAGAAGGAAACTGGAATTCACGCCCCTTCTACCAAGGTAATGGAGGTAATAGCAATTACAATAAAAAGATGATTCTTATAATAATCAGCCTTAATTGAAATATCTTGTTCTTGGTCAATCTAAAATTAACGATGGTATTAATAAAAAATGATTGCCACTGATAAAGTTCTTGAAACTCTTGATGAGAAAATGGATAGTTTTGCCACTGCTATGAAAAATCAATTGAGCTTTAATAAAATGTTAGAAACCCAATTAGCTCAATTAGCAGCAGCTATGCCATCTCTAGAACAAGGTAAGATTCCTGGGAAACCAGAGGATCCGATTGAGCATGTTAATATGGTCACAACGAGGTTCGGTAAGCCTCCACTTCGCTCCTATTGGGGCTATCTTCTCGATCCTCCCTTCATCATGAAGAAGGAAGATCCAGGCCATCCGACGATCAAGTGCTCAATTGGGCAAAAAACCTTCCACAATGCCTTCTATGACCTTGGATCAGGTGTCAACATCATGTCCAAGGTAACTTACGATAATCTACTAGGAGGACCTTTGGTCCCCACATGTGTTCATTTACAGATGACAGATCAAACAATGCGGTTTCCTGAAGGACTTGCAAGAGACATCTTAGTGAACATCCAAGATGAGTACATCTCCACCGATTTCATCATTTTTGACATGGGAGCTAATGTGGACGTTCCTGTCATCTTGGGAAGGCCCTTCCTCAACACCACCAACGCAATCATCTATGTGGGATCGGGCCAGATTCACTTCTAGTTCCCAAGTCACAAGGTAAAGTGTGCCTTCAATGGTTATAAATTTAACAAACAAGTCAAGGCACAACCACCAAGAAGAAGAGTTCAAGCTCCACGCAAAAAGAAGCAATACCTAGAGTCTAAGATCAATGAACTCAAGAAGGACAAACCCACCAATCCAAGACGGGTTTGGAAATCAAAGGAGGTGCACACTTCGTGGTCTCCATCTCCGGAACCATCAAGTGCACCCGAAGAATAAAGAAGAAGTAGAGTCCTGCTCCAAGGACTTAGAATCAAGGAGCCTTTGCCAAAAGGTAAGTCGGTAGTTATCTTTTATTTCCTTTATTTCCCTTTTGCATTTAGTTTAATTCTTTAACCATGCTTAAAATATAAAAATAAATAAACAATTGGTCAATAAAAACTTGAGATTAGTTTAGCTCTAAAAATTGACAAAAGATAGGTCCATAAGGGGGGTTGGCCGACACCCCTATGTACCCTATATTGTCTTGTTTAAATAGGGGTAACTTTGTGACCTTGTAAAAGAAAAAGAAAAGGAATGGAGACCTATAGGTGTCGGTCGACACCCCTAGGGGTCCCTTGGTCACCTATCTCTCTTCCCCATCTTTCTTTGTCTAAGAATCTCATGATTTGAGTAGTGAGAAATTCAAAATTCAGATTTTTGCTTTAGGAGACATCTCTTTAGCTTTGTCATGCTTTGAAAAAGAACACATCAATCACTTTTTGGTTAAAGCATGACACACTCTTGTCTCCCACTACTCCTTGTTCAAAGTGGGGAATCATGAACAACCTTTCACTTTCACTTTGTCATGCTTTGAAAAAGAAAAACACATCAATCATCTTTTGGTCAAAGCATGACATGCTTTTGTCCCCCCATACTCTTTGTTTAAAGAGGAGAATCTTGAGCACTTTGGCTCAACTTTTGATCACATCACATAGCATGCCTTACCTTTCACCAAGCACTAGGAAAAGTGTGAGTGGAATCTCCACTTTGGAGCTTTTCAGAGAGGTCGTCCGACCTTATGATTGCACCTCCTCCCTTCCCTTTTGCTTTGTGTAAGGCATCTCTTAAAGATAGTGCTCATGGCACCCAAGGGCATGCCCATAGGGGGTCAGCCGACCACCCCTTGGTGCCCCCTTGGTGCCATCTCCTTCCCCTATAAAAGCCCATGCAAGGAGAGCTCAAATCCTCACTCCAAACCAGAATCCAGTTCTAGCTCAAACCATTCCTTGTCTTGCTCTCTCCTCTCTACTCTCTAGTGAAGTTCTTAGCTCTCAAAGAGAATTAGTGCTACTCTCTCTCAAGTCCACAAGAAAATATCTTGTCTTCATCAAGCTTCTCTTAGCTCAATCCTCTCCTCACAAGGCAAACTAGCAAATCCACTCTACACAAAACCTTGTCCTAGTATTGTCCTTGTGCCTCTCTTCCTCTTTAGAAGATGAAGAACCCCTTGAAATGCGTATTCAAGAAAGAAAAACAAGCTCTAAGTGGGAGTACGTCTTGACGCTCCCACCAATCCGAGGATACTTCTCAAGAAAGGAGAAGGGGAGGTTCTGCCCGATATACTTAGGAGAACATCCCAAACGAAGGACAACCTCAGGAGGAGGAAGAATCACCGATGGAGATGCCTCACCTTGGTGCACTCATGGTGCAACCAATGAGAATGTATGGTCAACAAAGTGGTCTCTGGTTCGACCAACTAGAGTACCAGAGATATCTCTCTCTTCGGGATCAATCCTTCGAGCATACGAGGATATTGAATCCAACTCTTCTCTCCAACGCAGGTATGGACACCGAATTTGATACTATCTTTTCTACCATTAGTTGGTCTAGCTTTTTGCAAGTAGATGAACCTGGAATTAAAATGCTCAGCTTAGAGTTTTTGTGCTCTCTACAAGTCTCTAATGATGAAATATCTTTCCACATGTTTAATCAAAGCTTTAATCTAACTTGGATCCAACTAAATGTTGCTCTCAGTTTTGATGATTCATGCTTGCTTGATTTAGATCTTGCCATGCGTAGATTTAACAAAAGGAATTTTTTTTATCTCTGCCTTAAATAATTGCTCAAACCCCATATCTGAGGAAATCCATAATCCAACCCTTCGTTGCATTCATCTTTGGATGAACATAACCTTGTTTCTCGGAAATGATGCTAGCATGCTTAAAGACATAGAATTAAAATTGCTCTATGCCTTGGTCAATAAAATTCGAATCTCTCTTGTAAAATGTCTAGTGGAATTTTGGCAAGAATCAATCGAAAGTGATGAACCCATACAATTCATATCTTTAATCACTCATCTTGCCGAATCCATGAACTTGTTAAATGGAACCTACCCGTTTGAATATATCTCTTCACCTAGAGCAGTAATTTCAGAAGAATATCTTACAACTGCTCAAATGCTAAAAAGAGGTCCCAGGAATGGACTCAAAATGCTTTATAGTGGCCATACAACTGGGTTCCTCTTCCAAATAGGAAACGTCAGTTGTATAGGACCCATAAACTAACCCTTGATTTAGATCAAGGAAATGGGCAAAGAGGTATTGCAGGTACAAATAGGAGAGCATAAGAAGGGCTATACTTTGTTCATATGGAGCAAGGTGGTCCTTCTCGAGGAGCTATTGGCGAGGAGGAAGATGATGCAACCTCCGATGCCATGGGTACTTCCAGTGGAATGCCTCGTCGGCCACCACGCCCTCAAGGACTGTTGACACTCCTTAAGTATCAATTTTAAGTGTCAACTAAGCAACACACCACCTAGACATAGGGTTTTAACTGACAGAATTCCACAAGTTTTGGTGTTTATCTGTTTCTGCAGGGAGACAACTGCAAAATAGCAAAAGAGGCCCACAATTGAAGGACCGAGAACGGCGACCAGAGGGGGGGGGGGGGGTGAATGGGAGCCTCAAATTTCTCTCAAAATATTCGGGCCACTCTTCCTAAAAACCAAATCTAGTTGCTGGGTGCTCAACCTCCCCCGAGCAATGCGAGCGGGGATTCAGACGAAAACGAGCAAATGAAAGCTCACCAGCAGTGGAGGAAACTCACCGGAAACCCCCAAGAATGAGTTCTCAACCCCTATGAGAAAGAGGCAAGAATCCCAAGCAAAATAGCCCAAAAGATAGGCGCCGGACGCTAGACAACAGGGCGACGGACGCTGGAAGACAGTGTGACGGACGCTCCAGGGCAGGGCATCGGACGCTGGCAACGGACTCTTAGGCGAGAGTCCTTCGGCCTTCCAGAGAGCCTGACAGAGACTGAGAAACTACCGAGGCGACGGACGCTATGAAGATCGTTCGTCGGCCTACCCGAGAGCAAAACAAAACTGCACAGCGCACAAGACGCGACGGACTCTGGGCGACGGACTCTGAAGAGCGCCCGACGCCAAATCGAAAGATGCAGACATGCCGAGCGACGGACGCTGACGTCAGCACGCACCAGTGTCCGACGCAAAACCCTCGGAGCGTCCGATGCCCCCGACAAACGCACAGTAAAGGCGAAAAAACGATTTTCTCTCCACCAAATCTTCCCAAAAACTCGACCAAATGTTCTCCACTAGCAACCCAACTTGGTAGACATGTTTCTAGTGCTATGGAGGAGCTATCCCGAGGAAATCATTGCTCAATTTGGTGAGAATCAAGGGGAAACGAGGATTTGGGGAAAATGGGCAAGAACGAAGCACACCGCAAAGAAATCGCCCGATCTACGCACTCGTGAGGTTTGAGGAGAAATCCTTCGGTGCAAAGATGCTCCTCATGAATACGAACAACTTGGTTCAAATGGATTTGCGAGAGCTACTCCCTATAAAGAGAAATCATCTTGGGAAAAAGAGAGAGCAAAAGCAAAACGCGAAGAACACAAGCAAAACGGGGACACAATCACGAAATCGAAGCCACCATGGCTTACGGAGGTTACGGCCTCTGATTTCTCGCAACAAACTCAAGTTCTTACAGAGGTTGGTAAAATCAACCTAGGGATCTTATGAGCTAGAGAGAGGGTAGAGAGAGAGTTGGGGCAAATGATTAGAGTTCAAGAGATGGGATGAGGATACCCCTTCATCCTCTATTTATCAGAGGCTTTGGCTATTTCCCAAAGACCCCCCTCGATACAATGAGTGAACTACCTAGCCTAAGCATTGCAGTCCAAGCTCCGGTAAATATCTCCTTCGATTTGAATGGACGGCCCCGCTTCCTGCCAGTAGTTGCCGTCGCCTCGACGCAACCTCCAGGATTCCGCCACGTGCCATCCCCGCTTCCTCGGAAGCTCCGCCTAGGTTTTGAGGCCCAAACCCAGGAAACCCGCCACCTGTAGCTTTGGGCTCAACTACCGAACCCCGAGTTTTGCGGCCCAAACTCGGAAACCGACGCGGATGGTTTTGAGGCCCAAACCACCAAACCACTCAACGCGAGCCACCTTGTCTTCGCCTGGTCAGACTTCGAGTCCCCTGAGCCTCCGCTTGACTCGCGCGTCCACCGTCTTGACTTGGTCGACTCGGTCTACCTCCATGTCTTCTCGCACTCGCCAGTGCCAAGTACTAGCCACCACAGCTAGTCCACCGGCGCCCATGGTCCCTCAGTCCGAGCCCCTCTTCCGCCCTTCACCGCTCTCAGTCCATCGGCACGGCAAGCCTCTACTCGACCTTCTCCACGCCATTGACCACTGTCACTAGGCATAGTACCTGCACACCACAAGCCGATAGACAGGCACACATTTGCTTTCGCAAAGATTAGTAGTAAGCCACTCAAACTGAAACGCTCAAGTGTTGGGCAATCACTCATCACAAAACTGAACATACATGGGTAATTATCTACCATGTGTTCGCAATCTCCCCCTTGATGAGCGCATTGTCAACACAAGTGCATTTCAGATTTGAGCCACAAGGTAAAGCTCTCCAAACGACCAAAAGCTAAGAAAGCCAAAACAGGGTCACTTGAGAGAAGAAAAACGCATCCAAAACTTGGTTCCCAAAGACATGGGCAACGGCTCGACGCAACCAAGCAAAACAAAGCTAGCCCTCAAGAAGAGGCAGAAACGGGCTCAAGACCGCTAGCAAGCCAAAGATACCAATCAAAGCTCTCAAAGCTCAGAATACCAATTGAAGCACTAAGGGAGCTCAAAGATACCAACTAAAGCGCATAAAACTCAAGAAGCCAATCGAAACCTTTCGGAGCCAAAACACAAGCTAGACCCTCCAGAAGAGGCAAAGGCTCAACACGTCTAGCAGAAGCTCCCCTAGGCGAAAGCATACTCAAGATACCAAAAAAAGTCAAAAAAATGCAAGAATTTCACAAAATGCACATTTTCTCCCCCTTGATCACATATCTCTCCCCCCTGCTTTCTTCCCATAATGCACAACTCTCCCCCTTAAGTGTAGATGGAGAGAAATGCACATCTCTCCCCCTTGTTGACACATGAATCTCATCAAAACTCAAAACTCAAGAACCGGCCACAAATGTCATGATATACAAAATGAGTACAACAAGCTTCATACATAGAGCTAAGACAATGAAAGGATGCTCTAAGTGATGTGATCCTGTGAGAATAGGAAAAGCTCTACGTGCCCAACTAAGACTCAGGTTGAGCTAAAGATCACTTTAGAAGCTATTTTAGAGAGCATTAAATGTGTGAGCAAGGAATGAGTATCACCTCCTAGAGACAACTAGACATGGCAAACAAGATAGGACCTATCTCAAAGCAATCTCATGTATAGCAAGTAAAACTATCCCTAGCAAAGTTCATACAACAAACCAATGACCCAACTAAATGAATTTTTCAAATTTCAGAGTTTTGCAGCCAAATGTTAGTTTTAGGCACATTTAAGTTGTATGCGAGTGGTTGTAAGCAAAGTGATGCCACTGCTTACCAACCGGGCGAAGTCAAAGGACTTAACACACCGTTTTTGGTCATACACGACACCGCTCAAGTATCAACCCATATGGGAAGCAGTCTCGAACACACGGTGAAGTGCTCACAATGCAAACCCAACTCGATCTTTCCAATTCACAAAACAAAGAGCAATTTCATTTTATATCAATTTTAAGCATGGTGCTCAATGGAAGTGAATGAAACAGTGAAGAGCCATAGTTACAAGCTATATATAAGGCAACCAATAAGGATCTTCAAAAGCCTACACATGCTAGTGCCATTTCAGAGGTGACATGGGGAATTAAATTCAATTTTAAAGCTTTTCTAACTTAGCTCTATTGCATATCAAGAGATCAAAGAGAGTCTAAGTTAGACAACAACATAGACACATAAAACACCTCAAACAGAGCATAGATTCATTATATCGGCTATAGGTATGAAGCTTAAAATGAACTATGTTACAAATACAAATGAGATGCAAAATGCAATGACACCTATTAACAACTAAAAAGACACCAATTAAAAGAAAGAGAAAGAAGAGGCAAATATGAACCAAAATAACTAAGATACACAAAGCTTTCCTCCTCTAAAAAGGAAAGCAAACACCCAACTCGCCCCGAAGACGAGAAAACGCAGCTTGATCGAGAGGTTTTGTGAGAATATTCGCAAGCCTGTTTTGGGTATCGACATGCCGGAGGTCAATGTCGCCCTTCTCATAGTGATCTCTCAAGAAGTGAAAGCGAACATCAATGTGCTTGGTCTTAGAGTGAAGCACGGGATTTTTGGCTACACTAATGGCACTCGTGCTATTGCAAAGCAGAGGCACTTTAGTAAGCTCAAGACCAAAATCCTTCAAAGTCACAATCATCTAAAGCAACTGCGAACAACAGCTAGCCGCGACAACGTACTCAGCTTCGCACGTCGACTGTGCCACGCTAGATTGTTTGCGAGAAGACCAAGACACCAGAGAAGATCCGAGAAACTGGCAAATCCCAGAAGTGGACTTTCGATCAAGACGACAACCGGCGTAATCGGCATCAGAATAACCACAAAGCACAAGAGAGGAGGAGGCGGAAAACCAAAGTGCAAATTCGGGAGTGAAGCGCAAGTACCTAATGATGCGTTTCACTGCCTGCTTGTGTGATGTTTGTGGGGACGCCTGAAAGCGAGCACACAGGCAAACGGCGAACTGAATGTCCGACCGGGTCGTCGTCAGGTACAGAAGCGACCCGATCATGCTGCGGTACTCGGTCTGGTCCACCGCTTCTCCTTCCTCATCCGCATCCAAGGCAGTAGTAGTTGTGACATAGGCGTCGAGAGGGGCTTTGCCTCGCCCATGTCAAACTTCTTCAAGATATTCTTCAACATACATGGGTACTTATCTACCATGTGTTCGCAACAATTAAGGATTACATAGACACATAAAACCTCTGTATGAAAAAAGCAATCTAGAAGACTCTAGAACCATCCCCCTGGAAGGAGACGCCTACCTGTTAGCAGGGTAGGCGGACACCCTCCACCCTAGGGTGGCCGCCCCAGGCAGAGAACCAATTAGGTTCCGCTTCACGGATTAGGGTTCCACCGCCTTTGAGGAGCAATCTACACCATACATCTAAGTCAGTTTGATCCGACGATCGACGTTCATTTGCATATTTTCCAGAGAGGATTCACCAGAGAATATCCCTTATGGATCTATTCTCTAGGGCTTAGCATTCAAGAGAAACTATCCTTAGTTTCTATGTGAGATTAGAGTTTACTCTTCTAGATTGAGAGAGATAGAGTGGAGGTGTGGATTGGAGGAAGCCCGGCCTGTCGGTGTCTCCTCTCCAGTTTGTACCTGCAGGATCAAGTCTCCTAACCCGAAGCTTGCTCCTAGGATTTCTTTGGTATTTTGACTTGTAATTCTAGTAAGTTCTCTGTTTATTATTCTTTGGTTTGTGAGTTTACTTTATTCTATTCGCGTAGAGAGTAGGGTAATCATCTCTAGCGTAAACGTGGTGTTTGGGCTAGGATACTCATAGATATCCCCTCTCTAGCCGGACCTGTGGTAGTAGCTCGGAACATGAAAATTCTGTAGATACCTTTGGATCCCACAATCCCGTTAGAAGGATCGGTAGGTGTCGGATACTTGATAATAGGGTACCCTAACACCGTGCTTCGCAAAAACAAAATCACCCTATAATCCTCCCTCCGATTCAGAAAGATCCCCGCCTCGTCCGTCCGAGGGTGACGTCATCACCCTCGGGGGCTCTCCTCCCTGTCCAACCAAGGGCAACACCATCTCACTCGGGGGCTCTCAGCCTCGTCCGAGCAAGGGTGACGTCATTCATGACGCCATCAACCTCGGGGGCTCTCCGCCTCATCCGACCGAGGAAGCGACACCACTCGCCAAAAAGGCACGGTACCGCCCATCCTCTTTACTGTTCCATTGCAGCCAGCCGGGCATGGGATGCCATAACTACCCCTGTTGAAAGCGCATAGGATGACGGCCATGCTGCCTAATTCCAGAATGATACTCGCCATGCCCTCATCCGCATGCGCAGGTAATGCGTACAGGGGTTATCCTATGTGTTGCACTATTCGACAGAATGCGGGGGTGCTTGGTCCTGTATTACCAACCCCTGCCCATGCCCAAACTAGGAAATAGGAGGTCTCTCGACTACGAGGCGCATGGCTACAACCCCTCCACAAGGCGAACAGTCCCGGCGGTGTATCTACAGACGCATTCTTCCCCGGGAAGGAAGTGGTTAAGGACGTCCCCAAGTCAACAAACCATACTAGGCGCACGTATCTCTCTCTCTCTCCCTACTGTACCTCTTCCTCTCTCCCTGTGTATAAAGGGAAAGAGGGACCCTCTCTCTTGAACCTGAACACTCATACACACACACAGTCGCATCCACGCGAGCACACACCAGAACCACGAACCTCATACACACGAGACCTGGGAACCCGCTTCCCTCTCTCCATTGCTTGTAGCTCCCCTCTACGAGCACCGCCCACGCTGGGTAACACGATCTTGCCACAAACTGGACGTAGGGCATTCGTGCCTAAACCAGTATACATCTTGTGTCCTCCTAGCGCAACCATTCGATCTCTAACACGCTTAGAAATTTACTCGTTGGCTGTCTAGACCCGCCATTTTAGACACCGACAGTTGGCGCGCCAGATAGGGGTGCTTTGCGTGTCACCCACATTTTTTCGAGTTTCAGATGGAATCTCGTCACGTCAACTTCACGCCAGGCTCCATCGTTCATTTTGGCAGCCTGGAGTTCCAGTGCCACGGGCAGGGGGCCGACCTGGTCCTCCGTCGCCCCGCGGCATCCTCCGAGGTAGCCGTGGACTCCGTCTCGGCGTCCATGGCCCAGTTTGGCTTGTCTCCTTCCAGGGGATGAACTGTTCAGGGGACAGCCGTCCCCCGAGCCGATTACCCCGAGTTCGAGCGCCAGCTCGACACCTTGATGGGTCCCCAGCCGACACAGGGGTCCCTCCACAACCTGTACTTCGCTCTCGCCAACGTGATGGCGCAGCTCGCAGGAGGACAACCGCTCTCCCCCGAGCTCATCTCGGCGCCCGCTCCAAAGGCGCCACCATGCGGCACGCGGAATGCCACCGCGTCCTACTTGGAGGCGGTGGCCATGGGTTTCTTTGCTGACCCCGCAGAGGGGACATGCATCGGGCTCGCGTCTCACCATCTTCGGTCCGTCTCCGACCTCCTCACAAGCTCAGAGGCCACCTCAGATGCCGACTCTAGCCGCGGGAGCGTTGATCCTTGTGAGCCCTTGGACTTCGAAGGTCTGGGGGACAAGGAGGCCTTCTACGGTTTCTTGCACGTCAGCGATTACCTGCTCAAATCCGGTTCGAGCGGCCGTAGCACTTCAAAGGTCTGGGGGACAAGGAGGCCTTCTACGGTTTCCTGCACGTCAGCAATTACCTGCTCGAATCCGGTTCGAGCGACCGCAGCATCGGCTGCGGCCGCAAGTGCTTCATGTGCGACTCGCCGCAACACGGAGCAACTATCGACGCCACCATCAGGATGGCGACGATGACGACGTCCACACGCCCATGGCTGGGGTGGAACCATCCGTGCTCGCGCTGTAGGGTGATCCACAACCTTCGGACACCCGACAGCAACGGCTGCACGATGTCCGCGACATGGATCTAAAGCTCCAGAAGGGGCAACGCCACGTGACAAAAGTTTAACAAAAGTATAGATAACCTCAAGAGCTTTCCAGAAATGTTTGCTACACCATCATAGGATTAACAGAGAATAAATTATGATCATTTTACTGCACTGCTGTTTACAGAAATCATAAGTTTTACAGTTACATATGTGACACTTATACAAGTTATATGCTACAGATGGTGAACAGCAAGAGGAACGCTGCTAGCAACGAGAACTTGCCACCACCACCCCCTGTTAGCATGGAACAACTACTCATGATGCAAACTCAACTCATGCAGCAGATGGCACAAAATATTCAAAACTTGCAGAACAACAATGGCAATGGCAATGACAATGGCAATGCACCCCCTTAGGTTAAGGATAAGAGGGAAGAGTTTCTCAAGGGACACCCACCGGTGTTCAAGCACTCCACTGATCCCCTCCAAGATGATGACTGGCTTCGTGCAATTGAGAGGCAACTTGAGATTGCACAGTGTGATGATAGAGACAAGGTGCTCTATGCTGCTGGTCAACTCCAGGGAGCAGCCCTAGACTGGTGGGACTCTTACCGCTTCGGACGTAACGAAGCCAATCCCATAGCATGGCAGGAGTTCCGTGAGGCATTCCGCTCTCACCATGTCCTTGTAGGCCTGATGCGCCTAAAGAAGAAGGAGTTCTTGGCCCTCAAGCAAGAGGGTATGTCTATTGCTGAGTACCGTGACAAGTTCACTCAACTGTCGCGGTATGCTTTTAGAGAAGTGGCTGAGTATGAGAAGAAGCAGGAGTTATTCATGGAGGGCTTGAATGATGGCCTTCAGTACCAACTGCTTTCCCATAGCTTCGCTAGTTTTCAACTGCTGGTGGACAAGGCACTTGTGATAGAAAACAAGTGCCGTCAGATGGAGGACAAGAAGATGAAGTTCCAGGGATAGTCCTCATCGTCCGGGAACAACACTCGCTATCGCCCATATGTTTAGCAGGCTAGCAATCAGCAGCGCTACCAGGGCTAGTCCAGTGCCACCAGCTGTGCACCTCAGCAGTACCAGCGTGCACCGTAGCAACAGCAGCAGCAGTACTGTGCTCAGGGGCAGCATCAGCCTCAGAACAACTATAACACACCAGCTAGAAGCACTACCTCCAACACTCCAACCAAGAATGGTGCACCAACTATACCAAGGGCACCAGTAGCTGTCAATGACAACAAATGCTTCAGCTGCGGTGAACCAGGACACTACTCCAATAGGTGCCCCAAGAAGGTGGTGCAGAACAATGTCCATGGGAAGATCAACCACGTGACAGCTGAGGCCGTACAGGGAGCACCGGACGTGATGCTTGGTATGTTCCCAGTTAATTCAAATCCTGCCTTAGTTTTATTCAATTCTGGTGCATCGCATTCGTTCATTACACAAAGTTTTGTCAAGAAGTGTGATATACCCATGACTGCATTGAAAAACTCTATGGTAGTAAGCTCACCAGGAGCAGAAATGCAAGCAAACCTTAAATGTCCAATAGTGAGTATCATCTTAAGGGAGGTAGAGTTCACAGCTAGTCCAGTGGTTCTCAACTCCTTTGGTATAGATCTTATCTTGGGTATGAACTGGTTAAAGCAAACAAAGGAAGTCATACAGTGTGAAAATAAAACAGTTCAGCTAATGACACCCTCAGGAGACAGAATTGAGGTAGAAGTCTGTATGTCAGCCAAACACTACTATATAGTCAATCAGTTGGAAAGCACAGCTGTAGAAGGCATGCACATAGTGGGTGAATATCATGATGTCTTCCCCGATGAGTTGCCAGGTATGCCACCTGATCGTGACATTGAGTTTATAATTGAGCTTTTACCTGGAACTGCACTCATAGCTAAGAGACCGTATAGAATGGGAGTGAATGAGTTAGCAGAACTTAAGAAACAACTCAAAGAACTGCTAGATAAGAAATATGTTCGCCCTAGTTCCTCACCCTGGGGAGCACCAGTACTTTTTGTAGAAAAGAAAGATGGTACACAGAGAATGTGCATAGACTACAGATCTCTCAATGAGGTAACAGTAAAGAATAAGTATCCTTTAGCTCGGATCGATGATCTTTTTGACCAGTTGAAAGGAGCTTGTGTGTTTTCTAAGATCGACCTCCGATCTGGATACCACCAGCTAAATATTAGACCTTCAGATATACCCAAAATAGCTTTTGTGACTCGTTATGGATTATACGAGTTCACTGTCATGTCTTTTGGTCTCACAAAGGCACTAGCTTACTTCATGTATCTGATGAACAAAGTGTTCATGGAATATCTTGATAAGTTTGTAGTGGTCTTTATCGATGATATCCTGATCTACTCTAAAGATGAAAAAGAACATGAAAATCACCTAAGGCTAGTCTTGCAAAAGCTTAGAGATCACCAACTCTATGCTAAGCTTAGCAAGTGTGAGTTCTGGTTAAAGGAAGTCTCTTTCCTTGGTCACATCATCTCTAATGGTGGAGTAGCAGTAGACCCTAAAAAGGTTAAAGATGTACTAAGTTGGAATCCACCTGTGAATGTGAGTGAGATTCGGAGTTTCCTTGGTTTGGCCGGTTACTATAGAAGGTTCATTGAAGGATTCTCTAAACTAGCAAAACCGATGACCATCTTGCTAGAAAAAGATGTTAAGTTTGTGTGGTCTAAGGAATGTTAGGCTAGTTTTGATGAGATGAAAAAGAGGTTGACCTCAGCTCCAGTGCTTATCTTACCTGATATCTCTAAGAGCTTCTCTATCTACTATGATGCTTCTCGTCTGGGTCTGGGTTGTGTACTTATGCAAGAAGGCAGGGTTGTGGCCTATGCATCTAGACAGTTGAGAAAACATGAGTTGAACTACCCAACACACGATCTGGAGTTAGCAGCAGTAGTATATTCTCTCAAAATATGGAGGCATTACTTGATAGGTCATAAGTTTGAAGTATATACAAATCATAAGAGTTTGAAGTACATATTCACTCAGACAGATCTGAACTTGAGACAACGGAGATGGTTAGAGCTGATCAAGGATTATGACCTAGAGGTACACTATCACCCTGGTAAAGCTAACATTGTAGCAGATGCCTTGAGGAGAAGGAGACATGCAAGCGTAGCTCACATGAGTCAGATGTCTGAAGAGTTGTGTGCTGAATTCAAGTATCTTAACTTGAGTTTAGTAACCAACATCATGGAGTTAGAAGTCGAACCTACTTTGGAACGTGAAATCCGAGAAGGTCAGCTTACTGATGAGAGAATTCAGAAGATTGCGGAACAGATTGTGATTGGTAAAGCTCCGGGTTTCAGGATGGATGATCAGGGAACAGTGTGGTTTGGTAAGAGGATATGTGTGCCAGGGATAAAGTCTATTCGTGAGTCTATACTTCGAGAGGCCCATAACTCGGCTTACTCTATACACCCAGGTAGCACTAAGATGTATCTAGGTCTAAAAGAGAGATACTGGTGGTATGGTTTAAAACGTGATGTAGCTGAACATGTGGTCATATGTGATACATGCCAAAGAGTCAAGGCAGAACATTAGAGGCTAGCAGGTTTACTACAACCAATGAAGATACCTAAGTGGAAGTGGGAAGAAGTCGAGATGGACTTTATAGTGGGTCTACCTCGTACACAGAGAGGTTATGACTCAATATGGGTTATCGTTGACCGTTTAACCAAAGTGGCACATTTCATACCTGTTAGGACCACATATTCCAGAGCAAAGTTAGCAGAACTCTATATGGAAAGAATTGTGTGCTTACATGGGGTTCCCAAAAAGATAGTCTTTGACAGAGGTACACAATTCACGTCACACTTCTGGTAGAAGCTACATGAGTCTATGGATACTAAGTTGAACATTAGCTCAGCTTATCATCCACAGACATATGGCCAAACTGAAAGAACAAACCAGATACTAGAGGATATGTTAAGAGCTTGTGCTCTACAATATGGTACGAGTTGGGATAAGAGTCTACCTTATGCAGAGTTCTCTTATAACAATAGTTATCAGAAAAGTCTCAAAATGACACCGTTTGAGGTATTATATGGAAGAAGGTGTAGGACACCATTATATTGGAATCAAACAGGAGAAAGCCAAGTGTTTGGACCTGAAATCATAAAAGAGGCAGAGAAACAGGTACACACAGTGAGGCAGAATTTGAAAATAGCTCAATAACGACAAAAGAGTTATGTAGATACAAGAAGAAGGAATCTGGAATTCTCAGTGGGTGACTATGTATACCTTAAAGTATCACCTATGAGAAGTGTTAAGAGGTTTCATACCAAGGGAAAGCTATCTCCCAGGTATGTGGGACCTTTCCAAATCATTGGCAGAAGAGGAGAGGCAGCTTATCAGTTGGAATTACCCGAGAGCTTGTCAGGTGTACATGATGTGTTTCACGTGTCACAACTCAAGAAATGCTTAAGGGTACCCGAGGAACAATTTCCATTGGATGATCTTGAGATTCAGGATGATCTATCTTATAAAGAACAACCCATAAAGATTTTGGAAACAGCTGAGAGAGTCACAAGAAGTAAGGTCATAAGAATGCACAAAGTACAGTGGAGTAGGCACTCAGAGGATGAGGCTACTTGGGAAAGAGAAGAGGATCTCATATCAGACTATCCATATCTTTTTCCATCTTCCAAATCTCGAGGACGAGATTCATCCTATGGGGGGTAGGTTTGTAACACCCTAGTTTCAACTTTTGCAAATAGAGGTTAAATTTGAGCTTTCTATTCAATTTATATTCATGTCAATGTAGGGGAAATAAAACTTTTTGGAATAAAAGCAATGAATCTAGAGCATAGTAACATGATTGTTGCATTCATGCTGAATTTTGTGGATTTTGGTTGAGTGTAGGTTAGCTCAAATTCAAATCTCTTTTGAAATTGACCTTGTTTGTAAAACCAGAAAAAGAAAAGGAATTCTTCTCTCTCTCTCTCTCTCTCTTTCTCACCATTTTGGCCCATCACCACAACCAGCCCGAGCCCCCACCCACACTCCGTCCTCATCCCACGGTCCAGCCCAGCGCTTGGGCCAGAGCTAACCGGCTGTTGACACAAAAAGCATCAGATCTGTGAACACCTCGGGCTATTACCCAAAGCTTGGTATTCCGGAGGTGTGCCAGTCGATTTGACCAATCAATCGACAAGGATTATAACTAGAACAAACTGAACGAGACGACAACGATGCGCCCGGACGTCAAGGCTCAGATTGATCAAGGATAACTAGAGCAGAGATGAACGAGGCAAACAGCGATGCGCCCGGATTGCCAAAGCTCAGAGGTACTCCCACGCGGAACTAGCAAGGATTTGACGGAGGTCAGGATGATGCAGCCCATCGAAAGCTTGAAGAACTCGTTGAAAACTACAGCTAATGCAGTAAAAGGGTAAATTGCGATAAAAAGTAGAATAAGATAAAATTGGTTTGTTTTTGAATTGGATTGATTGTTATTCCGTAGCCCTCGGGCACATATTTATACTCCCGCATGGAGAGTTGTACAAAGACACGACTCGTACCCTTCCTAAAACAAACTCCTAACTTTAAGGAAACTGACTCACGCAGGAGTCGGATCTAAAACAATAATATTTATTTTCCTAAACAAACATACCTATTTTAAAGGAAGATAAACGACTCATGCAAGAGCCAGACTCAAACTACCATAACAATAACAATACTGGCAAAACACCAGTTTCCTTATACTTCTCCTCGATGAAAACTTTCCATCGGCAGATCCCTGTGACTTCCTTCTTCGGCCACCTGTGGTCTTCTGCTGCCACCAAGTGCTAAGCCACGCCCATCGGCATCGGCAATACTTTACCGATCGGCAATCGACAACATCTCCCGATTAGCGACCTTTGCGCTGGTAACTGTCTTCACCTATCATTCCTAATCGGCAACCACCCTTCATCGACAATCGACAATGACCCTTCATCGGCAGTTGGTAATGACCTCCCATCGGCAATCAGCAAAGACTCTTCATCGGCAATCGGCAATACCTCTTTGTCGGCAATCGGCATCAGCAACTTCATAGATTAAGCTTTTCACCAATTAACCTTTGTCGGCAAGAACCACCCAGTCTCTATCGGCAGCACACTTGACCTTCCCGCGACACTCCCATCGGCAATATTGGCTCATACTTTACCGATGCCGATGGTAAACGGCCACTGACCAGTCAAACCTTAGCACATTTGACACGTGCCGAAAAACGGTGTCAACACATGCCCCCCAGTTTCGGGACGTATAATATTACGTGCCGAAATTCTCTCTACTGTAGCCGTTGCCGTAGCCGTTACCTCCAAGATAGATGTATGGTTTCCTCGATCCCCGCGTGTGGAACTGCAATTTAATAATAAAATCCCTCAATTGTAGCACAAACAGTTGCAGACCACCTCGATCACCGCGCGTATCTACCGCGGGCCTCTCCACATTCCTGCACAATGTGAAACAGAACCCCAAACTGCCCCTGAGTAAGATTATAAAAGTTACCGGGATCCACACCGCCTTTTTACGCTGAGTCCACCTTCACTTTCACCTCCTTGCCTTTGTCTTCAACCTCCAGCCTCTCTGAAGAACACGAACTCGAGCAACAGTACTCTTCCACAATCCAAGGACGAACTGCAAGCACTCCCTCGACTCCAATGGCGATCCAGGTCGACATCCCAAAGGTAAGACTTGTTCTTTTCCCAATCCAGCCTCCTGCCAATTTTCTCGCGCGAATCTGGATCTATCTCCGTTCCTCTTCTGATTGTTCCTCGTCTTTTCCTTCGAATCCTAGGAACTGTACGACAAGGTAGTGATTCCACTCGCCGGTTCCACCTTCAGTTGCTTAGGCCCCATGGGGAATCCAGATCCCAGTTATATAATCAACGCGGAAACCAACCAGATCCCATTTAGATCTGAATGTTTTGGTTTAGGATTGTGGAAGGACACTTTCCGATCATGGCCCAAGCCCACCAAAGGGTGGAAGAACTGGTATCTTAGGGTGGCTAGGGCGCAACAAGTTTACAGGCAAGAGCGCAGCTTGGACCAATGTATCAGGCTCTCCATTGCTGATATGGAGAAGAATGAGAACATGTTAATAGCTGCCTCTTACTTCTGGTCGGACACCTTGAATGCTTTCTTATTCCAACACAGACCAGCCACCCCCACTCTTGCCGATGTCCACATGTTAACCGGCCAAGACGTCTCTTCTGCCGATACCTTCTCCTTATTCAACAGGAAAGCTGAGCATAGAGTAAACACTCGGAACATCGGCGGTTGGACAGGTTACATTCAGGAATACCAGAAAACGGGATCGGTAAACCAGAGGGAGCATGCCACTTTCCTGAACATGTGGCTGGACAAGTTCATTTTCTGCGGTAGGGCAGTTGGACCTACGACCATGTATCTCCCAACAGCTGAGCTGCTTGCCGATGGGACAAGATTTCCCCTGGGCAGATATCTCCTAGGATCGGTATATCATCTCCTCCATCAAGTATCCCAGAAGTTACTGCTCGGTGAACACATCGGCAACCTTGGAGGCCCCTGGTGGTTTATCAACATGTGGCTGAACGCACATATGCAGAAAGCGCTCCAGCTTGACTTGTTCGCCCAACATTTCCCGAGAGACATACCAGAAGACCACCAGTGTGAGGAGGATGAATCAGCAACTCGCCCTCCACTCAACTTTGGAGAGGCCACTATAGTGCTGCCAGGGACCGATGCCGATGCGGAGCAATTCGGTCTATTTTTTCAGAAGTTTTACAATGGAATTCCTGCCACAGAACGGCTCTGGTGGCCATATGCCAATGAAGACAACCAGTTCCCATTGCTATTTAATCTTACCGATGGGAATGTGCCTGAGAACCAGATAATTATGAAGGCCAGCATCATTCCCCGAGCTATCCCAGTGAACATCTTCGGATCGGGAAAGAATGCCCCTCCATCATTTGAGTTTTACTACCCATCGGTAGCGGCAAGACAGCTAGCGTTTGGTCAATTGCCGATCAAGCTTTGCTATTCGAAGGTAGTGAAACCCAGGCAAACATTCTCCAGCGCTCTAGAATGGAACAAGGTTGTCAACCTTCCTCCCCACGCCGATGTATCAGACCTTGACCTGTCCTCTTGGTCACCAACCTCTTTTATTACAAATGAGTACAAGTCTTGGTGGTAAGAATGGAGGTGTCAACTGTTTGCCAAGTCGTCGCACTACTATCGGCACATGATCGACGCCGATCACATCGTTCCCGATGACGTAGTGAGTCTTCTATTCCGATGCATTCCTTATTACTTTACCTTTGTCATCGGCATCTAACCCCTTTACACTTAACAGGTTGACGATCCGATTCCTCCGACGAGCAGGAGTGGCAAGCCCTTCAAACTCCGAATGATGAGTCCCATATCACTCTTCGGTAACAAGGCCCCTTCGTTAGCTGCCTTCACTCCTCAATAGGTACCTTCATCGACACCTGTAAACGCCAAGGCTACATCGGCCGCTGCTGCTGCCCTGACGTGGGTGTTTGCAGTAAACTTATCTTCACTCGCCGATTACATAAAGTTTCATCGGCAATATTTCATTTTTATATAACTTGCACTGAATACTTTCAGGCTATGAGATCATCAGCAACTGCTCTAAGCAAACAAGCGCCTCCAAGTTCGGCTGCCGATGCCCCCCAATCCTCATCGAAACGGGCTGGATCTTCTTCTGCTGTCGCGCCATGGAAGAGGAGGCGCTTGAGGCTGGCTAGCCCATCTTCATCATCGGCACAAGTCGCACCACGAACTGTCGGCGCGTCGTCGGCAGAGACTCCATCGGCTCCTATCCCAGATCAGCCGATGGACGACGTCCTCGGTCATGAGGCAGTTCCATCCGCTGCAGAAGCGTCGGCGGTATCGGCATTGGCACCGTCAGCCGAAGCTCCCAATGAAGAAACACCCTTAATGGCAGCGGAGGCGGCATCGGCACCATCAGCCGATGTCCCTGATGAGGCGACTGTACCTGCAGCAGCCGAAGCAACATCAGTATCGGCGCCATCAGCCGAAGTCGCTGATAAGACAGCTCCGCCCATCGTAGCGGCAAAGGCAATATTGGCATCGGTACCAACCGAAGACCCCGATGAAAGAGCGGTATCACCGCCACAACCAAGTATTACGCCAGAAGCAACGCTAGCGACAATACTACCATCACCGACGGCGTCAACTGCTCCTCTGACAGAAGCTTAGTCATCGGCAACCGCTGCCGATGTTCAAGATGAGGCTGGGCCATCTAATATGCCAAGTCCTGGGCAAGAAATTCGCTTCAAGATGGTAAGTTAATCACTTGAAAATTCTAGTATAATCTTTAGATCGGCATATTTTAACCCCTCTGTGTTCAGGCCCAAGATTCTCCAGATAGTCTTTTCTCCTTCAGCCTCAACCCGCAAGATGAAGATAGACGCCAAGGCCCCCTCCAAGAAGACAGCATGTTTTCCTTCTCGGTTGACATACCCGATGACGAGGAGGAAGAGAGCTCTGTCCCAGCTCTATCGGCAGAGATCAAGACCAAGCTTGAGGCACTACTTTCCTTGCTGCTACAAGACACATCCCAGCTCATTCAAGACTCATCGGCAGCAAGGATTGCTTTCAAAGACATCCAAAGTTATCTCCCTGCCGATATGGCAGAAATCCTTCTCCAGGCAACCTTCCTCGACATCAAGCAAATTCAATACCAGCGGCTTTCCCGTCGGATTGCCGATAGGGCTGCCCAATCCAAGGGCGAGGAAGAGAATCTTAGGTTCAAGAATATTGCCGATGAAAAGCACAAGGGCATTGGCCAGGCAGAAGTCTCCATCAACGGCCTTGATCAAGAAATTACTCGGCTATCAGCCAAAAAAGAAGAGCTGTTGGCCGAGTTACAAAAGGTTGAAGAGAACCTGACCGCAGCCAATCAACAGAGAACCCAATTATCCGATACCATCAGGGTTTTGCGGCAAGAGAGAGACCAGAACGCCCGGCAAGCCATCTCGTGGAAGAAGATCAAGCCAGTCGAGGGTTCTGCCGATGCCGACATCAAGTAGATGGACGAGATAGAATAGATTCGCCTGCGTGCGATATCAGTCATTCACTCCTTGCTGTAATTTATTTGTCGTATCACCAACAATGTAACTCCGATACTTAATTCTAGGCCTTGTAATATAACGTTTACACGTTTTTACTGATATATTATACTTTTCCCTTTCATCGGCATCCAAACGAGCACGCCATATATCAACTCTTTCGAGAGTTTCTGGAGTGTACGCTTTGCTGGAGACAGACTGTCTTGTCCGATAAGAACTTGATTAGGAGACCACTTCAGGTCTAGAATTCAATCCCGATCGGTAAAATCAATCTCCACGCCAGAGTACCATCGGCAAATTCGTTCACCCAGTCATCGGCAATCATCATCGATACCATAACTCATCGAATCGGCTAAAACCCTGAGTAATCCTAACTTTTAAACAGACCCTGGTATTTAGCCTGATCGGCAACGAGGCTTCATACTCCCATCAAATCAAAATTAGGACAATGCCGATAGATCCACCAAAGAGTACGAGGAGGAACTTCCAGAGCGCATGCACCACACACTTAGTCATCGCACGCAAGCGTGGCAGAATCATTCTCACGACCATCTTCTGGCAGTTAACAAATTTATCGGCAGTGCGGTGGCTCATACACAAACCATCGGCAGGTGCCCCCAAGTATAATAATTGAAATCGTCAGTTTACCGAGTGCATCCCCAAGCCAACAGGTCCAAGATTGACCTCGATTAGACCATCGGCAAAATATTGCCGTCTGCCGATGGATCTCCATCCTTGCGCTTTGGCCTCCACTGTTTCTCCCTTGAGGGTTTTGCATCATCGTACAGTTCATTGCGGCGTTGGCGCTGAATTCTTCTTTTCTGGGTTTTTGTTAAACCCTTAGGGCACCACTGAGGGAGTTTGTTCCTCCAGACAGGCTGGTGCTGCCTTTCATTATTTGCATCGGCTTCCTTCCCGATGTTCGAGTCTCGGGAGAATACTGCCTCATCAGGTATTCTTGTCTTGGTCCGCTCCTTGTTCTCCTCTTGATCAACCTGCCCGCCAAGTTTGCTATGGGCATTAAGTTCACCCCCTAGCCGGCGATGTACCGATCTCCTCTCTCTGAGCGGCTTAGCGCACCTAGATGCCCGATCATCCAAACAAGGCTTGCTGATACCCGTTGCATTTAGGGCAGTCGTTGGCAGTAGGTAGCTTCATGCCTTCTTCCCAACAGTGAATGAAGAAGAGACACTTCCAATGATTTTTCCGACGAAGCCATTCCCGATGTTCTTCTTCTTCCTGCCGATATCGTTCATCTCGTGATTGCCGATAGTTCTCCTCGGTAGCTTGTGCGTGATTACTATACCAAGAGCCCTGCTGACACAACCACCTTTACCGGCAATCCTCTTGCCATCCCTATCATCGACAAACTTTCCGACGTCGCGCTCAGCCACTTGATGATCAGGATCTACCGATGCACTCTTTCTAGCAGTGTCCGATGTCAGCACCTTGGTCTTTCTACCGGCTTCCACCATATTATTTGGAAACGGGCGCTGATCAATTTCCATCGGTTTCTGGACTTGAGGACTTTCAAATTGTATTCGTCCAGAGTCAATTTCTGACTGCAACTGCTGCCTGAACACTTTGCAGTCATTGGTACTGTGGGAAGTTGCATTGTGCCACTTGCAGTACCTGGTATCTTTGAGTTCCTCGGTCGATGGAATTACCTGATTAGGGGCTAGCTTAATTCGCCCTACCTGAAGCAATAAGTCAAATATCCCATCGGCCTTCGTGACATCGAAGGTGAACTTTCCAGCCCCATTCTGGTTGAGCGCGCAAGGCATCGGCTCCCCATCATCTACCCATTCAACAGAGCCGACATTCATCTCGTCATCTGATTCAGAGCCCCCTTGTCCAATGAAGAGCACCTTTGCGCCCCAAATCTCCCTGGGCTCAAATGATTCAACATCCTGATCGGCTTCGATGATATCAAAGGCGAATTTCTCCAATTCAGCAGTGTCAAGGCTTGGCTCTTCGTCCGGCTCTGAATGTTCTATCTTCTTGGTCGAAAACGCCTTTGTGTCTGGACCTTGCCGATGCGTAGATTCGCTCTCTAGTTGAGCAGATGGATGCATCCCTTCATGTTCCCGTAGTGAGCAAGCCGGAGCAATTGATACATCAGCAGCACCAATCTTTGGACATCATGCATCGGCTGTCTAACCGATGAGCAATCCTGGATGCTTACTGATTGAGTAGATTGATGCACCTCTTCACATCTTTGCATTAAGTAGGCCGGAGCGATCGGCTCATTGACAGCACCAACCTGTTGAATATTGTGTATCAGTTGATTGACCGATGGGCCACTCTGGATGTCCACTAGTTGATGTACTTCATATCCCTGTGGCGAGCAAATCGGGGCAACCGATACATCAGTAACACCAATTTGCTGAATATTGTGCATCGGCTGATTAACCGATGGGCAAATCTGAACGTCTACCGATCGAGTAGGTTGATCTATCTCTCCAGGTCTTGACGTCAAAGTACTTGAGATAATTGGCGCGTGCACAACACTAGTCACGATAATACCATGCATCGGTTGTGTTGCCGATGGGCCACTTTGCACAGTTTCTGGTTTGCGTTGCGGCATTACATTTATCAGTGGCTGTACCGATGTCTCATGGTACACTTGCGAGTATTGCGGTGTAGTACTTATCGGTTGATGTACCGATACTCCATTATGAAAACTCACCGGATGATACTGTAGAATTCTTGCCACTTGGCACCCAGGCTGCGCATATTGCTGCTGAATCGGCAATTGACCGATCCAACCTACATTAGGCGTCATCGGCACGTGACTTACCGATGGCTGATAACTAGCTGACTCTTGCAGCCCCTGTACACTCGGATGATAGCCTCGATTTGCGGGTATCATAGGCTGAGCAGCTATTGCCGATGTGGGCTGACTGATACTCAACATGCCTTGTTGCATCAGCCAAGGATTTGCCGATATAGGCTGATTAACTATTGGCACGTCTTGTTGCATCGGCCAAGCATTTGCCGATAACTGATAACCGGCTGATGCTTGTTCTCGTTGTACCCTTGGATGATTGCTTGGACTCACGGGTAGCACAACCTGAGCAGTGATTGCCGATACAGATTGATTGAGAATCGGCGTACCTTGTTGCACCGGCCAAGAAGTTGCCGATGGCTGATAACCAGCTGATGCCTGTTGCCCTTGGGGCGCCGGATAATTAGCAACATAGCTACTTTGATTAGTAAGTTTTCCAGTTTGAAGAACCATTGCCGCCATGGGTTGACTCGCAACTGCTGGGCCTTGTTGCATCGGCAAATGACTTGCCGATGGTTGGGCGTACTGCCCTCTGGGCATTGCCGTTTGCAAATTCCCTGTCGACAACTGCACCGTTGGAGGTGTAGCATAGTGCATCATCGGAACCATCGGTTGTACAGGTGTTGCTGATGCCATGGGAACCTCCCACCCTGCATGGTTACCTTGAACCAATCTAGAGTCAGCAGATGGATTTGGAGACATACCGTATCCCCACCAGTTGGCAGAAGTAGGCTGATTCTGGATCACAGATCCAGACATTGTTGAAGCCACCTGGGTAGTGCTTGTTGGGCTCAATCTCGGTGGCGCGATCTCATCGGCAGACTGGTTCATAATTGGTGTAAACACCCTTGGAACCGCCGATGGAGTCGCAGCAGATGCCGATCCGAGCTGACGATACTCTGGACCAACATGATATGGTGCCTGTCCCTTGAGAGCTTGCTTGACAGCATTGCATATGGTATCGGACATCACATTGGATTGGCTAATTAATACATTATTTAATGCATAATTAACCGTATCTTGTACTTTACCAGGATCGGCGTAGAAAGTAGTCTGCCGTGGCGATGACGGATCTCGCTTCTGTATTGCTTCGCCGATCCCGTTCAGGCTGAAGGATCTAAGATATAAGCACTTGTACTCCTCCATTGCCTGCTCCAGAGCCTGTTTCTGATGACCTGTCAGATCTACTGTGGAGACTTCAATAGCACTCCTTGGATTAGCCATGATAGATATATAATTTATAAAATTGGGTCCCACCGAACGTGCCAAAAGAGGTGTTGACACAAAAAGCGTCAGATCTGTGAACACCTCGGGCTATTACCCAAAGCTCGGTATTCCGGAGGCGTGCCAGTCGATTTGACCAATCAATCGACAAGGATTATAACTAGAACAAACTGAACGAGACGACAGCGATGCGCCCGGACGTCAAGGCTGAGATTGATCAAGGATAACTAGAGCAGAGCTGAACGAGGCAAACAGCGATGCACCCGGATTGCCAAAGCTCAGAGGTACTCCCACGCGGAACTAGCAAGGATTTGATGGAGGTCAGGATGATGCAGCCCGTCGAAAGCTTGAAGAACTCGTTGAAAACTACAGCTAATGCAGTAAAAGGGTAAATTGCGATAAAAAGTAGAATAAGATAAAATTGGTTTGTTTTTGAATTGAATTGATTGTTATTCCGTAGCCCTCGGGCACATATTTATACTCCCGCATGGAGAGTTGTACAAAGACACGACTCGTACCCTTCCTAAAACAAACTCCTAACTTTAAGGAAACTGACTCACGCAGGAGTCAGATCTAAAACAATAATATTTATTTTCCTAAACAAACATACCTATTTTAAAGGAAGATAAACGACTCATGCAAGAGCCAGACTCAAACTACCATAACAATAACAATACTGGCAAAACACCAGTTTCCTTATACTTCTCCTCGATGGAAACTTTCCATCAGCAAATCCCTGCGACTTCCTTCTTCGGCCACCTGTGGTCTTTTGCTGCCACCAAGTGCTAAGCCACGCCCATCGGCATCGGCAATACTTTACCGATCGGCAATCTGCAACATCTCCCAATTTGCGACCTTTGCGTTGGTAACTGTCTTCACCTATCATTCCTAATCGGCAACCACCCTTCATCGGCAATCGGCAATGACCCTTCATCGGCAGTTGGTAATGACCCCCCATCGGCAATCAGCAAAGACTCTTCATTGGCAATCGACAATACCTCTTTGTCGGCAATCGGCATCAGCAACTTCATAGCTTAAGCTTTTCACCAATTAACCTTTGTCGGCAAGAACCACCCAGTCTCTATCGGCAGCACACTTGACCTTCGCGCGACACTCCCATCGGCAATATTGGCTCATACTTTACCGATGCCGATGGTAAACGGCCACTGACCAGTCAAACCTTAGCAATTTTGACACGTGCCGAAAAACGGTGTCAACACCGGCCCACGCGGCCACATCCACTCCCTCCCCGCATTCTCTCCCTCTCTCACTGCCCTGCCGCCCCCACATGTTAGCCGCACGGGCATCTTCCTCGACCGTGCGGAGATACCACGCCGGCGCCATTGCTCCCCTTCCCCCTCCTTCACTCCGGCTTGATGGATCTTGATGCCGGGCCATCAAGGGGGCCTTCAAGCTCCGCCTTGATGCCTCTACCAGTAACGGCCCCCGTATCTACCGCCCCGACACCCTACAAAGCCCGTCGCAAGGCCTCTCTGCTCCCCTGCTCGCTCTCTGTCCGCGCTCTGCACACCACTGCCGCGCTCGCGTTCTCGCCGTCCCAGAACTGCAACGCCGTCGTCGAGCGCTCGAGGAGCTCCGCCGTGGTACCACGCGTCTGTAACGCCCCTCACCAATCTCACTCATCTTTTGTTTTGCCGAATCGGTGCTCACCGTGCCCGTTTCGCCGTTTCAGTCACCGCCGCACGTCGACGAAGCACTCGGAGCCTCTCTAGACCTCGCAAACGGCTTCGTCTCACTCGCGGTGACTCCCTCTCTCTCCCCGCCCCTTCACTCTGTCCAATTACACACCGTATGCGCCGAATCGATGCACACAGTGGCCACTGGCCATGGCGCCACAACGGTTACCTCGCACCTGAGGGCCGTTGTTTCCACCAACACCCCCACCGCACTCGCACCGTCACGTAGTACCTCCCTGTACTTTCAATTTCGTTTATAGCACCATGCATTGCCATTTCCACGTGGTGCAGAGCACGTCGGCCATGGCGCCGCCGCGGATGCACCGTCCTAGCCGGCCTAGGCCTCATCCGAGTCCACCCTTGTACTCGCACGTGGATCACTTTTGTGTACTTGGTTGAAACGGAGGTGGTCGGAAACGTCATTCCAACGTTCTTCGGCGAGCTTCAGCCACCGGCATCCATGGCGCCACCGTGCACCGAGGGGGGGGGGGGAACCTCCCCTTTCTTTCACAACCGTCGGATCTGCTCTAGTCGGCTCAGATTAGAGCGTACCGTTTCGTTCAAGTGACTGGTGCACCATGCACTGATGGACCAGCTGGTCCCGCGCCGCGTCAGCAGTCCACGCATGCATGGTACACCGCACCACTCACACGTTGTCACGTGGCGCGCACGTCAGTGAAGACTCAGTCAACATCGACCGACTCTGCCAATCTTGCACAAAAGCCCCTCTATTTTCCGCAAATAAACCCGCACTCCACTACAGTTCTATTTCATTTAATTTTAGTCCTGTTTTCTTTTGTTTTAGACCCTGACTTTTTGCAAATTAGAACCCGCGCTCCGTAGCCAGTTTTAAATCAGAAATTAATTGTTTTAATTCAAAAATAGTTCGGTCTAATTACAGAAATGCCATTGAACCTTAAAACATGCATATCTTTCTCATTTTAAATGCGATTTGAGTGAATTTCGCGTCTATGTGATCGTAGTAGTGTGCAGAATACTTTTAAAAGCTTTTTACCTTCTGTTTATACTATTTGGTGTACTTTTATAATTAAACTCTATTTGTTTGCATGTATTGGATGGTTTGGACTATTTGTATGGTGATTGCTTGATGTTTAAAAGAGGGTGAGCAAGTTGAGTTTGAGGAACCTTTCTTTGACCAGCAGGAACAACAGGAGAAATTTGAGGAAGGCAAGTGTAACTAAGGCCCCTTGCACCTATGTAACCTTAATTCACATTTTATTTATGCATGAGTCCATTCAAATTGATGAACCATAGGCTTTCATATACTAGACTTTTGATCCTTATACCTTGTATACCTATGGCAGTAGTTGCATTATGGCTAGATGTGCTATGCTTATCAATGACAAATGCTTAACTTGACTAATGGACTTATGGAACAAATGTAAAATGAGGTTTTTTAGCAACTTGATAAAGGGGGCTAAAGCACGGGTTTTGTTGCTTTAGTACCTCTCCATAGGAACTCTCCTGAAGCGGCCACCCAGGAAGGCCGTGCAACCCCAAGTGTCATATGGCTCTGACTTTAACTAATTAACTAGTATGTCTCTAGCTTGTTAGTGGTTACCATTTTGTTGGCGCAAGAGGGGGGTGTCGAGGGATGTTTGGCGGTTCTCCTGTCCTGTAGGCATGCATAGTGCTGCGACCACATGAGCCACTCGAAGGAGAACACCCATGCATACTTGCCATTGAAACCTAGTGGCCACTAACTTGTTAGGGTATCTAGTGAAAGGTTATGTAGTGAAACCCTGCCACGCCTCCTTGGTAGAGGTATTTGGGTCTAGCTAACCTCAGCAAATGGGAATCACGGCTTGGGGGTAAAGTTGTACAACCTCTGCAGAGTGTAAACCTATCATGATAGTCGTGCTCACGGTTATGAGCGGCCTGGATCCTTCTTTATAGCTGTTACTTGGGTTACATGTTTGGTTGGGTATGATGTTAATTTTACTTAATTACTTAATCACTTGGGATAGGTTTTTATCACTAAAGTAGTATACTTGTTTAATAAAACTTGACCAACTAAAATTGCTAATCGCAGTCAAACAATGTCAAACCTTTTGAGCCTTTAGTACCCTGGTTATACTTGCTAAGCTGTGGTATGCTTACACTTGTTTTATATAATGAAAATCCCGGATGGGTACCAGATGATGGCTTTGAGGACTTTCCAGAGGATGTCTAGGACTACTAGTTGATGTCTCCCAGTCATGTCCCTGTGGCTATTTACTTTTATGTTGAACTCTTATAATATGATGTAATAATGTGATGGATATCGATGTAATAAAGTACTTTAATTTTGTATTCTACAATCTGTGAGTATATGTGTATTTGGACATCCTGGGCACACATGTATGATGTACTTGGTTTTGCATTACAAAACTTGGTGCTATAGTCATGGGGTGTCTCGCATCCTTGAGCCGTTTCATCTCGCGCCTCGGCGAATGAGGCCTCCCCCTCTACCGGCTACTTAAGAAGACGGAGCATTTCACATGGACTCCCGAGGCGCAGGAAGCCCTCGACAAGCTCAAGGTAATCCTCACGAGTGCACCCATACTCATCTCACCGACGGAACGCGAAGCCCTCCTCCTGTAGATCGCCGCCACCACCCAGGTGGTTAGCGCCGTCATCGTCGTCGAAAGGGAGGAAGAGGGCCATGTGCTAAAAGTCCAACGTCCGGTATACTTCATTAGTGAGGTACTATCTGAGACGAAGACCAGGTACCCCAGATCCAGAAGCTCCTCTACGCGGTCCTCATTGCGCGAAGAAAGTTGGCGTACTATTTTGACAGTCACCCCATCACCGTTGTATCGTCCTACCCTCTGGGGGAAGTGATACAGAGCCGTGAAGCCACGAGGCAAGTTGCGAAGTGGGGGCTTGAACTCATGGGGAAATCCATCTCCTACATGCCATGGACGGCCATCAAGTCCTAGGTGCTCACGGACTTCGTCACCGAATGGACCGAGGTCCAGATGCCACCGACGCCAGAAAACCTGGAGTGCTAGGTCATGTACTTCGATGGGTCACTGATGAAGACTGGCGCCAGTGTTGGCCTAGTTTTCGTCTCCCCGCTCGGAGTCCAACTAAAGTATATGATCTGGATATTCTTCCCGACGTCCAACAACGTCACGGAGTACGAGGCCCTGGTGAACGGGCTACACATAGCCACGGAACTAGGCATCAGAAGACTCGACGCGCGGGGCGACTCTCAACTCATGGTTGAACAGGTCATGAAGGAGTCAAACTGCCACGACCCCAAGATGGCGGCATATTGCCAGGCAGTCCGATGTTTGGAGAAGTTTGATGGTCTAGAACTCAACCATGTCGCAAGAAGGTACAACGAGGTGGCGGACGAGCTCGCAAAGCTAGCTTCCAGCCGGGAGGCGGTTCCGCCCGGGGTTTTTGCTAGCGACCTGCATAAACCCTCTGTCACCTGGTGCGCGGAGTCCGAGGCCAAGGCCCCGGAGTCGCCTTTGGTAGAGGTCATGGACGTCGAAGAAATTCAAAGCGGCGGGGAGAATGCGCCGCCCGGCAACGACGATTCCCTCCCCGACTGGAGGGTGCCCATCCTAGACTGGTTGGTCCGGGAGCGCCTCCCCACTGACAGAAATAAAGCATGTCGCATCGCGCGACACGCCAAGTCCTTCGTCATCATCAACCAAGAGCTCTACAGACGCAGCCCTACGGGGATCCTGCAGCGTTGCATCCCCGCTGAACAGGGTCTGAGCCTGTTAGAAGACATACACGCGGGGGACTGCGGGCACTATGCATCCCCCCCGCACGATCGTCGAAGAGGATTTCCGTCAAGGCTTCTATTGGCCAACGGCGGTAGCCAACGCCACAGAGGTAGTGCGCGCCTGCGAAGGATGCCAGTTCTACGCCAAGCAAACCCACTTGCCCGCGCAGGCGCTCCAGACCATCCCCCTCACATGGCCATTCGCGGTATGGGGCTTGGATTTAGTGGGACCCCTGCGCAAGGCGCCCATGGGCTTCGACCACCTACTCGTCGCCATCACCAAGTTCTCAAAGTGGATCGAGGCACGCCCCATCGCCCAGATCAAATCAGAGTAGACAGTCCTATTCTTCATGGACATAATCCATCGGTTCAGAGTGCCCAACACGATCATCACCGATAACGGCACCCAGTTCACCGGGAAAAAGTTTCTGGACTTTTGCGACAGGAACCACATCCGCATAGACTGGGCTGCTGTCGCGCACCCCCAAACAAACGGGCAGGTCGAACGCGCTAACGGGATGATCTTGCACGGGCTAAAGCCGAGGATTTTTGACCGACTCAAAAAGTTCGGAGGCCGCTGGGTCGCGGAACTCCCAGCCGTCCTCTAGAGCCTCATGACAACCCAAAGCAGAGCCATCGACTGTTCCCCTTTATTCATGCTCTACGGAGCAGAGGCTGTGCTCCCAACCGACCTGGAGTATGGCTCGCCACGAGTAAAGTCCTACGACGAGGACGACAACCAAGTGAATATGGAGGATGCTGTGGATCAGCTAGATGAAGCGAGGGACATCGCCCTCCTACACTTGGTGAAGTATCAGCAGGCCTTGAGGAGATATCACGACCGCCGCGTCTGGAAGCGCGAGTTCAACGTCGGCGACCTGGTGCTCCAGCTCAAGCAGAGCAACAAAGACAAGCACAAGCTCACGCCGCCATGGGAAGGACCATATGTCGTAGCGATAGTCCTCCGCCCTGGAAGCTACAAAATCGCCACCATAGGGCCAGATAGCCAGGTTTTCTCCAACGCCTGGAACATCGAAAAGCTACGTCGTTTCTACCCTTAAAATACTTCCTTTCGAGCTTTATACATACACATGTCTTTCTGGTAAAATAAAATCCGATATGCGCGACGCAAGTAGCAAGCAGCTTGACCACTGAGCAAGATGCGCCCCCAGCCTAGGCGGAGGCACATCTCCCTCGGGGGCTGGAAGGGGGATACCCCATGTTTTTTCCAAAAAAATCTTGCTTAGACTCCATCCCAGGAAGTAGTCGTCTCCACCACGACATCGTTCCCATGCGGGATTTTTTCTCCCTGTCCGCGAAAAATCTTTTTTGTGCTCGCAGGGACATCAGAAAACCGCACGAATGGCGGAAATTACCCATGGCCCATCACGCCCCCGACTACTACTATGCCTCGGAAGACTCTTTGACTCGTCCGAGCCCGACCGACGCACATAGAGGTCGAAAGAGCATACACGTGGCGCAACCGGCGGGAATGGCCTATGGGCCTAGGTAAGTCAAAGGGATAAGGGCTATAGACGCCTTGATGGCCCACTATGGCCCAGAGATATGGAGGCCAACCCAGCGGGGTTCGAAACGGCCGACTCAGGACAACAGAGCGAGAGGCGAATAGGAAATGAACACGCTAGAGGTCATCAGCCTGGCAATCGGATGCTAAGATCATTTCTAGATTTTGTATCTGAGTCCACCTCGGATGATTGGTTCATGGTATTTCCCCGGAGGAAGGCATCGAGCCCCTGGGACCCGTCGAATGGACCCGGGTACTAGATGAATCCGATTTGGGGTAAGCCCCGTCATGGGGCCACCAGTCGGGACCCTATCGAATGGGAACCAGCACCCCACTCAAATTTGCCCGATATCAGCTTGACAAGCATCCATGGTTCGTCCGCCTCGAGGATAGCATGGTTCGGCTCACATTCCCCCTTCTCGCGAAGAGATGCGCGGGGAACGTACAAAAGACGATACGAACTCGAGACTATTTCTTTACTATGGGTAAAGACTCGGGGGCGGACATCGCACTTCGCCCCGGTTCTCGCAATCGAATAGGTAGAAGGGAAACATGTAAACCTCGCATGACAGAGGGACAAATAGGTAAGACAGAGCAAATACATCATATTTCATGGGCTAACCTTCGCGAAAGATTACATCCCATTCTCGGACCAGGCCTGACTAGGCAGACGCTGCACACAGACTACCACAAGCCGATGGACTGAAGGGAGATCCCGGCCACTAGGCCAAAGGAAAGAAAAATAGGGCAGCCACTTCATGCCCTATACAAACGAGCGGCACCACCGCCACCAAGACCTGTGCGGTCGACTACACCGCCTGACCCGGAGGCAGTCCGCCGGCTCTGGAAGGACCTGCACCAGCACAGGTGGGCGTTCAGGACCGCCATCGCCTGACCCGACCAGGCATGCTACAGCTGTGGAGCACAGATGCTGCATGATCAGGGCAGTCCCACGCTCTCGCACAGGTGATGCCTGCCTGATTTCTAGGGCCACGGGGGCCGGCAACATCACTGCCTCCCCTCGAAGTGACCAGGGCACGCCGGCCTGCAGGCCCACCGTCTCCCACCTATGGCATCGCCATTAGCAGGGCCAAGGAATGTCTGGCTTAGAGGACCACACGGGCGAACCGTGCAGTCTTTCCACTAGCGCGTCCTTGGTCCTCTGCAAAGGGAGACGATGGGGAGACATCGCGGTCCCCGGGGATGAAATGATGGGGAATAACTGCGCATGGCAGGACTTCCTGATGTGAACTAGGTTCCCGATCTTCCGTTAGGCTTGGGGTAACTATTGTTGTGGCGGAGAATGACACACCGATCCGGCTTCAGATCAAAAGACCCGAACCCTGCAATTCCTCTGGTTCACCACAACTCCTCTGGTTATCAACCGTGTCACTGATCCGGTTGACCTCGCCCCGAAGGCTAATCCTTGCCTACACAACGAAGGACACAAGCAAGAACAAGAAAGAAAACAACCAAATTGCAGATGAATCATTAAGCTCACAAGTTGGGGTCTCACAAACCGTACAATCGGCGAAACTGTTCTTGATAGATTAATCTAAGAAAAACCCAAACCCTAATGTAGGTGGTGGCTACTAAATATATAGGTTAAGGGGTGTCGAAGGACCCCTGTTCACGTCCATTTAGTGGGCCAACTCATTACAAAGCCCAACGGGCCAAAAGACGACGACACAACGCCCAGATAGATTCTAGACTTCAACTTGTTTTGACTATCCCCGTTGACTTCGAACGAATTTTGATATGAGACTAGTTGAGTTGGTTTCCTTATCAAATTATCTTTCCATCCATATAAGGTTCATCAAAACGGAGTCCGGATGCGTCCTGGGTGACCAGTTTAAGGCAGACTGGTCCTGGAAACCGAGTCTGACTCAAAAACGTGTTGGACTGGAACTCCAACTTGTGTTGGATGGCCTTGCTGCACCTCTACGCCTTCTCCAACATCCCATAGCACTTCTTGACCCTCTCCATTATTCCTAAGCATTATAACATCATTAGGTAGTAACCTATTCTCCAAAATATGAAAAGGATCGCTTAAGAACGAGCTCACCTCTAAATTGAGTTGTCGCATTCGTGCTCGGGTCATTGGACCTTGCATATTGGTTGTTGGAGGATCAACGGTTACATTGGAAGGAGTGGTGTCCTTATCTTCCTCCCCCTCTTGAATTGGAGTCATCCTCGACTCAAAGTCATCTTCTTCTCCCAAGTATGGCTTCAAATCTGCAATGTTAAATGTAGGACTAACCCCGAACTCGGGTGGCAACTCAAGTTTATACGCATTATCATTTATTTTCTCAATTATCTTAAAAGGACCAGCAGCTCTTGGCATTAATTTAGACTTACGTATTGCTAGAAATCTATCTTTTCTCAAGTGCAACCAAACCAAATCACCCGGTTCAAGTATTACTTCTTTTCTACCCTCACTACCAGCAATTCTATATTTTTCATTCATCTTTTCAATATTTGCTTTCGTTGTCTCATGCAACTTAAGAATAAAATCAGCACGTTCTTTAGCATCACTATGAACTCTCTCAGTGGTAGGTAAAGGTAAAAGATCAATAGGAGCACGAGGGTTAAAACCATACACTACCTGGAAGGGACTTACCTTGGTGGTGGAGTGTGCAGCCCTGTTGTATGAAAATTCTACATGCGGCAAACACTCTTCCCACATCCTCAAATTGTGCTTCAAGATTGCCCTCAACATAGTGGACAATGTTCTATTGACAACCTCAGTCTATCCATCAGTTTGGGGATGATAAGTTGTAGAAAATAGCAGCTTTGTCGCCAATTTGTTCCACAAGGTGCGTCAAAAATGACTCAAAAATTTTGCATCACGATCTGAAACAATAGTAGAAGGCATACCATGCAAGCGAACAATTTCTTGAAAGAATAGATCAGCAATATGAACAGCATCATCGCTTTTATGACAAGAAATAAAATGTGTCATCTTAGAAAAACGATCAACCACCACAAAAATACTATCCCTTCCCCTCTTAGTCCTTGGCAATCCTAAAACAAAATCCATAGATATATCAGCCCAAGGAATAGAAGGAACGGGAAGAGGCATATACAAACCTTGTGGATTCAACCGTGAATTAGCTTTTTGACATGTAGTGCATCGAGCCACAAAACGCTCAACATCTCGCCTTATATGTGGCCAAAAGAAGTGTGTGGCCAGCACCTCCTCCATCTTCTTGGCTCCAAAATGTCCCATCAATCCGCCTCCATGTGCCTCTTGCAACAACAAAAGACGAACGAAACCAAGTGGAATACATAGGCAGTTAGCTCTAAACAAAAACCCATCATGTGTTATATACTTGTTCCATGCACGGCCTTCTTTACAATGTTCCAACACAACTTTGAATTCATCATCATTTACATATTGTTCTTTAATTGTTTCGAACCCAATATATGACAATCAAGTTGTGACATCAAAGTGTATCGTCTAGACAAAGCATCAACAATCACATTATCTTTTCCTTTCTTATGTTTAATTACATAAGGAAAAGATTCAATAAATTCAACCCATTTAGCATGTCTACGATTCAAATTGTTTTGACTTCGAATATGTTTTAGCAATTCATGATCAGAGTGAATAACAAATTCTTTAGGCCATAAATAATGTTGCCATGTTTGTAGTGAACGAACAAGAGCATACAATTCTTTATCATACGTGGAGTAATTAAGAACAAGCCCATTTAATTTCTCACTAAAGTAAGCAATAGGTTTACCTTCTTGCATCAAAATGCCACCAATGCCAGCTCCACTAGCATCACATTCAAGCTCAAAAGTCTTACAAAAATTAGGAAGTTGTAGCAATGGTGCGCTAGTGAGCTTGTCCTTCAAAGGAGCAAAGGACGCCTCTTGTTCTTCTCCCCAATGGAAAACAACACCTTTCTTGGTCAACTCATTCAATGGAGCTGCAATGGTGCTGAAGTCTCGCACAAACCTGCGGTAAAATCCGACAAGTCCATGAAAACTTCGCACCTGGGTCACGGTCATGGGCGTTGGCCATGATGACGACCCGTAGGGTTCGAAGTTCGATCTTTCGATGAGAGTTGGTGGATAACTCGATTTGTGGAGGGAGATGACGTTCACGGCTCGACTACAACCATCCAAGGACGCTGCGCCTTAGCAACCGATACACCACCTCCGATGGCTGCCGTGATCTTGCGGCGCGACAACCAGCCACTAGGGCTCCCGTCCTGCAAGCAATCGAAGAACCAGCAAGAACAAGATGAACAAGCACTCAATTGCAAGATGAATATGAAGGTTTCAATCTGAGAACACAATATGGTGAGGTTCTGATGACAATCAGACGGACGGTTGATCCAACACGCGCGCTGAAAGGCGGTAGCAATAGCTAACTCGACGAAACAAAACCTAAACTGTTTGTGGCGGCTCTAAAGACTTATAAGGAGTTGGGAGGACGACCACAAGGGTGTTGGGGTCGTTCTCCAACCCTAGGACGCGTCCCTAATGGACCCAACTTGATACATGGGCCACAGGCCCAAAATAAGGTGACGCAGCACCGGTGGACAGAAAAGGTCTCGGTACAAAAACGATGACTCTGGACGCATCTGATAAGTTATAGCCATGCTTCTGGATCCGTTGGAAAGCAGACTTGATAAGCTTTCCAAAGAGTGTGAGAATGTCCCAATTGGAGTCCGTATGAAGTCGTGGCATCCATCACAAGTTGGTGCTGTCCTGCAGTCCAAAACCAGCTAGCGCCCATCCCGTGTCCCGCTGATCCTCTCCATTGTTTCTGAGCAAAACAAGAGTGCACGTGTCTCCATTGTCTAAATATAATGGACAAGAGTTTGAGAATAAACTTACTTGATGATTGAGTTCACGGGCACGAGCACGAGTAATAGGACCAAGTGGTGCTGGAGATGGTTTTGGTGTGGTGTTGATGTCCTCATCAGGCCAGGTCTTGATAACTTCCACCTTGGCTTCATCCACTTCAATTCCCTGTGAAGTCATAACATAGCCAAGAAACAATACTCGTTTGGTGCAAAAAGTGCACTTCTTGAGGTTACCAAACAAACGTGCAGCCCACAACGCATCAAAAACATCACGTAGATGTATAAGATGTTCATTTAAAAACTTGTTATATATCAAGATATCATCCAAGTAGACCACCACAAATTTGCCAATGAAAGGACGTAAAACCTCGTTCATTAATTGCATGAAGTGCTAGGTGCATTAGTTAACCCAAAAGGCATTACTAACCACTCATATAATCCAAACTTGGTCTTAAAAGCAGTTTTCCATTCATTGCCTAATTTCATTCTTATTTGGTGGTAACCACTGCGCAAATCTACCTTAGAAAGAAATCATAGAACCACTTAGCTTATCAAGCATGTCGTCTAGCCTAGGAATAGGATGACGATACCTTATTGTGATATTATTAATGGCTCTACAATCTACACACATACGCCAACTCCCATCTTTTTTTGGAACCAAAAGAACTGGAACGGCACATGGGCTAAGGCTTTCTCGTACATACCCACGGTCCAAAAGATCTTGGACTTGTCGCTGAATTTCTTTTGTCTCCTCGGGATTGGCTCGATATGCAGCTCGGTTGGGCAAGGATGCTCCCGGAATCAAGTCGATTTGATGTTCTATTCCTCTCATAGGTGGCAGCCCTGGAGGTAACTCAGTTGGAAACACATCCTCATACTCCTGCAGAAGGTTAGTGACAACAGGAGGTATCGAGCTAGCAATATCGTCAAGCGAAAACATGGCTCATTTGCATATCAAAGCATAGCAAATATCATCATCAGAAATTTCAGCAAGGTCACATTTAGTTGCAAGCATCACAGAGCCCTTTGATTTAATTCCCTCGGCCTTGGAATTAGGTGTATATTTATCCTTTTTAGGTGGGAAAACAGAATTAACAACTTGCTGATTTTCAAATTTAGAATCATTCAAAAGTTTTATTCGTTCTCTATCAGCTTGTACAATTTGAGCAGGGGTGAAAGGCACCAAAGTATATTTCTTTCCTTTATGCTCAAAAGTGTATTTATTACTTCTGCCATGGTGTGTAGCATTATTATCATATTCCCAAGGACGTCCCAATAAAAGTGAAGAAGCTTGCATAGGTACCACATCACAATCAACCGAATCAACATAAGAACCAATGGAAAATGAAACTCGGCAAATTTGTGTTACCTTAGCTTTCCCAGAGTCATTTAACCATTGAATATGGTATGGATGTGGATGTGGTTGTGTGACCAAACCAAGCTTCTTAACCAAATCAGAACTCACAAGATTGTTGCAGCTACCTCCGTCAATGATGACACGCGCTCTGCGGTTATTGATGAAAAAGAAAATCTGAAACAAATTATGACGTTGTACCTGTTCAGGTTGTTGGATTTGCGTGCTAAGAACTCGCTGTACAATGACGCTCATATGACCCATTGTGGCATCGCCACCAAGGAGTGTACGGTCCTCCTCAGCAGTGGCTTCATCTCCATCTTCTTCATCTTCAATGTCGGAGGTGCTGATGTAACCATCGTCTGTAGCAATGTATGCCCGTTGGCTTGGGCAATTCCTTTGGACATGTCCAATCCTGTGACAACGATGGCACTTAATGTTGGAAGTGCGCCCCGTCGATGCTACAGATGAGGAACTCTTGGATGGCACCTGCAAAGAATTTTTACCTGATTCTAAGAGTTGTGTAGGCGTCGTAGATGTTGCCGGTTGCTTGCTTGTCGATGGCAGCGGTGGTCGAAAAGTGGTCGACTTGGTCAACCCCGATGATGGTGCCGAGCGCGGTGTGTAGGTGGTGTTGACCTTGCTCTTGCCCTGTTGTTCACGTCCCTGCAGTTCTTTTTCTGCAAGCATAGCAAACTGGAACAACGGGTTGATAGTGTAAAATTCTTTATAATCAACAATATCCTGAATCTCACGCCTCAATCCTGAATAAAAGCGACAAATTTGATCCTCAGGTCCTTCCACAACACTACAACGCATCAAACCCTTTTGGAGTTCCCCATTATAATCCTGGACAAACTTGTCTCCTTGTTCTAAGCGCATGAGTTTCTTACGCAGATCTCTATGATAAGAAGGTAGAACAAATCGATCACACATAGCTACCTTAAGTTGTTCCCATGTACCAGGTGTAGTATTCTCTGCAGCTAACCCATTCCACCAAATAATTGCAAAGTCCTTAAACTCACTAGTAGCTTGACGAACTCTATGCTGCTCAGGAACAAGGTGTGCACTAAACTTTTGTTCTACTATCATCTCCCAATCAAGATATCCCTCAGCATCATAATAACCCAAAAAAGAAGGTATGGTGAATTTAATTTTAGCATAAGGATCATCGGGTGCTCGATTATGGTTACCTTGATGGTGACGGTGGTGGTGGACGCCACCCATACCCGTCGTGTTGTAGCGAAGACGACGCCGAAGTCTATTTTGCATCGAAGCTGCTCGATCTAAATTCCCATTGTCATCATACACCATGTCTTCTTGCAAAAGACCATCATTGTTGGCGTCGGTGTTGCTACCGGTGTTGTCGTTGTTGTCAACTACATGGTTTTCCAATGCAGTAATCTTGTCAGTCAACGAGGAAAGTCGCTTGTCCAGCCTCTCCATTTGGTTTCCAATGTTAAGTTTTATGAGTGCATCTGTAACGACCTTCGCGATGGCCTGACTCATCCCTTTCTGGACATCCTCCACTACAGCCTGTAGTTGATCTTGACTAACGCACTCCTTGAAATCCTTCGAAGAATTAGTCCTTGACATTGTAAGCTCACAAAAAAGAACAAACGGGTGAAAGTTATTGCTAATAAGAGTCTACAAAGTTCTGTGGTGCCTCTCTTTACAGCAACTGGAAATCTCTTACCAAGTTCTTACCAGGTTCTTACCAGCACAAGCAAAGGACGGTACAACCGGCAGCTGATTCGTGATAATACCTGTGAGGGAGTGGCACCGAGATTGCAAGATCCTTTATCTGTACTGATCTGAAGAATATGTGGATCTTGAAGGCACACAAAGAGAAATATATATGTATGTGGCACACAAGTCAATAACAGATAGCAATATTGAATAAATGTCCAGAGCGCTTGTCCTAGTTGCTGGTCTATACGTGTTCCTAGCACCAATTGTGACAAACAAGGAAATGTGAAACAATGATGAAAGGAACAAATATGAAAGGTAGCAACGGATATGAACAAGGCAAAATAAACCACAAATTATAGAGCTACTGAATGTTTCTTATGTGCTCCTTTTCTCTCTTTTTTTTACTATTTTTTCCTTCTAGTTTTTTTTCTATTTTTTCTTGCTATTTTATATTTTTTTCAGGAAGGACCACAGAAGAACAAGCCACAAAATAATTTTGAGCTCAAATGGGTAAAAGATGTGGTCTATAGAAAATCAAGATTGTGCTCTAAAAAGCATACCAAAACTTGTGGGCCTGAGAACTCAATTTGCCTGATCGAATTTCGCAATTTTAATTTTTGCGAACCTAGCATTGCTAGGATGAAACAAGTCTAATTTTTTTTGGCGTTCTCTGTGGAAAAAAATTCGCCCCGTTTCGAGTTCGGACGCAAAAGTTATGACTTTTTTATGAAAGACAGTCCGAATCAGGGTTTATTTGCACATAAGATGCACACATGGAGTATACGAGATGACGACGGATTGAGGGATCAGCACAAACGAACTAAGAACACGATCTAAACCAGCAACAAGACGTTGACCTCGGACACAAACTCAACACTACGGTCTCTTAAACTGAATTATGCAAGGCTATGGCGCGGAAGGGTGGTAGGATAGGAAAACGATATGGCACTGGACTATGGGACGGAGGCGAAATCACTCAAAACTAAAGTAAAGGATAGATGTAAACCTGATGGTGCGTCCGAACGAATTTTGATATGAGACTTCGAACGAATTTTGATATGAGACGAGTTGAGTTGGTTTGCTTATAAAATTATATTTCCATCCATATAAGGTTCATCGAAAACGGAGTCCGGATGCGTCCTGGGTGACCAGTTTAAGGCAGATTGGTCCTGGAAACCGAGTCTGACTCGAAAACGTGTTGGACTGGAACTCCAACTTGTGTTGGACGACCTTGCTGCACCTCTACGCCTTCTCCAACATCCCATAGCACTTCTTGACCCTCTCCATTATTCCTAAGCATTATAACATCATTAGGTAGTAACCTATTCTCCAAAATCTGAAAAGGATCGCTTAAGAATGAGCTCACCTCTAAATTGAGTTGTCGCATTCGTGCTCGGGTCATTGGACCTTGCATATTGGTTGTTGGAGGATCAACGGTTACATCGGAAGGAGTGGTGTCCTCATCACTTCCCCTAATCTCCCCCCAACAGCGTGAGACGGTGGCACTTCTCACGCAGAAATTCCCCTAATCCCAGGTCACTCTCAAGAAGCCGCTCGCCATGGCGGCTCAAGGGTACCTCCAACCAAGCCTCAGAGGAAGAAGGGGCTAGCCATGCTGTGGAGGATGTCGTGTTTTCCCACAGACGGCCACGCGTATTTATAGCCCGCATGGCCATGCGTACAACAACACACCCGCGATGCTACAGTCTTCTACCCTCGACTAGCCGGCACCGCGTGCCCCTGCCTATTTTTGCAAACACGCGACAAGGCCTTAATTGGCCAAGCAATCTGGAAGTTCAGGGCTCGCCGTTCGAGGTTTGGCCGACGAGGGGCGGCACCCAGTGTCGCCCCTCCAGTGGGATAACATGGCGCGCCCACATTGAACAGACAGAGGGCCCGGCCTGACTACACGGTAGACTACACGGCATCGACCCGTCCACCAAGCGTTGCGATCAGGCAGCAGCACTGCGTGACTTCGACTCGTCGCGTCAAAACACACCAGCCGAAGATCGACAGTACGCCTCATGCCAGGGATGGCGTGCAAGCCAAACTCTGACTCGGGCGTACAAGCAGACTCCGCACCTCCTTTCCCCCAGGGGGGACGAAAGGCCAAGCACGTTAAGCTCGACCGAATAAGCCCTTAGAAGGAAAAATCATCCTCCTAAGGCCTCGGGGGCTACACCCGGCGGGTGCGCTCGCGTGCACCCACCAAAATCAAAGGCTCAACACCAAAACAAGCGCTCTTGTAAGTCTCCGGTGCAGTTCTAAACACTTCACCGCAGACTCGGGGGCTACTATCGGATACCTGAGAATAGGGTAACCTAAGACCGTGCTTTGCAAAAACAAAATCACCCTATAATCCTCCCTCCGGCTTAGAAAGATCCCCGCCTCGTACGACCGAGGGTGACGTCATCACCCTCGGGGGTTTTCCTCCCCGTCCGACCAGGGTCAACACCATCTCACTCAGGGGCTCTCCGCTTCGTCCGACCGAGGAAGCGACACCACTCGCCAAAAAGGCACGGTACCGCCCATCCTCTTTACTGTTCCATTGCAGCCAGCCGGGCATGGGACGCCATAACTACCCCAGTTGAAAGCGCATAGGACGACGGCCATGCTGACTAATCCCTGAATGACACTCGCCATGACCTCATCCGCATGCACGGGTCGTGCGTACAGGGGTTATCCTATGCGTCGCACTATTCGACTGAACGCGGGGGTGCTTGGTCCTGTATTACCAACCCCCGCCCATGCCCAAACCAGGAAATAGGAGGTCTCCCGAGTACGAGGCGCATGGCTACAACCCCTCCACAAGGCGAACAGTCCCGGCGGTGTATCTACAGACGCATTCTTCCCCGGGAAGGAAGCAGTTAAGGACGTCCCCAAGTCAACAAACCGTACTAGGCACACGTCTCTCTCTCTCTCTCCCTACTGTACCTCTTCCTCTCTCCCTGCATATAAAGGGAAAGAGGGACCCTCTCTCTCAAACCTAAACACTCATACACACACACTCACTTCCACGCGAGCACACACCAGAACCACGAACCTCATACGCACGAGACTTGGGAACCCGCTTCCCCCTCTGCATTGCTTGTAGCTCCCTTCTATGAGCACCGCCCGCGCTGGGTAACACGATCTCGCGACAAACTGGACGTAGGGCATTCGTGCCTGAACCAGTATACATCTTGTGTCCTCCTAGCGCAACCATCCGATCTCCGACACACTTAGAAATTTACTCGTTGGCTGTCTAGACCTGCCATTTTAGACATCGACAGTAGGGTTTATAGGCCGCGGGGTAAGCATCCTCTGTGATGTCTCTTATCTCGACGGTTCTCCCCAATAGAATAATAGCACATATCTTGCTTAGACTAAAATGAGAGTGCTGTCGCGGTCTTCTATATGTCACTCATATCAAATCACCTTGTTTGTAGCCTAAAGGATAATAGCAATAGATTTGGTTAGTCAGATGCACCATTTCTCCCTGCGGAAAAACAAATTACGATACTCTGGATAACCTCCCGGGTGAAGTGCTCACCGATATCTCGTGCGCTTGTGGATTACTTCCCAGTGATTCTTCTGTTTGCGTTAACAACTATTAACAAGCATTTCTGGCGCCGTTACCGGGGAGAAAGACGGTTTGCTGAGATAACCTCGAGTCTTGCTATTATCTTGTACTTATACTTTTATCTTTTCTTCTCTTTTTCAATTTCCTTATTTCTAACCTTTTCTATCCTTATGGAAAATCTAAATTCCACACCTATCTATCAGTTTTCTGCACCCACGGAGACCGACCTATTACCATGGGAGTCATCAAAGCCTATCCAAACTCCCCAGTTTAGGTTGAGTCCGCGGTTGATTGCAATGATTCAAAGCCTATCCTTTTCAGGAAAGGAAGACGAAAATCCTTACCTTCACATTCGATATTTTGGGCAAACATGTGACTATCTTCGCATAGAAGGCATATCCGATAAAACTTTACGTTGGAAGCTTTTTCCTTTTTCTTTAAAGGGAAGAGCTAAACAATGGTATAATCAGAAGGTAAGACAACAACGAGGAGATTGGGGAGTTATGCGCTCCAACTTTTGTCTAGATTTCTATCCCATCACCCAAATCGTCGATCTTAGAGTCAAGGTCCTAACCTTCAACCAAGAAGAGAACGAATCTTTGGCTTACTCCTGGAAACGTTTTCTTGAGCTTTTAGAATCTAGTCCACACCTTAGCATCGAAGGCCCTGTTCTTCTTCAACATTTTTATAAAGGTCTGTCACACCCAATTTTAAGAATAAAATTGAATGCGAATAACTCATGTGTGCCCAGAGATCAATCACACACATAAGCCGACAAATCATTAAATAGTACCATCACTGAGTGCTTATTACATAACGAATAATATTCTTAAACATAACAGCGAAAATAAAGATAACTCTCGCGACGAAGCTCCACTTCACAGGGAACGCCGACTGGTTGACCACTAGCCTAGTACTCCTCACGGTAGTCTTCATATCCATCTGGTGAGGTTGAGAAAGCAAGGGTGAGCACTTAAAGTACTCAACAAGAGTAACATAGGGTTATGAAGCTCAAAGGCTGACACTGTCTAAACTGCGGTTGCTTTTATCTTGGTCAAGTTTTACCAACACTTAGCTTTAGTTATGGAAAACCCAATTAATAACCACATGATAAGATTAATAATCAACATTAACAATTAAACCACATGATCATCTACACTGTGAGTTTTCCAGGCCGCTCGTGACCGTGAGCACGGCTATCATGATAGATTTACACTCTGCAGAGGTTACTCACTTTACCCACAAGTCGTGTTGCCCATATGCCCGGGTTTATAACTCCCAAAACACTTCCAAGGTGAGCGGGCAAGGAACACTATGAAGTCTTTCAAAAGCCCTTTCTAGCATGTAGCGGACCCTACGGACCCAATGCAAAGGGGTATATGGGACACCCCGATGGTACCACCCACAGCGGTCCCCATACAAGCTATACCCCATAACCAGCTCGGCAAAGGTGCCTTTCACGAACCACAAGCATGCTAGTCCCAACTTCATACTTAACTAAATCCAGAGCCATTATAGCACTCATGGTTGCATATAAATCCCAGCTTTTGCCCTACAGTGGGGTCCTATTCCATGTTGCTACAAAAGCCAATTTTATCTCATTGTTGCATATATCATTAATCAATATTCGATTCAATATTCATCATGTAAAGCATAGCAAAGCTACCCATATACATGAAAACCCAGGGTGACAAGGTACAAGGTAACAAGCTATGGTATAGATCTAAATGGGAATCAATTGAGACACATGCAATCATGACTAGGTGAATTAAGGTGAATAGGTAACAAGGATGATCCCATGTTAAACTTGTCTTGATCACAAAGCTCTTGGTGGTCCTGATCTGCTGCAAAGAACTCTTGCTCACCGAAGATCTCACCGGCTGTACTCGATCACATCACCACGCAATCATCCGAACAATCATACATGAAGCAATAAATATTTACTTAGATCATTACACCATAAACAGTAAAGAGGTTTTGAAAAGATTATAAAACAGATCTATACTATACTATGATCACAAAGACGCGAGAATCACGCTAAACGGATCTAAAACGAATAAACTATAGATTAAACAAGATTTTAAGAGCAAGATTAAAGCATTATAAGAATTAATTTACTTTTATTTTCAAAAGTAATTAACATAGATGAAATCTATACTACTGGATAGATCATAAAACTATGAATTTAACGCCACTTGAATGGGTCGATTTGGATTAAAAACGAGCAAATTATAAGCATTTAAAGTTCAGTGGCAAATCTGTAAATAGGGATTTTCATTTAATTTTGAATTAAAACAGATCTAAAAAGGAATACATTTTCCAGAGGGGAAAGCGTATAGCTGGAGGGCGCCATAGGACTGCGGGTTGAGACTTAAAAGAACCGAGGGTCTCTTTAGCAAAAACACTAGACGAAGGGGTATCTTTGATCTGTGGCCGTCGGATTTGATCTGATCGGCTCAGATTAGAAGGAGGGAGAGAGAGGTGGTGCTCCACCAGAGCAGAGTGGCGCACGGCGGCGGCCATGGCCGGGGGTCACCGGAGCAAGGGGGTTAGGAGCTCGGGTGCTCAATTCGGCCGGGGAAAAGGAGGGGGAGCAAGAGAGGGGCACGACGAACTCACCTAGGGCAACGGCGGGGCTCGCGGACCGACGAGGATGGCTGGCGGCGGAGCCCCTGTGCACGGCGGCGCGGTCAACCAGAGCACAAAAGAGAGGAAAAAGAGAGAGGGGAGGTGTTCCGCGCGTACGGGAAGCTGGTGCTAAACTCGTTGGAGAGCTTGCGGCGGCCGGAGACGCGGAACGGCGGTTGGGCGGCGGTGCTCGACTCGACGGCTGCTGCTGCTGCTGGCTGCGAGGCGAGACGAGGCGAGTAGATGGGGAACGGCGGCTCGGGGCCGGTTCCTATTTAAAGGGGCCGAGGGGGGAGTCCCACGCGGCTACGGGAGCGGGGTACGCGCGCGGTGGTTGCGGATTCGGCGACGCGGCGCGGCGCGGCAGAGTCTGGAGCGGACTCGGGGGAGGAAGGAGACGACGGCCTGACAGGCGGGGCCGCGGCATCGGTGGGAGAGAAAGAGAGAGAGAGTGGCTTCGCGGGCCTTCGGGCAACTGGGCCGAGGCCAAGGGGATGACCGGCCCACGCGGGAGAGGAAGGGGGAGCTAGCTGGGCCGAAAGGCCGAAAGAGTGGAGAGGGAGGAGAAAAGGGTTTTTTTCTTTTTATTTTATTTTTGTGCAAATGATTTTCAAACTGATTTTCAAAAGGGTTTTGAAATCCTTTTTGAGTTTTGCAAATTCACCCAACACAAGGAAAAATGCAGAGGCATGCTATGCACATACAAGTTGAACCCTAGCATGTGATATTAGTTTTATTATTTTCTTTATTTCTATGATCACAAAATTTGCTTGAAATAAATCAAATTTAAGCAATTTAAATTTACATTCAAACCTAATTTGCTAACTCAAATTTTAGGGTGTTACAAATCTACCCCCTTAAAAGAATCTCGATCCGAGATTCCCAGATTTTACTTACTTAAAGAGTTGAGAGTAGGTTTTTCTTAGATCTTCCTCTCTTTCCCAAGTGGCCTCTTTCTCGGTATATCGATTCCATTGCACCTTGCACATCTTGATGACCTTACTCCTTGTAATTCTTTCAGTTGTCTCCAAGATCTTAATCGGATATTCCTCATAGGTCAAATCTTCCTTAACTGTAAGTTCTTCCAACGGTAACTGTTCTTCGGGTACTCGCAAACACTTCTTGAGCTGAGATACATGAAACACATCGTGAACTCCTGACAAACTTTCTGGTAACTCTAACCGATAAGCATCTTCTCCATGTCTTTCAAGAATCTTGAACGGACCAATATATCTGGGTGATAACTTTCCTTTCATATTGAACTATTTCATGCTCCTCATAGGTGACACTTTCAAGTAAACATAATCACCTACCTCAAAAGACAAATCTCTTCTTTGGTTATCAGCGTAACTCTTTTGTCGAGACTGTGCTATCCTCAGATTATCTCGGATTACTCAGACTTGTTCTTCTGCATCTCTCAGAACATCTGGTCCAAACACTTGGGTTTCTCCCGTTTGATTCCAGAACAACGGAGTTCTACACTTCCGTCCATACAAAGCTTCAAACGGTGCCATCTTAAGACTTTCCTGATAACTGTTGTTATATGAGAACTCAGCATAGGGCAAACTCTTGTCCCAACTAGTACCATACTGCAAAGCACAAGCTCTCAACATATCTTCTAGCACTTGATTTGTTCTTTCTGTCTGTCCATCTATCTGAGGGTGATAGGCTGAACTAAAATTCAACACTGTTCCGAGGGACTCATGCACTTTCTTCCAAAAGTGCGAGGTGAACTGGGTTCCTCTATCTGACACAATCTTCTTTGGAACTCCATGCTAGCATACTATCCTTTCCATGTACAACTCAGCTAATTGTGCTCCCGTATAAGTGGTTCGAACTGGCAAGAAGTGATCTACCTTAGTCAAGCGATCAACTATGACCCAGATTGAGTTATAACCTTTCTGAGTAAGCGGTAACCCAACTATGAAATCCATACCAACTTCATCCCACTTCCATTCAAGTATCTTCATCGGTTGCAACAGTCCTGCAGGTCTCTAATGTTCCGCTTTAACCCTCTGACATGTATTACATATTGCTACATACTCTGCCACGTCACGTTTCAATCCAACCTACCAATATTTCTCTTTAAGATCTAAGTACATCTTAGTGCTTCCAGGATGTATTGAGTAGGTTGACTCATGAGCTTCCCGTAGAATCATCTGTCGAATAGACTTGATGTCGGGGACGCAGATCCTCTTTCCATACCACAATGTTCCATTATCGTCTAACCGGAAACCGGGTGATCTTCCTTCCTTCATGTTCTCAACTATTAACTGCAGGTTCTTATCCTGCAATTGTCCTTCACGAATCTCCTTCTCTAGTGTAGGTTCCACTACCATCTCCATAGCATTAGCAACAATGCTCAAGTTGAGATGCTCAAGTTCAGCACACAACTCTTCAGGCATAGGTATTGTCCGAATCTCATTAGCATAACTTTTCCTGCTAAGAGCATCAGCCACAACATTGGCTTTACCAGGATGATAGTGAGCATCTAAGTCATAATCCTTGATCAGCTCCAACCAACGGCATTGCCTCAAATTCAGATCTACTTGAGTGAAGATGTATTTCAGGCTCTTATGGTCGGTGTAGATGTCACACTTATGACCAATAAGATAATGTCTCCATATCTTCAATGCATGAACCACAGCTGCTAACTCCAAATCGTGAGTCGGATAATTCAACTCATGCTTCCTCAGTTGTCGCGAAGCATACGCAACAACTCTTTCTTCTTGCATAAGCACACAACCCAAACCAAGACGAGAGGCATCACAATAATGGAGAACTTCTGACTTAAGTCTGGCAAGGTCAACACAGGAGCTGTAGTCAATCTCTTTTTCAATTCTTCAAAGTTAGCCTGACACTTCTCTGACCAAACAAACTTGGCATCCTTCTCAAGCAACGCGGTCATAGGTTTAGCTAGCTTAGAGAATCCTTCAATGAACCTTCTATAATATCCAGCTAAGCCAAGAAAACTGCGAATCTCACTGACATTGGTTGGGGGTTTCCAATTCAGCACATCTTCCACCTTACTAGGATCAACTGATATACCTCCATTAGACACAACATGGCCAAGAAAGGAAACTTCTTTCAACCAAAATTCACACTTACTTCTTTTAGCATACAACCGGTGCTCTCTAAGCTTCTGTAATACCAATCTCAAGTGTTCAGCGTGCTCATCATCATTCTTGAAGTAGATCAGAATATCATCAATAAATACCACCACAAACTTATCAAGATATTCCATAAAGACCTTGTTCATCAAATACATGAAGTATGCAGGTGCATTGGTAAGACCGAAAGACATCACCATATATTCATACAACCCATACCTCGTAGTGAATGCTGTCTTGGGAACATCTAAAGCACGGATCTTCAACTGATGATAACCAGACTGAAGATCAATCTTGGAGAACACACAAGCACCCTTCAACTAATCAAACAAATCATCGATTCTGGGCAAAGGATACTTGTTCTTGATAGTTACCTCATTGAGTGACCGATAATCAACACACATCCTCTGACTGCCATCTTTCTTGTCAACAAAAATAACTGGTGCACCCCAAGGTGAAGAGCTAGGACGAATAAAACCTTTATCCAACAACTCTTTAATTTGTTTATTAAGTTCTTCTAATTCTTTTATTCCTATCCTATATGGTCTTTTAGCTATAGGTGCAGTTCCAGGTAAAAACTCAATTATAAACTCAATGTCACGATCGGGAGGCATACCTGGCAAATCTTCGGGGAACACATCCGGAAATTCATCAACAACTCGCTCTGCTGGGTTGTCATTCTCCTCAAGATGAATGACGGCGGTTGTCGGTGGAGGTTGCATGACCACATCAACACTGATCCTGCCCCCTGTAGGTGTAGACAATTCAACTATCTTTTTATCACACTTGATCACTGCATCTTGCTTTCTCATCCAGTCCAAACCCAATATAACATCGATCCCAGCGGTCCTCAAAACTGTAAGCCGAGCTTTGAAGTCTACCCCCCTTAGAGTAACAGTAACCGATGGACAATAACAATCGGTTCTCATAACCCCACTCGGTGAATTTACGATTATAGGATTTTTCATTGCTAACAAAGATATTCCATGCATTCTAACAAAAGCTTGCAATATGAAAGAATGCGATGCTCCAGAATCAAAAAGAACAGTAGCAGGAATGGAGTTGACATGGAACGTACCCATCATCACTTCTGGCGCTTCCTGAGCTGCTTCTGCAGACACATGGTTCACGCTCCTATTATGTGAGGGCGGCTGGTACCTTCCTCTCTGGTTGTTGCTGTTCTGACTTGGAGGATTTGGTGAGTTTTGCTTCTTGGGGCAGTTATAGGAGAAATGTCCGGGTTCACCACAAGAAAAACACTTGATGGGGGTATTGGGAACATTAGTCTTTGCTAGGGTACTGCTAGATGATCCTTGACGAGGTCCTGAGTAACCACCCTGTTGCTGGAACGGCGAACATTGCTAGTTCGGGTTACGGTTCCCAAAGTTGGATGTGCCTTGGTACCTCTGCTACTAACCTTGCTGAGGATAGTTGAGATGCTGGCGAGTGTTACTCCTAGAAGCTTGTCCTCTAAGTTTCCTCTTCTTGTCCATCTCTCTGCGTTCATTGTCCAAGACGATGGCACGGTTCACCAGGGATTGGAAATTCGGGTATGTATTACCCTTCAGCTGCAACCGAAGTTCATAGTAGATCCCCTTTAAGAAAAGACGCTGCTTATCAGCATCATCCCTTACTTCATTGGAAGCATATCGAGCTAGCTGCAAGAACTTGTCATGGTACTCGCTGACTGACATCTGTCCCAACCGAAGGTTCCTGAATTCTTCTTGCTTCAGCACTATGATTCCCTCTGGAATGCGGCATGCCTTGAAGTTCCAGGAAAACTCTTCCCAGGTGATAGCGGGAGCATTGCCGGGACGAGCATCTTGGTATGTCTCCCACCAAGTCTGAGTTGCACCTTGAAGTTGACCAGAAGCATATAACACTTTCTCCTGGTCATTGCACTGGGCGATGTTGAGTTGTTTCTCCACCGCATGCAACCAATCATCCGCCTCCAACGGATCACTGGCATGAGAGAAAACAGGAGGGTGTCCTTGCAGAAATTCCCTCCGCTTGTTGACAGGTGGAGCTCTAGCGGGTTGATGGGGTTAGTTCTGCATGAACTGCATCATGGCTTGCATTGTCTGCATCATCTGAGCCTGCATCTGCTCTGGAGTCATCGCAGGTGGTGGAGGTAGAGGGTGCTGGTTATTGTTGTTGTTGTTGTCATCCTGACTTCCATTGCCACTGGTGTTGATCCAGAGTTGGTCCTGGTGCGAGGCATCTGTCATATAGAACATAGGAACAAATTTAAAACCTGACACGAGACGAGTCTGCAACTTTTCTGGATTTTTAGCACAACAGCAGTCTAGAAAAACAGTCATATCTGAAGTTCCCGAACTCAAACAGAGGCAAAGCTTACGTGGTTGGAAGGATAAAGAAATTATCTACAACTTTCGTAATTCTGACTTTTTCTGATTCTGACATTAACTTAATCATAAACTGCGTTTAAACAGATCTGTCCAGAATACCGAACTGCGCAGAAACATCAACTTGCAGGAATTGTTTCTCTTAACTCCGAACAGATATGAAGGTGCTTCGTGCGGCCACGGAAAGATAAGGAAGTCTACTGTTTCCAGTTAAATTTTCGTGATTTTAGGACTTTCAGAATTAATTAGGAAAAATTAGCAAGACAGGGAGGTCTAAAAAGACGGATTAATGAAAACTGCAACTTTATTTATTATTATCTTTCAAGAAACCCAACCTAAGATATGAGTGTTGCGGACAGGCCCATAACCTCAACAATCATTACAAAGAACCAACTCACACACTAGCATAAGCACAAACAACTAAACACTTAGAAGAACACTAGCACACACGACTCACGAACTAGCGTATAACTATAAAGGGACTCCTAGTCCTAATTCTTCTTGATCTTCTTGAAGTTCGTTGGCAGCCCAAACTCTTCACGAAGCTCATCTTGCTGTTGGTAACTGCGCTTGAGCTCCTTGCGCAGCTCCCTTGCTTCTATTAGGAGATGACCATACATGCTCATCATCTCTTGAACGAAGTTGACGAGCTCATTCAGGACGGGGCCACCTTCCCTGTTAGGTTCGACGATTATCCAACCTTGCTCCGCATCGAAACGAGGGATGTAACGGCGTCGGGTGTTGGCGATCCTTTCCCTGAATTTGTTGTGGATGGCCATATATGCAGAGAACGCGGCGTCCTTCATGCTTGCTTCCATGGTAGGATGAGCAGCACAGCTATGAAAGGTATAATCCACACGTTTAGCTGCTTGCCCACCAGCACTTCCACAGATGTAGATCTTCGCCTTCTAGTAGGTGTTGGCGAGGGGGTCTTTGAATTCCTTGCAAGTGTACATGGTTGCAATCTCAGGTCCTGGGTGGCATTCTATCACAAGGTCCACCAGCTGGGAGTGAGCGTAGCTGCTGTGTGCTCCTCCTTGGATATACTTAGTGCGGATCCACCCTGGCTCTTCTAGCAGATCTTCTTCGACGAAATCAGAAGTAGAGGAATTAACGTCAGCACTTGGGGCATGAGAGGGCTCCTTCCCCGTGGTACTCTTCACCACTGGAGATTTCCTGGACATCTTCCTCTGGTTCTTCCTGAGATTCCACCATTGGCGCTTGAGGTTCAGGAGGGGCACGTCCTCCGGTGCTGATATGGGCTGACCGACGAAGGGTAGGCATCTTGAACATAACAAAGATAGAGATAGATTAGAACAACATTTTCACAATAGAATAAGTCAAGTGTAGCATAAACAGTTTGAGAAAATATATATATAAGAATGTAAGCATGAAAAGAGAAGGTAAAGACAAGATAAGAAGACCATTCTAACTAGGCTTGCGTCCTAGAGTCAACACTTGCTCTGATACCAATTTGTCACACCCAATTTTAAGAATAAAATTGAATGTGAATAACTCATGTGTGCCCAGAGATCAATCACACACATAAGCCGACAAATCTTTAAATAGTATCCTCACTGAGTGCTTATTACATAACGAATAATATTCTTAAACATAACAGCGGAAATAAAGATAACTCTCGCGACGAAGCTCCACTTCACAGGGAACGCCGACTAGTTGACCACTAGCCTAGTACTCCTCACGGTAGTCTTCATATCCATCTGGTGAGGTTGAGAAAGCAAGGGTGAGCACTTAAAGTACTCAACATGAGTAACATAGGGTTATGAAGCTCAAAGGCTGACACTGTCTAAACTGCGGTTGCTTTTATCTTGGTCAAGTTTTACCAACACATTAGCTTTAGTTATGGAAAACCCAATTAATAACCACATGATAAGATTAATAATCAACATTAACAATTAAACCACATGATCATCTACACTGTGAGTTTTCCAGGCCGCTCGTGACCGTGAGCACGACTATCATGATAGATTTACACTCTGCAGAGGTTACGCACTTTACCCACAAGTCGTGTTGCCCATATGCCCGGGTTTATAACTCCCAAAACACTTCCAAGGTGAGCGGGCAGGGAACACTATGAAGTCTTTCAAAAGCCCTTTCTAGCATGTAGCGGACCCTACGGACCCAATGCAAAGGGGTATATGGGACACCCCGATGGTACCACCCGCAGCGGTCCCCATACAAGCTATACCCCATAACCAGCTCGGCAAAGGTGCCTTTCACGAACCACAAGCATGCTAGTCCAAACTTCATACTTAACTAAAGCCAGAGCCATTATAGCACTCATGGTTGCATATAAATCCCAGCTTTTGCCCTACAGTGGGGTCCTATTCCATGTTGCTACAAAAGCCAATTTTATCTCATTGTTGCATATATCATTAATCAATATTCGATTCAATATTCATCATGTAAAGCATAGCAAAGCTACCCATATGCCTGAAAACCCAGGGTGACAAGGTACAAGGTAACAAGCTATGGTATAGATCTAAATGGGAATCAATTGAGACACATGCAATCATCACTAGGTGAATTAAGGTGAATAGGTAACAAGGATGATCCCATGTTAAACTTGCCTTGATCACAAATCTCTTGGTGGTCCTGATCTGCTGCAAAGAACTCTTGCTCACCGAAGATCTCACCGGCTGTACTCGATCACATCACCACGCAATCATCCGAACAATCATACATGAAGCAATAAATATTTACTTAGATCATTACACCATAAAAAGTAAAGAGGTTTTGAAAAGATTATAAAACAGATCTATACTATACTACGATCACAAAGACGCGAGAATCACGCTAAACGGATCTAAAACGAATAAACTATAGATTAAACAAGATTTTAAAGAGCAAGATTAAAGCATTATAAGAATTAATTTACTTTTATTTTCAAAAGTAATTAACATAGATGAAATCTATACTACTGGATAGAGTAATTAACTCGTTGGAGAGCTTGCGGCGGCTGGAGACGCGGAACGGCGGTTGGGCGGCGGTGCTCGGCTCGGCGGCGGCCGCCGCTGCTGGCTGCGAGGCGAGACGAGGCGAGTAGATGGGGAACGGCGGCGCGGGGTCGGTTCCTATTTAAAGGGGCCGAGGGGGGAGTCCCACGCAGCTACGGGAGCGGGGTATGCGCGTGGTGGTTGCAGATTCGGTGACGCGGCGCGGCGCGGCAGAGTCCGGAGCGGACTCGGGGGAGGAAGGAGACGGCGGCCTGACAGGCGGGGCCGCGGCGTCGGTGGGAGAGAAAGAGAGAGAGAGTGGCTTCGCGGGCCTTCGGGCAACTGGGCCGAGGCCAAGGGGATGACCGGCCCATGCGGGAGAGGAAGGGGGAGCTGGCTGGGCCGAAAGGCCGAAAGAGTGGAGAGGGAGGAGAAAAGGGTTTTTTTCTTTTTCTTTTATTTTTTTGCAAATGATTTTCAAACTGATTTTCAAAAGGGTTTTGAAATCCTTTTTGAGTTTTGCAAATTCACCCAACACAAGGAAAAATGCAGAGGCATGCTATGCACATACAAGTTGAACCCTAGCATGTGATATTAGTTTTATTATTTTCTTTATTTAATTCTATGATCACAAATTTGCTTGAAATAAATCAAATTTAAGAATTTGAATTTACATTCAAACCTAATTTGCTAACTCAAATTTTAGGGTGTTACAAGGTCTTCGTAGAAAGGATAGAGAGTTGCTAAACACTACATCTAAAGGTTCTTTCTTTCACATGCCATCCATAGAAGCAAAATTAACCTTAGATAGAATCCTAGATCCTGAATTGGATAATACCCTCCATGAAGAAATTCACGAAGCTGAAAACAATACCTTGCCAGATCCACCATCCACTTCAGCTATCCCAAAATCTGAGCCTAAAAAGGAAGAAATTCCACCACCTGATTTCATGCTGGATATAGATCCTGATCTTTTCACTGATTTTGGAAATATTTCAAACTACATTTCTATTTCAAAACTCCAAAATCATCACCTTAGCAACCATTTATACCAAATGTCAAACAGAAGAATTTTGAGAGAGCTTGTATCAATCATAAGTAGCGAATGGTTAGAAGAATCAGAGCTTTCCCCTGATGTGATCCGTCTGGATTCACCTTCTATTCCAATACGCTATGCGTTCAATACAGATCATTTGATGCTCTCTATAATCCTGTTGTGGGGATCAATATCATGTCTAAATCACTTGCGTATGAATTATTAGGCAAAGTGACTTTAACCCCAACACCAAAGTTCATGAAGAATCTTAATGGACATATAGTCCACAGTCTTGGAATTTTACATGTCTTACCCATTATGGTAGATGGTGCCATGGTTTGTTTGAACTTTTATATCTTTAATACATGGGACCATGACCTATTGATAGGACAACCTTTCAGAAGACTTCTTTATGAAGGACAAAACGGGAAACTAAACATTTCCTTTGGAAAGAATTTTCAAATCTCGATGACAATCTCTTGTTCTTTGAACAACAAAACTGAATCATATCTTCTACCTGATCCTATGGAGGAAGTAAAAACTGCTTCTCTAGAGCTTTTTAATGAACCATATTTAGAAGAAGATGCTCCTTTCTTTATAGAAGAAGAAGCTAACCCTTCCAAACCTGAACCCTTAGACGAGTTCGCAGAAACACCTAGACCTCCTATAGAGCTTAAACCTTTACCACCCAGTCTTACTTATGCTTTCCTCAATAATGATCCAGAGTCTCCTATAATCATAAGTGATAAACTCACTCAAGAGCAAACTCTACGCCTGATGGCTGTTCTAGAGAAACATCGTTCAACCTTTGGTTACTCACTCTAAGATCTCACTGGAATCAGTCTTATAATATGCACTCATCGCATTCCTACAGATCCTTCTGTTTCACCTTCTCGAGAGCCCCAACGTAAACTCAATAACGCGATGAGAGAAGCAGTTAAAAAGGAAGTTTTAAAATTGCTGCATGCAGGGATTATATATCCTGTGCCGCATAGTGAGTGGGTAAGCCCAGTGCAAGTTGTGCCTAAGAAGGGAGGCATGAGTGTTGTCACAAATGAAAAGAATGAGCTAATTCCGCAACACACTGTCACAGGATGGTGGATGTGTATAGATAGAAAGTTGAACAAAGCAACGAAGAAGGATCACTTTCCTTTACCTTTTATAGATGAGATGTTAGAGTGGTTAGCCAACCACTCGTTCTTCTATTTCTTAGATGGATATTCAGGGTATCACCAAATCCCGATCCACCCTGATGACCAAAGCAAAACCACCTTTATGTGCCCTATGGAACTTATGCTTATCGTAGAATGTCTTTTGGGCTATGTAATGCTCCAACCTCTTTTCAAAGATGCACGATGACTATATTTTCTGACATGATATAAGATATTATGGAAGTTTTCATGGATGACTTCTCTATTTATGGAAAAACTTTCGATAGTTGTCTTGAAAATTTAGATAGGGTTTTGCAAAGATATGAAGAAAAGCATTTAGTACTTAATTGGGAAAAATGTCTTTTTATGGTCAAAGAAGGAATAGTGCTAGGACACCTAATATCTGAAATAGGCATTGAGGTAGACAAAGCTAAAATTGAAGTAATTGAACAGTTACATCTGCCTATAAATGTGAAAGGAATAAAAAGCTTTCTTGGTCATGCTGGTTTTTATCAAAGATTTATAAAAGATTTTTCATTTATTGCTAGACCACTGACTCTTTTGCTAGCCAAGGATGCTCCTTTCGAATTTGATGATGCTTGTTTAAGAGCTTTTGAATTGCTAAAGAAAGCACTAATCTCTGCACCAATCATTCAACCCCCTGATTGGTCTTTACCTTCTGAAATTATGTGTGATGCTAGTGATTATGCTGTGGGGGTAGTTTTGGGACAAACTAAGGATAAGAAGCATTATGCAATAGCTTATGCTAGTAAAACTTTGATAGGACCTCAACTTAATTATGCAACCACTAAAAAAAGCTCCTAGCTGTTGTCTTTGCTATAGATAAATTTAGATCTTATTTAGTAGGAGCCAAAGTAATTGTTTATTCTAATCAGATTGCTTTAAAATATCTGCTCACTAAAAAATATGCTAAACCTCACTTAATAGGATGGATCCTGCTGCTTCAAGAATTTGACTTAGAAATAAAAGATAAAAAGGGAGTAGAAAACCCTTTCGCAGATCACTTATCTAGAATGTATTTTAAGAATCCGCAGGAACTACCCATCGATGATTCACTCTGGGACGACATGCTCTATGAAATCAACAGATCCGACCCCTGGTATGCAGATATTGTTAATTTTATGGTTTTAGGATATGTAACACCAGGAGGAAACAAAAGAAAGCTTATTCAAGAAAGTCGTTCACACATATGGGATGAGCCGTACCTCTTCCGAGTATGCTCTGATGGCTTACTCAGGAGATGTGTGACTATCGAAGAAGGAATGAAGATCATTGAAAGATGTCACTCATCACCATACAGAGGTCATTATGGAGCATTCCGCACACACGCAAAAATTTGGCAATGTGGATTCTATTGGCCAGCAATGTATGAAGAAACTAAAGAATTTATCCGGACACACGTCTCCATATGGGTGGAAGCATTACCTTGCAAACTGTTGGTATTTCTTAACGCAAACAGATAAATCCGTGAGCGCACAGATACCATTGTAGCTTTCACCCGTGAGTATTGCAAGGGTATCGATTTCCATGGGGAACGTGAAGTGTACTAGAGAAGAACTAAGAACATCCAATGAAAGAATGATAACTGGGTAAAGAGAGATTTTAGAGTTTTCTAAGGAGTTTATCTAATCAAAGGCCCACGATAATCTACTTACTTTGGAGCAATAGTACCTTTCCGACTCTCAACAAAGACTGGGAAAAAGGTAGTCGGGAGAGGCTGCCAAAAGATCTACGAAAACACCAATCCAAACATGGTGGACTACAAAGGCCTTACAGAGCTATCACCCCTGGGGCTACCACAACTATCCGTAGGATTGGGCGCAAACTCAGGTAAACTGTAGTCTAGACACCACGTCTACTCTATCGCTTACTACTCTAATTCAACGTTTAAACTAGAGCACTCAATACAAGCGGAGATCACGTAAATAGAATAAAGTAAGAACTAAAATAAGATACTTAGAAATAAATGAAGAACCTGGAGATTGCTCAGAATAAGATGCTGCAAAGGTACAATGTTGAGGAAGATCTGACAGATTCGGGTCCTCCTAGCTCTCTCCTCCTCTCTCTCACCTCTAATTACAACTAGATAAACTAGAACTAGATCTAGACAATTAGAGGGACCTCTCTCCTTCTCTAGAATTGAAACCCTAGATTTTGCTCTAGAGAAGAATAATGAGATGAGATGATCCTCAGGCGGTCAGGGCCTTGCTTATGTAGCCTCTTCAAATGAACGTGGACCGTCAGATCAAACCGACCTTAAGAGAGTGGTTTAAATTCATCCTCAAAGGCGATGGAGCGCGATCCGCGAGATTGACCGTGATTGGTCACAAGGGTAGGGCGGGCGCCCTAAACCCTAGGGCAGGCGCCCTGGGTGTGGCCCCCCTCGGCTTCTGGCTTGTTCTCGTGTCTTCTGGAACCCTCTGGACTATAGAAAATTGTGCGGTTGATAATTATCTCTATGTAAACATGACATGTGGGCCTTTCCTTGGTATTTCCTGATAACCCCCTGCAGAAACAGACATTCACCAAAACTCATGGATTTTTGTTAGTATAAACCCTAATTCTAGCTAGTGGTTTCATTTAGATCCTTTTCCTTGTTTAGTTGACGGTTAAAATTGGTACTTAAGGACCGTCAACAACTCCCCCAAGCTTACCTTTTGCTCGTCCCTGAGCAAAGATGAATTCGATGATGGATCAGGAGTTGCTACAATGCTTTCACGCCTTAAAGGTACACATGCGTTCAAACAAGAATTCTCCTCTGGATTAGAGTAAACTATTCTGACTTTCGAACTTACCCATATTACCTTTAACCATGGGGCTTATAGCCATCACTTGGGTCTTGAGTAATTGAAAAGTAGAATGATCAAGCCAAGCACTATGTATCAAGCTCTTCACTTTACCTTCATCCTGGAGTTTTGCAAAGTTTTCAAAATAAAACTCAAATTCTCTTTTGTATGACCCTCTCAAGTCTCTCTATATGTGGTATTTGTGGATCCTCACCAAGGCAACAATGGTGTTATGCCTTCTCTCAAAATATGTATTATTTTTGGAACAGGCAAAGTAACAATGTGCCTTCTCTCTCACACACTATAACTAATAGGCAATATATGGAGTTCATAGGTGGGGAGAAACAACTCATACATACTTGCAAAGCATATATTGTAAAGTCAAACAATGGATCCAGAGAAACATGGCATACAATCAAATCAAGATGTGCATGTGTATGGGATATATGGTGGATGTATGAGGGTGGATATGTGGTGGATATATAATGGTGTATGGTGGATATATGAGGGTGTATGATGGAAACCTAATTCTACGCTTCTCCTTGAATATATATACATACATCTCTTTTTTGGAACTTGGAATTTTGAGAGAACTTGGGCTTGTGTTTTTTTAGAGAGGCAGGCATCTAAGTACCCATTGTTTTGATAGGACACTTGTCCATGTTTTACTCTCTTTATGTTTTTTTATATTTTTTTTTCACAACCCCAAGTCTCTTTCTATAATAAAGCTTTTGAGAGATGATGACAAGAAAATCTTTGAAGCAGTTACATATGTGGTATTGGAATATATGGATAGGTGGAGAACTGGGATATTTTTGGTTGCTTACTCCCAAGGTAGGAATAAAGAATTAATCTGGTGGATCTGAATGGCATATATGTGGATGCTTACTTCTAGGGTAGAAGTAGCATATATGAGTGGAGTGTACGTGATCTTGATTTTAAAAGCATGACAAGTCTCTAAGGGTCAACAAAGCTTGACAAAACTCAATGCAAATACATGTAGTAAATATGATAGTGAATGTTCTCCTAATCTACCAGGCATGTATATATGGCTGTGGTAGGAATTCAAGCTCTCGTCATATAGAGACTCATCATGTAATATTTTTAATTTTCAAAAGATAAATTCTCCAGAACTCTAGTATTGCTAGGAACAAGATAAATAGTAGCTCAAACTTTTTCATATCATACCTATCAACTACCTAGACTTAGCTCAAGCATTCGCAACCCACAAGTTTCAAGTTCAGAGTAAATCTTATGTCAAAACAATTATATTTAAAACTCGGAGAATTCAAGGCTGAAAACTAGGTACTTGAAAGGAATTATGGCAGAGCAACTATTCATCATTTCCATAGAGTTATCTTTAGAGTTCTTCATTTTATTATTAGCAACTTCTAAACATACTTATTATTATTACTAAATAGGAAACTCTCTTGAGGATAAAGTAGATAATGAAAAGTATCTAAGTTGTAACTCTTGTGATTAAGTGTGAACCTTCATGTGCTCACATTTTTTTTGAATTTATTTATGTAACTAAAATCTAAGTAAACCTAAGTGAATAAGGATACTTACCTGGATACATGGGGGTGCTCTCCTCCAAGCTGGATGTTGACATAGTCATTCATTTAGACAGTGTAGACTGACTTCACTTCTCTGAGACTTCAAAGACGATAGTCGATGTAGTTATACTTCTCAAAGTAGATGAAGTTATCTAATTCTGTCTATGAAAGGATCAAGATGCCTAAGAAGGGGGGGGGGTGAATTGGGCAATATGAAAACCAAAAATGCCAATCACCCCCTAGTGCCTACCGGTCGTGTGTCCTAGCTAGAAAGCGGTAGTAGTTCATGGAATTGAAGAACAACCTAAGCAATTCTAGTAGGAAAGATAAGAACACAGCTGAAAGTAAATGCAATAAGGTATTATCAACTACATAATGTATTTTAAACAATTGTAAAATAGAAAGAAGTTCAGATCAATTGAATGTTTCAGCTCCAAAAATGGTCTTGATGAATCAGCAAGAGAGGCAATTGTAAGTCTAACTAGCTCAATCCTACCACCATTGTTCCTTTTATTTCTTCAGCTGAGTTTGGTTCTTGTGGTTGATGGTGACGCACGCAATCAGTAATGACATGTCTAGCTACCCATAATTGGTCAGGAAATTAGCTTAGCTAGGTAATGTTACTGCCTTTTCTAGTGATTTTGATCCAACTGCTACTCTTGCAATTTGAATGCTACTTAGTGAACAATAGGTAGTTGTAGGTTTGGGTAAGACAACTAAAATGACGATGCAGAAAATCTTCATTCCATTTATTAGTACTCTGCCTGTGTCCAGTTCAACAGGTTATTAGTGTTGCAAAAGTTAGATGTGTTTTGTTAACTGTGTTCTGTTAACACTTGAGAGATGTTGACTGGAAATGAGATAGCATATAACTGAGAACAATCTGAACTTTGTTTCCACATGCTAAGGTGATTCCTGACTGTTTCATTGTACACTAGCTGTCAGTAAGAACCAAACTACAATTTAGATAGTATTCCACATAATAAATCATTTAAATTTTACTTCAGTATGTCCATGTTGCTAGGTTTGCTTCTACCTCTCTAGCACACATCTTGTTGTCTATATTCTTTAAAATACATATTGTGATATTTTCACCTCACTTTAATGCAATATAAGTATGAACTAATATTGGCTCTTTGTTGTTTCAGTCCAACATGGAAGCTTTGAGGGCAGCACCTGTTGCTGAAGGTGAGACAAGAGTATCCAGTGTGCAGGTTGTGTCCCAGGTGCTCTCCAAGAACAACTTGAACATTTTCCTCAAGAATGTTGGCATCAAACCAGCAACATCCTCCAACTCTGCAGCATCAAATGAATGCGAGCTTCGGGAATAGCTAGCAGCTGAAGCGAAGGCTGTTGTACAAGGTGAACTCGAGGAGCTCAGGAAGAGAAGTGAAGTGGCTGAGGAAAAGCTATAGTGGACACAAAGGGAGATGGAGGAGATGAAGAAGCTGACAGAGAAAAACAACAAGGCAATGGAGGAGAACAACACGCTGCTGAAGCATATCTTGTCCCTCAACAACGCTTCTTCAACATGATTGCTGCTCGTTGCTGCTGCCTGATTAAGCAAGGGTCTGTGCTGGTGATTTTGTTTAGGCTAAACTTATGTTGTTGGTTGTTGCCTACTTTATATTATTAGTTGTGATCTTACTGTGAACTAAGATGAACTACCACCTGCGAGTTATGTGTGAACCGAGTCTAGTAAGTTGTGTGGTGACTGGAAACCAAATCTGTTCATTTCTGGAAGCTTATGATCATGTTAATGTTATTTGCATTTCCTATTAATATTAGAACGTGCACCTGTGATCAAATTCTGGTTCTTTATATGATGATTCTGTATTTGATTTGTGATGATTCTATAATCTGATTTGTGATGATTTTTTATTTTGATCTGTGACGAAAATGAGAACCAATCACAGAAGGACACGTGGAACCAATCACGAACGGAGAGCGTCATTGATGAGCACTTCCCTAGTAGTGGATACCTCATAAAGGAATGTCGAGTGAGCTTATAGAAGGAGAACTAAAGTGTTTAGAAGCCAAATCTATCCTCTCCTTCTCTATGCCCACATTTGACTTATCTTACGAACCCATCCTTGATCCTGATGATCCCCCATGTGTTCCTTCATTCAAGTCTTATGATGACCCACTTAATGAGTCTGTGAATTCATTAAGACATCCGAGGTATGGAAGCCATGAGGGTCATAAATCTAACCAAGAGGAGCATAGTCAATGGTTAGAACCTCTATCTACTCTTGTAAGTCAAGAATGGTTGGATGAGGCCAAATCCTCAAAGGAAGTCACTAAAATGCTCACACATGTGAGGAGAATATCCTGTCAAGTGTTGGGTATTAATGGTGAAATCTGCTATGATCCTAGCCTCGGGATCAACATCATTCATCATTTCCATGTTCCAACATCATCAAAGGATCATCTATCCCAATCACAAAAACACCTTAGACTCCCTAATGGTCAAATCCTTGATTGTTTAGGAGTCCTTCATAATGTTCTTGTGATGGTTGATGATCTCAAGATCTTCCTAGATTTCCATATCTTTGACCTTCCTGGACTTTCCTTTCATCTCACTTTTATCGAAAGGCCAATCATGAGAATCTTGGAGAACACTTTAGGAAATGAGAAGCTGGGTCATAGAATAAGTGAAGATTATCTAACCGTTTGGTCTTCCCGACCTCTCATCAAAGGGATAGAATCCAAACTTGTTCTTGATCCAAGGGGTGAGCTTATGTCCTTCTGGCTAACAACCATGACCCATTCAAGCCTTGAGGATGACTTGAAATGTCATAAGAAAGAAAGTGCTCACCCACTCCTTGAAATAGAAGATTCCACCAATGAGCATGGAAGCTATTCCCCGATCTTCCCATCAAATCCATGCTCAAGTGAGAAATCTCCCAAATCAATCCTTCCCTGGACCATGACTGCACACATGATCTACAACCTCTTCATGCCTCTTGTTTCTAAAATCTTTGCAAGGATGGTTGTAGATGTGTTTTTCTACCATAAATTCTGTAAATCTCGTAGTGGTTTTGGTCTTGAGGATAGGTTCGAAAATGTTGGAGTTGAAGGGGAAACCGTTTCACCAACATGAGTTACAACTTGAAGGTTTCCCAAAGACAATCTTATGTCTTAAAATTAAGCACTCTTGGGAGCTATCCCAAGCCTTCTTATTTTCTATTAAAGTTTGCTTGTTAAAAATATATAAAACAAAAATATTTATATTTTTAGTTTCCCAAAAGTTCATAAATAAAATTACTTTGTAAAATGAGATTAAGAGAATATTTATGAAAGTGTTCCTTCGGGTATTTTTGTCACTAACCATTTCAGGTTTGAACAAAAAGAATGATGGAACAAAACACATGGTATGTACAACCAAACATCTTTTAATAATAAAGCACATTCAAAAGAAAGTTCCACATCCTAGACTTGGATTTGCTCATTATCAATGGTTGCAAAATCTAAGTGTGGGGGAGTGGATTTCTCTAAAGAGCCTCATGTCATGCTTCATTATTTAATTTCGTTTGGTTGTCTCTATCTTGCTTTCTCTTTATGCCTTGCTCATCTTGCTAAGTCACAAAAATAAAAAAACTAAAAAGAAAAAAATGCAAATGCTCATCTGATTCACCATCCATCCTCTTGTCTCTTCTTAAGTTAATCTCTTTATGCCTTCATGCTTCCTAGTTCTGCTATGAGTATGCTTTGGTTTGGAATATCGATCGTGTTTCCAAAATCTCTTTAAATTAAGCGTGGTGCTTAGGTTAAATAGCCTTCCTTAATCAAATTAGACATGGTGTCAAGTTTGATTAATGAACCAAAAGTAAACTTGTATGGAAATTTGGTTGTTCTTTTGGACTAACCTATATATGATAACTTCCAAATTTTGGTGGATTAGTCAAGAGATCTTTCATAGAGACAAATCAAGGATTGAGGTAGTAATAATCTTGCACATCTTTGCCTCATCCTTGCTTAACTTTTAAAGAATTAGTAAACAATGATGGAACATCCCTTTCTATGCTAAAATGTTAAAGTCAACTTTTCTATAGCATAGAAGAGGTCCTCTATTTCTATGACAACATTACCCTTGCTTCAAAATATTTGTGCATTCCTTCGTGTATGTGTTGTCCACTAATCCTTCGCAGGAGAGAAGCAATGAATGGAGAAAAGGGTCTGAGTACAACGCGATGATTCATAGAAGAAAGACCATTCGTCATCATCAATGTCGTGACACATGGAATCGTCATGCTTCAAGATTACGGTTGCGACACCTTTAAAGGTAAATGGCCAATGTCTTAAGTTTGTCATAAACATGAATCACCTGAGCATGAAATTGACATGATATATTTTGTCCTTAATCCAATTGAGAACTAAAATCTACATGTTTTAATTTTTGTTCATTTTTTGTGTTCGACCCTAGAATTAGCATGTACCTAGCCTTGTGACCTCCAACACAAAATTTGGGCCCTTTTGGCCCCAATAGGCGGTCGACCGACCGTCTCTAGAGGCTTCTCAGCTCGACGTTGCACGGTGATGACGACCCGTAGGGTTCGAAGTTCGATCTTTCGATGAGAGTTGGTGGATAACTCGATTTGTGGATGGAGATGACGTTCACGGCTCGACTACAACCGTCCAAGGACGCTGCGCCTTAGCAACCGATACACCACCTCCGATGGCTGCCGTGATCTTGCGGCGCGACAACCAGCCACTAGGGCTCCCGTCCTGCAAGCAATCGAAGAACCAACAAGAAAAAGATGAACAAGCACTCAATTGCAAGATGAATATGAAGGTTTCAATCTGAGAACACAATATGGTGAGGTTCTGATGACAATCAGACGGACGGTTGATCCAACACGCGCGCTGAAAGGCGGTAGCAATAGCTAACTTGACAAAACAAAACCTAAACTGTTTGTGGCAGCTCTAAAGACTTATAAGGAGTTGGGAGGACGACCACAAGGGTGTTGGGGTCGTTCTCCAACCCTAGGACGCGTCCCTAATGGACCCAACTTGATACATGGCCCATCAGCCCAAATTAAGGCGACGCAGCACCGGTGGACAGAAAAGGACTCGGTACAAAAACGACTACTCTGGATGTGTCCGATAAGATATAGCCTTGGTTCTGGATCCGTTGGAAAGTAGACTTGATAAGCTTTTCAAAAAGTGCGAGAATGTCCCAATCGGAGTCTGTATGAAGTCATGGCATCCATCACAAGTTGGTGCTGTCCTGCAGTCCAAATCCAGCTAGCGCCCATCCCGTGTCCCGCTGATCCTCTCCATTGTTCCTGAGCAAAACAATAGTGCATGTGTCTCCATTGTCTAAATATAATGGACAAGAGTTTGAGAATAAACTTACTTGATGGTTGAGTTCACGGGCACGAGCACGAGTAATAGGACCAAGTGGTGCTGGAGATGGTGTTGGTGTGGTGTTGATGTCCTCATCATCCTCCCCTTCTTGCATTTGAGTCGTCCTCGACTCAAGCTCATCTTCCTCTCCCAAATATGGCTTCAAATCTGCAATGTTAAATGTGGGACTAATCCCAAAAGCTATAGGAAGATCAAGCTTATATGCATTCTCATTAATACGTTTTAGCACTTTAAATGGTCCATCAGCTCTAGGCAGCAATTTAGATTTTCTCAATTCAGGAAACCTATCCTTTCTCAAATGCAACCAAACCAAATCACCAGGTTCAAAAATCAATTGCTTTCTACCTTTATCACCAGCAAGCTTATACTTAGCATTCATGCGCTCTATATTTTTTTTAGTTGTTTCATGCAATTTTAACATCAACTCAGCACGTTGCTTAGCATCAAAATTCAAGTGTTCAGAAGTTGGTAGAGGCATTAAATCAATAGGAGCACGTGGTAACAAGCCATAAACAACCTCAAATGGGCACATTTTGGTAGTAGAATGCACTGAACGATTATAAGCAAACTCAATATGAGGCAAACAATCTTCCCACATCTTAATATTCTTCTTTAAAACAACCCTTAACATAGTAGACAAAGTTCTATTCACAACTTCAATTTGACCATCAGTTTGGGGATGACATGTGGTAGAAAATAAAAGCTTAGTCCCCAATTTACCCCATAAAGTTCTCCAAAAATGGCTAAGAAATTTAGCATCTCGATCAGAAACAATTGTATTTGGCACACCATGCAAATGAACAACTTCGCGAAAGAACAAATCAGCAATATGTGTAGCATCATCAGTTTTATGACAGGGTATAAAGTGTGCCATCTTAGAAAATCTATCCACAACCACAAAAACACTATCACGGCCCTTCCTAGTCCTTGGCAATCCCAAAACAAAATCCATAGAAATATCTTCCCAAGGTGCGTTAGGAACAGGTAGAGGCATATACAAACCGTGGGGATGTAATCGTGACTTTGCCTTTTGACAAGTTGTGCAGCGAGCAACAAATCGCTCCACGTCTCTCCTCATCTTTGGCCAAAAGAAATGACCAGCAAGTATGTCCTCCGTCTTCTTTGCTCCAAAATGTCCCATCAAGCCACCTCCATGCGCTTCTTGAAGCAACAACAAACGAACGGAGCTAGCTGGGATGCATAGCTTGTTAGCTCTAAACACAAAGCCATCATTTAGAACAAATTTATTCCATGCTTTTCCATCCTTACATTGCAACAACACGTCTTTAAAATCATTATCATGTATATATTGTTGTTTAATTGTTTCCAAACCAAAGATCTTATAGTCAAGTTGTGTTAATAAAGTATATCTCCTAGACAAAGCATCAGCAATGATATTCTCTTTCCCTTTCTTGTGCTTAATGATATAAGAAAAAGATTCAATAAATTCAACCCACTTAGCATGTCTACGGTTCAGTTTTACTTGACTAAGAATATGCTTTAACGATTCATGATCAGAATGAATAACAAATTCTTTGGGCCACAAATAATGCTGCCATGTTTCTAATGTTCGCACGAGAGCATACAATTCCTTATCATAAGTAGAATAATTCAGAAGAGGCCCACTTAGTTTCTCACTAAAATATGCAATGGGTTTACCTTCTTGTAACAAAACACCACCCAATCCAATTCCACTAGCATCACATTCAAGTTCAAAAGTTTTATTAAAATCAGGAAGTTGGAGAAGAGGTGCATTTGTCAACTTATCTTTCAACATGTTGAAGGCCTTCTATTGTGGGGTTCCCCAAGAAAACACGACTCCCTTCTTCGTAAGCTCATTCAATGGTGCAGCAATGGTGCTGAAATCCTGCACAAAGCGACGATAGAACCCAGCAAGTCCTAGAAAACTCCGCACTTGGGTGATAGTCTTTGGTACTGGCCAACCCTGTATAGCGTCCACCTTGGCTTTATCAACCTCAATTCCCTGTGGAGTAACAACATAGCCAAGAAAAGAAACACGATTTGTGCAAAAGGTGCACTTATCAAGGTTACCAAATAAACGTGCCTCCCGTAGAGCTTTAAAAACAACACATAAATGATCAATATGTTCTTCCATAGATTTGCTGTAAATTAATATATCATCAAAATAAACAACAACAAATCTTCCAATGAAAGCACGTAAAACCTCATTCATCAATCTCATGAAGGTACTAGGTGCATTAGTTAACCCAAAAGGCATGACTAACCACTCATACAAACCGAACTTAGTTTTGAAAGCAGTTTTCCATTCATCTCCCAATTTCATGCGAATCTGATGATACCCGCTACGCAAATCCACTTTGGAAAACACAACAGCACCACTCAATTCATCTAGCATGTCATCTAATCGTGGAATTGGATGACGATATTGAATAGTAATATTATTAATATCCCGACAATCCACACACATACGCCACGATCCATCTTTCTTAGGCACTAAAATAACCGAAACAGCACAAGGACTTAGAGACTCACGTATGTAACCTTTGCCGAGGAGTTCTTGCACTTGACGCTGAATCTCCTTTGTTTCTTCTGGATTGGTCCTATATGGTGCACGGTTGGGCAATGAGACACCAGGAATCAGGTCAATTTGGTGCTCAATGCCTCGAAGTGGTGGCAGGCCCGATGGTACTTCACTTGGGAACACATCCGAATACTCCTGCAAAATGTTAGCGACAGCAGGAGGCAAAGAACGCTGCATATCATGAAGGGAAATCAAGACCTCTTTGCATACTATAGCATAAGCAACAGTAGTGGAAGCATTCAACTCATTAATATCAGATTTAGTAGCAAGCAAACAATTTCCTTTCAATTTTATCTCCTCTTTCATATCAGCAACAAATTGGTCATTTCTATTGCTCTCACTTTTAGCTTTTGAGGCTTTAGCTACATCATCTTGCATAATAGCTTCAGGGGACATAGGATGCAACACAATTTTTCTATCATGGTATAGAAAAGAATATTGATTTGTTCGACCAGAATGCATAGAATCTCTATCAAATTGCCAAGGTCGACCTAGCAGCACATTACAAGCTTGCATAGGCACAACATCACATTCAACCACATCTTTATAGGATCCAATGGAAAAATTGATTCGCACAAGTCTAGTTACCTTTGCCTTACCGCTGTTATTTAACCATTGAATGTAATATGGATGTGGGTGTGGTTTGGTGGTAAGCGCAAGCTTCTCCACCATGCCACCGCTTGCCAAGTTGTTGCAGCTACCTCCATCGATGATCATGCGACATGAACGCTCCTTGATGACACACTTTGTTTGGAACAACGTGTGTCGCTGATTTTGCTCCGCCCTCTCCATTTGTGCACTAAGCACACGCTGTACAATGAGGCTCTCATAGTGGTCGGCTGCACCTGCATTAATATGTTCTTCCACATATTCTTCACTACCTGCATGGTCAGCCGCAAGCAATGCAAGTGTATCATCATCAAAATCACTAGCAGATGAATACTCACCATCATCTTTGACTATCAAAATGCGCTTGCTTGAACACTCGCGCATCATATGGCCATATCCCTTGCATCGATGACACTGAATGTCTCTTGTTCTACCTGTAGATGCCACGGACGAAGCACTTGCACTAGGCTTCTGTACCGTCTTCGCCACTGAATTCGCTGGAGTAGCACGAAGCTTGTCGCTAGTAGGAGCTGGTGTAGTCGTAGTAGTAGTCGTACGGGGCTGCCATGAATTAGTCTTCCCTGCAGAAAAGTTAGTCCTAGCACTCACACGTCGCCCCTGCACTTCCCTTTCAGCTTTACAAGCAAGATGAAACAAACGGGTTACGTTAGTGTACTCTTTATATGCAAGGATGTCCTGAATTTCACGATTTAACCCACCCAAAAATCTTGCCATAGCAGGTTCCTCATCCTCCTCTAAATTACAACGCAACATACCCATTTGTAATTCTTGATAATACTCTTCTACACTTTTAGCACCCTGTCTTAGTTGTTGGAGTTTATGTAGCAAATCACGTGCATAGTAAGAAGGAACAAATCTAGCCCTCATGATTTTTTTCAAAGCATCCCAAGTCTGTGGTATGTTCCTAGGATTTTTCTTACTATACTCTATCCACCATACAGTAGCAAAGTCGCTAAACTCACTAGTAGCAGCCCTAACACGTGTATTCTCAGGAAATTCATGACATGCAAACTTTTGGTCAACAGCAATTTCCCATGAAATGTATGCATCAGGATCATACTTGCCATCAAAAGGAGGTATTTTAAATTTAATCTTACTAAAAGCATCATTGTTATTGTGTACCTCACGTCGACGGTGACCCATACCTCTTCGATTTAAGTGTTGGTGACGTTGATCACGAAGGTCATTGTCATCAAGATCCATATCTCCAGAGTAAGCATCCTCATCATTATCTTCGACCCGCTCCTCGTCATTGTTGCCGTCATCATTCTTCTCTTTGTCTCTTGTGTGGAAGTCATCAAAACGTTGTAGAAGAGCAACAAGGCTTTTGTCCATACGAGCCATCGATGCTTCAACTCTTGTAAGCTTGGTGGTGGTGGTGAGTTGGGCGGACTCCAACTGCCCAATCTTTTCATTGGTCACCTGTAAATCTCGATCAAGTCCATCTGCGTGCAGCTGCACCTGTCTTGTAAAATGCTGAATGATGCCCTTGGTGCGTGGAGTTTGTGGCATCTGGTTATTGTCCTCTGTTCCTGACATGGTTTAAAAGACAAGAACAACAAGAATACAAGTGAAGAAATAAAATCCCTACAACTATTAGGATGTAGCTACAGCAAGGCACTCTCTCTCAACCTGTTTCTCAAGCTCTTACCAGTTCTTACCTTGCTCAAACAAGAGGGGTCAACAACCAGCAAGTCTGCAACCGTGGAAGTGAATGTATCGGTACCGTAGCACAACACATGTCAAGTTGTAGTCGAATATGTGGAGCTGTAGGTGGCCAATGTTATGGACAAGGATAGATACTAGCACCACGTTAGTCACAAAAGCAAGTTGAATAATCGTTCAAAGGTGGTACTGTGCTGGTCCTAGCCTAGACCGTGCTAGAGACGCGAGCCTGGACACAAAGGAACTCACAAACACCACCTATCCAAAGGAGGGAAAAACACAAAGATCAGCCCCCTTTTTTTCTGTTTTTTTTTGCTTTTTTTTTTGCTTTTTTTTTGCTTTTTTTTTCAGGGATCCTCAAAACTGATTATATGAACAAAGAGATGTCAAAAGAGCAAATCACCACACACACTTTTTCCGAAAGTGTAGGGGTATATAGGTAATTAAAAGATACTCTCTCTCTCTCTCTAAAGTAAGCTTCGCTGTAATATGGTATGAAACTGGTAGTCCTGACTTGTAGTGCGCAACTTAAATATGGAAAACAACGCGAACGGCGACAATTTATAGCAGCAAAAACCAGGGTAGTACTCGGACTCGATTCCCAAAATCAACTCGGACTCGAACTTGACAGCAGCGAATACCAGGGTAGTTCTCGGACTCGATTCCAGAACACAACTCAAACTCGAACTGGACAGCCGCGAATACCAGGGTAGTACTCGGACTCGAACTTGACAGCAACGAAATCTACTTAGACTCGGACTAGAACGTGACAAGAACTCGAAACTCTAAAGGACTATAACTAAAACCAGCAACTCGACACAACCGATGCAACCGACGACTGAACAAGCCCTAACTAAGTAGTACTAGCAAAAGGCTCAACGGGTTTATGGGATTACGGAAAACTAATCTACTATTTTTTTTGGCTTTTCTGGACTATAGGAAAAAAAAATTTGTGAAGAATTGGAAGTCTCTCACCGATAAACCTTGCTCTGATTACCAACTGATGACGACCCGTAGGGTTCGAAGTTCGATCTTTCGATGAGAGTTGGTGGATAACTCAATTTGTGGATGGAGATGACGTTCCACGGCTCGACTACAACCGTCCAAGGACGCTGCGCCTTAGCAACCGATACACCACCTCCGATGGCTGCCGTGATCTTGCGGCGCGACAACCAGCCACTAGGGCTCCCGTCCTGCAAGCAATCGAAGAACCAGCAAGAACAAGATGAACAAGCACTCAATTGCAAGATGAATATGAAGGTTTCAATCTGAGAACACAATATGGTGAGGTTCGGATGACAATCAGACGGACGGTTGATCCAACACGCGCGCTGAAAGGCGGTAGCAATAGCTAACTCGACGAAACAAAACCTAAACTGTTTGTGGCAGCTCTAAAGACTTATAAGGAGTTGGGAGGACGACCACAAGGGTGTTGGGGTCGTTCTCCAACCCTAGGACGCGTCCCTAATGGACCCAACTTGATACATGGCCCATCAGCCCAAATTAAGGCGACGCAGCACCGGTGGACAGAAAAGGACTCGGTACAAAAACGACTACTCTGGATGTGTCCGATAAGATATAGCCTTGGTTCTGTATCCGTTGGAAAGTAGACTTGATAAGCTTTTCAAAAAGTGCGAGAATGTCCCAATCGGAGTCTGTATGAAGTCGTGGCATCCATCACAAGTTGGTGCTATCCTGCAGTCCAAATCCAGCTAGCGCCCATCCCGTGTCCCGCTGATCCTCTCCATTGTTCCTGAGCAAAACAAGAGTGCACATGTCTCCATTGTCTAAATATAATGGACAAGAGTTTGAGAATAAACTTACTTGATGGTTGAGTTCACGGGCACGAGCACGAGTAATAGGACCAAGTGGTGCTGGAGATGGTGTTGGTGTGGTGTTGATGTCCTCATCACACGGCCTGCCTAACCTGACCCATGGGACCTCCAATCCAGGCTCGGTCGAGCCAAACCTTCTGCAAAGTGGTCGGCCGACAGTGGATTTTGCCCTTCAGCCATGCACGTTGCTCCTGAGCGTTGGACCAACATTCCTATCTTGTTTCTGGCACGATCCAAGTGAAAATAGAGGCGAAGGACGTTGGTTTCTCTCTTCTTAACCTCTCCCTCTCCTTCTTCCTCATCTTACCTTGTTCTTCTTCACCACCAGTAGAAATTCCATCTCCTCTTGCTTCCCTTCTCACCATCCTTGACCTCACCATGGTTCCACCAAGAAGAAGATCGAAAGAGTGATATGGAAAAGTGTCTACATGTTGTTGCTAAAGAAAGCATTACCAACTTAGAAGAAAGGGTTTCTGAGGAGAGAATGGCGCATCTAGGTCTTGAAGATAGCTTTAATGATCTTCGCATTATCACTAATGCAAAGCTCAAGCTCTTATCCAAAGCCATTGAGAGAGAGGATCTCCTTGCCCCTCCGTCTCCTTAGTCATCCTCTAGAGCCATCAGCACAACCTGCCTCATGGCCCTGATAGAAGAGAGCATGAAGAGATGCTTGTCATCCCTTATGCTAAGGCCATAGGACTTTCTCTCTCCATCTTCTCCCTTGGATCACCTTAGCCCTTCATAGCAACAAGATACTTAGGCTTGATAGTCTATCACTCATAAATCAAAGAACTTATGCCTAAGCTATCAATGACAAATGAAACTCTTGGTTCTGCTGGTGTCTTACCCCAGCAGAACCCCTGCATTTGATCTACTTCTGTCACTGTTTATAGCATGCTCCGAAACAAGTATGGGGGAGGTCGGTCGACACCCCAATTTGTCAAAACACTAGTTTGGCCATTGAACCATGATGTACACGGCTAAGGCTGGATGAAAAGCTCGTAGCCCGGTAGCTCGCTCGACTCGGCTCGTTAGTGGCTCGGCTTGACTCGGCTCGTTTATATTTTTTAATGAGCTGAGCCAGCACTTTAGCTCGTGTAGTTAATGAGCCAGCTCACGACCTGGCTGGAGCCGACTCGTGAGCCGAATGAGCCAAAGTTATTGACCCTAAACTTTATTAATTTTATAAGACTTCATGTTTTATACTTTACAATTAGTTAATGATTGGACTTTAACTTTATAAATTTGAGATTATATGAGTTTATTTTGTTTTTAAATGAATTATTCATAATTAATAATAGATTATGAATGCATTATATATAGTATAAAGTATAGATAATATATGAATAGTGTACTACTATAATATATTAATACATATTATTTTTTGTTTGATTTAAGACTTATGAATAAACAAATTTTATATTATTACTATTCTCAAAATTTAAATAAATACATATATAATATATTTTTTTGGTCTGGCTCGCGAGCCTAACGAGTCAGCTCGAGTTCGCTAACAAGCCGAGCCGAGCTGGCTTTCTGGCTCGTTACGATAACAAGCCGAGTCGAGCTGGCTCGTTATCTTAACGAGCCAGAACGAGCCGAGCCCAGCTGGCTCGTTAGTCCAGCTTTATACACGGCCATGACACGTTCCACAAAAAAAGTTAGACCAAAACGGCTATTTTTGTGCATCAGCCGATGCACTTTGAAGGCCAAAATTCAGAATTGACAGAGGAGATCAACATTCAGAGGTAAGGAATCCTAATGCAGAGACCGAAGTGGCCAAATCGGCCCGGGGAGCGGTCGACCGACCGCACCTATAGGCCTCAGGCCCACCAGCCAGTGTCCACTCAGCTTCAACATCAATCCTGACTGGTTTGCCACGTCTTCCCCCTTTTCCTTTATACTTTTATTTGCTTAACTCATTTCCCTTCTTAAAAAAAATTAAAAAAATATATAAAAAAATAAAAATAAAATAATAATAATAAAAAAAATTTATTTCTTTTATGAAATTAATTGCTTAGTTTATTTCCCTTTTTAATATTGAATAAAAAAAGAAGATCCCATTTAAAACTAAAATTTGAAAAGTGACATGATCTATGATGTTCTGAGGGTAAAAGCGTCATAAAGATGAATTCTTGCTTTTGCTTATGCTAGTGGGAAAATATCTTGATAGGGAACCATATTGACTAAGTTGTTGATTAATGTGATATAGTTCTCGGCTCATGATTCATACCCTATCTATTTAAGGTTCTTGGAGATTAACTTTTAAAAATGTCATAAAACCATAATGTCACTACTCCTCTATAGTGACAAAATTCCTACCACAGCCATATATGCTCTTTCATGATTTAAGCTTTCTACATAAGCTGCTTACTTTGTGTTGAGTTTGGTCAAGTTTTGTGACCCTTGTTGAGAGACTTATCATGCTCCCAAGATCAAGATCACGTACACACCACATATACATGCTGCTTCTGCACTGGAAGTACGCAAAAACATGCCTTACATTTTCCACATAGATTCATGCTCCATGCTCTAGTAGAAAACTCTCTCTCTAGTATAATGATAGTAAATGAGACATAGACTATGCAAAATATAGGGGCACATAAAGCCCCAAGTTTTAGAAAAAATTGATGAGCACATCAAATCTCATTCAAAAAAAAATTGAGCATTCCCAAAGATCATAGAAAAAAAAGAGAGCTATGTCTTAATATAATAAGTTAGGAAAGAGAGATCTTATAAAGGAGTTTTGATCATTCACAATGTTTCCACACACTTGCACATATTGATCTAAGAGTATAACATTTCTCTCCTTGGATCCGGAATTTAACTTTACAATATATGCAAGGTAAGTTTGCTACATGTTTATGCCTACCTAAGCTCCACATAAGCCTTTTAGAAGTAGGAAGATAAAAAGAAGGCAAATTTCAAACATATGCCTTGGTGAGGAACCATACACCTTATGAGTGATCTAGAGTACTATATGAGAAGTAAGTTGACTTATGAGCTTTCTTTTGAAAAATTAACAAAAACTCCAAGTACTAAAATATGATTTGGGAAGATGACTTTGCTTTGAGAGTTGTTCCATTTCTCAACCTCTCAAGGATTTATGTTAGCCAATACCAAATATCCCATTAGTATGACAAATGTCTTGAGTAAATCTTTATGCTTGCTTTATACTTTGAATATCATGGTTATGTTTACTTTTATCCTTTACTCGAGGACGAGCAAAGAGGTAAGTATGGGGGATCTTGTTGACGTTAATTTCACCATGTTTTTACACCCTCAAAATACCATCAACAACCTTGGATTCAAGAGTATCATAACATAGCTAGAGCATATTTTACCCAATAACTAGTTCCACATGTCCCTTGACTATTTGAGTGCAGGTAATGACAAATGGGGACTTTTGGGAGCTAGTGGGCCCACTTAGGGGTCGGCCGACCTCCTTGTGGGGCCACTAGGCCTCCCAAGCCCCCATGATCCAAGTAACAATCTCCAAAGCACTTTCTACCCCTTGGATCCAAGTGTGCTACCTCTCAACGGTTTTGGATCAAAGCACGAGGATCCATGTGCCCAACATGGCATATTTCCAAGTATGGCAAATGTGCAAATCCAATATACCATCATGATGGGCATTATCTCTAGAAGCTACATGCAAAAGATGAGCTTATTTGGCCACAAAATACGGTCGGCCGACCGCACTTTGGGCCCAATTTTGGACAACAGAATCCACACCTATCAAGGAGGTCCTACGCAGAAGGGGAGGCCATGGCTCTCTAAAGGAGGTTGGCCGACCTCCTAGGTGGGACCAGAGAACACCCACAGGCCCCCTGACCAGTGGGTCAGCTTCTAGAAGAAATGGGCAGGGCCCACCTGTCAGGGGGTGGTCGACCGACCATGCCCTGGTACCCAGAGTCTCCCCCGAGCTCCCCACCGACTTCCTATATGCCTCCATGCATCAACTTCATCTCCACCGTTGATCTAAGGCGGTTACAATGACAGTTTGATCCTACGGTGGCTAATGGAGGTGGCGCGGATCGTTGATGTGGCACCCAAGTAGCCCCTACTCCACCTCTAGCTATAAATAGCCCCTAGGCCCTCACTCTCACTCATGCCTCATTGGAGAAACACTACTCCTTAGTCTCTTAGCGGAGCTCTTTAGTAGTGCTATGCTAGTTGGAGGAGAGTGAGGAGAGTCTGGAGGAGAGTGAGGAGAGTCTGGAGGAGAGCCGGGCCTGTCTGGTGTCTTCTTCGGAGTTCTTCCTCGGCGGATGCGAGTCTCTTGTAAGTCTAGCACTTTTAAGTGATACATCCGAGTTCTTTATAGTATTTGATATTCTACTTCTGGTATAGCTATTATACATCTTTTCACGCTTGTTCATCGCTTTACTTTAAGTAGAGTGCTTTAATCTTATGCATGGGTTAAAGTAGTAAGAATAGTGTAGACGTGGTGTCTAGACTAGATCTTACCTTTGTAAACCGCTTATCGCGTGGATTATTTGTGGATGCTAGTAGAAGGTGACAGCTCTATCGAGTCTTCGTATTCCACCACGTGTGTCAGATAAGTTCTAAAAAGGTAGGACCTCAATACAACATGATGGCGCGGTCCAGTTAGAGTTTTGCCCTTTTTCTGATCTACCCCATCGCCTCCTGCAAGAGAAGAGCTGATAAAGCCAGTATAACCAGCTATACCTTGTTAGATATCTTTGCTATACCGAACCTCTTGACCTAGTTATCATAGTCTCCCTTGATCCATCATAGGACATATCCATATTCCTAGTTAACTCACTTCTCGTTCCCTGTGGAAAATACGATACCTAGAATACTCCCGATGAAAGCTACACTTGACAACCGTACGCTTACGGTCTTTTCCATTTGCCACCTTCTGGTGTCAACATCCCCCTGGCAAAAGGCAATCCATTATTCATTTGCATATTTTCCAGAGAGGATTTGCCAGAGAGGATCCCTTATGGATCTATTCTTTAGGGCTTAGCATTCAAGAGAAACTATCCTTAGTTTCTATGTGAGATTAGAGTTTACTCTTCTAGATTGAGAGAGATAGAGTGGAGGTTTGGATTGGAGGAAGCCTGGCCTGTCGGTGTCTCCTCTCCAGTTTGTACCTGCGGGATCAAGTCTCCTAACCCGAGGCTTGCTCCTAGGATTTCTTCGGTATTTCGACTTCTAATTCTAGTAAGTTCTATGTTTATTATTCTTTGGTTTGTGAGTTTACTTTATTCTCTTCGCGTAGAGAGTAGGGTAATCGTCTCTAGCGTAAACGTGGTGTTTGGGCTAGGATACTCATAGATATCCCCTGTCTAGCCGGACCTTTGGTAGTAGCTTGGAACGTGACAATTCTGTAGATACCTTTGGATCCCACAATCCCGTTATAAGGATCGATAGGGTTTATAGGGCGCGGGGTAAGCATCCTCTATGGTGTCTCTTATCTTGACAGTTCTCCTCAATAGAATAATAGCGCATATCTTGCTTAGACTAGAATGAGAGTGCTGTCGCGGTCTTCTATATATCACTCATATCAAATCACCTTGTTTGTAGCCTAAAGGATAATAGCAATAGATTTGGTTACTCAGATGCACCCTTTCTCCCTGTGGAAAAACAAATTACGATACTCTAGATAACCTCCCGGTGAAGTACTCACCAATATCCCGTGTGCTTGCGGATTACTTCCCAGTGATTCTTCTGTTTGCGTTGACAACTATCAACAAGGACCACGAGCATCATTCTCATCCCCACGAGATAGGAAGCATCGTGAGCGGCAACAACAACTAGATAATCTCACCAATGCCATAGACAAACTTTACGTTGAGCATGGTGTGACAGCCGAAATAATCTAGCAAACCACCGAACAACTTCAAGCCCAACAAGAAGAAGAAATTCAGCGATGGAGAATGGTGTGGCAATATTTTCCATATCAGCCACCACCATATTGAGCAAAGGATAAGCTTGACAAACGATAAGAATGTAGGAGAATGTTATCTTTCATAAAATGGTACAGAATGTTAGTAACTTGGCAATCGAGATGTAGACACTTCTTTTATGCTTGAGTTGCATCCTTTCTCTCAATTGCACAAGAGAGACCTACATCCACGATCCACCACATTTGGGGAGAAATAAACTTATAATTATTTTCCATCCAATTTCTTCACCTTGCAAAGTGTGTGCCATAAAAAAAGTGTGGACACTAACATCTAGCCCATAAGTCGCCATCCTATCGGGTCGGTAAAGACCACAAATGATAGACCAAGTTGTGATACCACTTGTAGGGTCAAGATGGCGGACTAGAGGGGGGTGAATAGTCCTTTCTAAAATTAATCGTACCGGCTAACCGAATCAAATGCGGAATTAAAACTAACGGTCTAGCCAAGACTACACCCCTCTATCTATAACTCAAGCACCTAGCAAAGTATATCAATTATGCTAACTAAGGTGCCAGGCTAGGAAGCTCACCTAAACAAGTCTAGGTTGCAAGATCACACAAACCTAAGCAACTAGTACTCTAAGCAAACCGGGAGCTTCTACACATACTAGTAAGCAAAGCACAAAGCACCTAAGATCACTAGCAATGCTCTCTAGCAAGACTACACAAGTCAACTAGAGAGCTCAACTTACTTATCTACACAAACTAAGCAATGTGACTAACAAGGCTACTCAAGCCAATTAGCCACGGAAATGCTACTTCTAAGCTACACAAGCTAGAAGGTAACTAATTAGTCTACACAAGCTAAACAAGTTACAAGAGCAACAACTAATCACTAGCACAAGTATAAACAAGTAAATACAAGCTTGTGATTTGGAGAATGCAAACCACCGAGAAGATGTACAAGGTTGACACAGTGATTTTTCTCCCGAGGTTCACTTGGTCGCCACCAAGCTAGTCCCCGTTGTGTTGACCATGCACTTGGTGATTCGGCGGCTAATAGGTATCCACAAACATATCCCAACAATTGGGGCCGCAAGAATCCACCCACAAGTGAGGGTAGCTCAATGACACGCTCAACTAGAGTTGCTCTTCGCGATCTCCCGCGGGGCGAGCACAACACCCCTCACAAGCACTTCTCCGGACCCACACACAAGCTTCTTGCGTGCGTCGATGGAACCATGATCACCAAGCCATCTAGGAGGTGGCAACCTCCAAGAGTAACAAGCACCACCGGCTTGCAACACGATCACCTAGTGCTACTCGATGCAAACTCGCAATGCAACACACTAGAAATCACTCTCTCACACAATAGGATGATCACTATCAAGTGTATGTGAGTTATAGGGCTCCCAAGCACTCCTACACAAGCCACAAAGGCCCAAGGGTGCTTAGCAACCGGCCAAGGGCAGCCACCAAGTCTACTTATAGAGGGAGGGGAAAAACTAGTCGTTTCCCCTCTGTAACGGCTCTCTGGAAGGCTCCTGACGCATGTCCGGACGCTAGGGTCCGGCCCAAATCACGCGCGTCCGGACCTTTAGAGACGCAGAAAAGGCTTTTCGGGACGCTAGGTCCGGACTGCTACAATGCACAGTCCGGACCAATTTTCGCGTCCGGACCTGCGCAATCCGCACTAAAATGTCTGTATCTCTTAGCTCCGAACTTCGATTTCGATGATCTTGGACTTTTTGGAAAGCTAACTCAGAGGACTACACATCACTCATATGCATTGGATCCATATCACAATGAATCAAAGCAATATTTCATTCTAAGAGTCATCCTAGTGTTAGGAGCATACCAAAAAATATTTTTCTCTTCTCTGAGTTGATTCAATTCAACTCCAACACCTTCTCTCTTGTAAATGTTACAACACCACCAAGTGTACATCACCATGTGCATGCGTGTTAGCATTTTCACAATCATTTTCAAAGTATTTTCACTTGCTCTCACCACTCCACTCAATCCTAATGCATCGCAAAGTTAGATCGTTGAAGTGGCACTAGATAACCGATATGCAAACAAGTTTGCTCCTCTTGATAGTATGGCTATCTATCCTAAACCTGGTCATAAACTTCTCTACACACCTATGACCAGTGAAATGAAATGCCCTATAGGTTATACCTTTGCCTTGCGCATTCCATTCCATCTCGTTCTCTAATGTTGATGCAACACATGCACCAACCACTTGTCAAATGATATGATCCACTTCATATCATCACATGACCGTATTGGTTCATCGATCTTGACCTCACTTGTTCTTCACCGTTGCGTTGATCCATCGGTGCCAAGCATCACTCAGTTGCCCTTCATACTTGCAACCGGTCCATCAAGCCAAGCCTCATGTTGATCTTCTCCACCTTGGTCACATGACTCCATGTCACTCATGTACAATTAAGCTCCTTCATCACACAATCCCATGTGAACTAATCTCCTATGTATATATCACTTAAACACATATTAGTTCACCTAGGTTGTCACTCAATTACCAAAATCACATAGGGACTTTCAATCTCCCCCTTTTTGGTAATTGATGACAACTCTACAAAGATATGGAATTTAAGCTCTTTTTGGACATTATGCCATTTATCCAACACTTAAGCTCTATACCAAGATTTGGATAAATGTCACAAAGTCTGACTTGGTAGTGATAGCTTCCCCTACATGTGTGCTCACAAAGGTTTGAATTAAGCTTTGCAAACATGCATGAATATACATTGTGGGAGTGCTAGCACTACTAAGTGATGCTAAGGGATATAGGATAAATATTTGAAGATACCCATTGTAGTTTCACTTTGAAGTTCATCCTTAGCACCATGGTTAGCTAGAGACAACAAAAACACTACAAACCCTGTGAGATCAACATTATAAGCAAGGTTTCTAGATTCTGATTGAAAGAACAAATATCTAGCTTACCAACCTATGCATGCTAGTTTATCAAATCATCATACAAGTCCTATAACTAGCATACATCACACAAGCATGCATATAAAGATAAGACTTATGCAATATGCAAGCAAGCACATGAATATACACATATCAAATGTAATCAATCAAGTTCATGAGCTTGCTCCCCCTGCTTGTGTGCATCTCTTAGTCCAAGACTTTGATCCTTTGATCTTGTTCCCTTATGTCCATGTCCATGTCTCTCCCCCTTAGTGCATGTCCATTCACTAATATATCTTTGTTCACTAATCTCTCCCCCTTTGTCATCAATTTCCATAAAAGGTATGCTCATATTGATACAAATGTTGCACTAGGGTAGATGGTTGATACTTGTATCTTTTCATTTTTGATGGACACTAACACATATGTCTTGGAATGACTCTTCATGTAAGATTATTAACCATGATACCTTTGAGTAGGGTAACTCCCCTTTGGTCAAAGCAATTGTCATCCAAATAATCTTTGCAAGCAAGAGAACTATGATTGGATCACTTAAAGTTGAGGATCACTTGTAAACTTGTAGGATACCAATTGTGACATACCACTTGTAGAATAACTTGAATGAAATACTTGTGGAATATCACATGTATGGTAGAACTAGACATCTTTTGCAAGTACAAATATGAAAGTTGATACTATTTGAAAGATAGCATAAGTCTAGATACCACTTGAAGGTTATATTTTGATATCCATTTGCATTGTTGTCTTGTGCTTGAAGTAGATTCATCTTCATAAGCTTCTATGTTGGACTTGAACTAGAATGAATTGCATAAGCTTTCAAGTCCGGTTTAAACCCTCTCTAAGCTTGTTCACACACATCAAACGGTTATCTTATAGAGGTTGTACTTGTCACTTAATTGCAATCGAAAATAGATCAAGTACATGGGTTTACTAGCTCATGAACAAACTCATATACTACCACTAGATACAAATCATCAATCAAGCAATAGTGGTAGGCTATAAGCATAAAGATTCATTTGATTTTTCATGAATGAGCACTATGGATGACTATATGCACTAAACATGTCCTAAGCAAGTATGTATGCATATGTCAAACAATTTCACCTTTGCTATGTTGGAGTAGAGGATAGTCACATAGATTCATCTCCAATTAGCAATGTGAAGTCCAATTAAGAGCATGGTGAAGACCAATGAATACCAATATGAATTCCATTCTTCACCCATATGATTTGAGTCCCACTAATGATCAAGTGCACTTTCTTGTTGTGGTTGACTTGCTTCTTTTCTTGATCAATGCTTGCATGAGAGAATACCAAATGATGTACCGCTTGTAATCATGATACCATTTGTATATAAGTTCATGAATCTCTCTTTTGGGTGTTGCTTGCTCTCTTTTGATCAATCCTATTAATAGCTTCAATTAAGCAAAATGATGCCTAGATCACCACTTTCATGTTAGCCTTTAAAGTACCACACTTGGTTTACCTATAAAAGGCGGCAAGCCCCTACAAAAGGGAGAAGTGACCTTTCTCTATGAACCATCCTTGACACTCACTTGAAATAGCTTTGTTTGATTGATCTTCATCTTGAGTACCAAATATGTGCCAAGTATACTCCATAATCAAATGGCCTTGTACTCATTACTTGTCATGCTTCTAGCTTGAATCAAAATCTAACATAGGTTCCTCAGTCACTTATAAGCATGATTCCAACATGAGGACCTTTCAATCTAAGTCACTCTAAATCAATCTAATGTTTGTCACTTTTCTGGCAGATTCTGTACTCTTCAAAGAATAATACATATCCCCCAAAGTACATATCGAATGATCATGAAATTTGGTGGAGATGTGATTTACTAAGTCATCTAGCATCCATAAAAATTTGATCTTCATTGGACTTCTAGATTGCTACTAGATTTCACATCTTTGCACATAGGTACATGCTGAAACTGCTGCACATGTGTTGATAAGATCCACTCCAAAACCAAAGTATTCCTTATCAATACTCATGAAACTTTCACAGAAACTACTACCATAAGTGTAGAGGATGTACACCAAATTTCAATCCAATCCAAATATATTTGATCTCTTAAATCTGGCTATGATCGTAGCTAGCTCAGATTTTGACTAAATGTCTGATTTGAGCATAAAGAGCTAAGCTTCTTCAAATTGAACCAAACTTGATACTAAATTGTTTGAACACTCTCAAGAGACATATATCCATTCAATCACTTACTAAAAGTAGTCTCTAGATCATATCCATTCAAACCAACTCCAATTCGATCACTAAGCATTTAATCCATTCAATCAATCTTATAGCAAACAACTAGTGCACATATATCTCCAATTCAAATAACTCATATGCACTACGTGTATATCCAATTCAAGAATCTTATACACACCTAAATGAACTTGATCAACAAGAAATATATCTTGGTAGATCATGATCAATCCATTAGCAAGCTTCATCTTGAATAATTGCAGGCCTTCAAATAATCCAATAAACTACCACAACTTGAATGAGACACTTGTATGTTGTAGCACTTGGACTTCATCTTTTGACTTGGCATTAGGATGAGAATAGCACTAAGCTTCAATACTTGATTCAATCATATGATAAACAATATGAACCATATTGAATCAAGCCTCCAATGCCATTGGTACCTACACACATTCATCCACTTGTTGATGGTACCCAAACTAGTTTGGGTCCTCTCAAGTTAGGTGCAACATACTTAGGCATTGCCTTAGTATGAATAGTCGGATGTTTTGCAATAGCAACCATAAAGGTACCATTACCATCCTTTCTAAGCATATGATCATCATCAATTGAAATAGGCTTAGAAGTCATACCTAGGGGACATGAATTAGCCATGTGTCCCCTTTCCCAACATGAGTAGCAAACTCTCTTTGATTGAGATTTTTCTTCCTTGCTCAAATGTTGCTTCTCATTGTCTTGCCTCTTCTCTTTTGCTTGAATCTTCATCTCAAGCTTGGTAGGACACTTCGAGGAAAAGTGTCCCATATCTTCACATTTGTAGCACTTGATGTGAGCCAAATATCTCTTCTCTTGATTCTTGCTCATCAACATCTTGTTGGCATCATGAATAGGAGTTGGATGCCTTGCTCTTGCTTTGCCACCTCTTCTTGTATTCTTCTTCTTCATCCCTGAATCGCCACCTTGATGGTTGATCTTGACTTGCACTTGGGGCTTGACTTGTGGCTTAGCATGAGCATTCTTGGTTCGGCAAGCATTTGCAAGATGTCCCATCCCATGGCACTTGAAGCACATGAAATGAGATAGCTTCTTTTGTTCTTGCTTCTTCACTTTCTTGCCCTTGCTCTTGTGGAAACTAATTCCATTCTTGTCACCATGGCTTCTTTGATTGTTCATCATATGATCAAAGGTGACTTTGTAATATAATTGTAACACCTCTCCAACTTGTTGCTCATATTCTTCAATTTATTTTTGAGCTCATTGTTCTCCTTCAAAATGTTAGTCTCACAAGACATAGAAGTAGAACAAGAATTTATATTTGAAGAACATGGCATATCAAGTAAATCATCACAAGAGGTGGATACATGCTTCTTCCCTACATCACAAAGGTTAGCAATAACATGTGATTGATCATTTGACCCATGTGATGAGCTCTCTTCATTTTTAAGATTTATCAATTTATTAATTAGAGAGCCATGTTTGTGAACTAAATCTTCATGAGACACACGAAGTTGCTCATGATCCAATTTTAGTTCTTCATGTGAAGATTTAAGAACATTAAGTAAGTGCTTATGTTCTTCACATGAATTCTTTAGTAGTGAGTTTTCATCTTTTAGTTTCTTAGTTTTGTTTAACTCATTTTCTAAAGCCTTTGAGAGTTTGCACACAAGCTCAAGGTTAGGGTCATCACAATCTACAATCACATTTCCAATTGATACCTTAGTGTCACCATGTGACATGAAGCAATGTGATGAAGTAGAAGAGCTTGTGGAGACATCACTCTCATAGCTCGAGCTTGCATCATCATCATCATCATCATCAAGTGTGCTTGGAGTAGCATCATCAATTGCAACACTTGATGTTGGGCCTTCATCATTCTTGTCAAGTGATCTCTTGATAGATAGATAATCTTCATCATCACTTGAGCATGAGGTGGAGCAATCTTCCACAATCACCGAGTTGTGGTCATGCTCAACAGCCTCATGTGCCACCAACTTGGACACATCATCATCAATGTTTGGCACCGTCTCATATGTTTCAATGAGATAGGTCCAAATCTCCTGAGCGCTCTTCATGTCCAAGATCTCACCAAAGATGTTATCTTTCATAGAATGGTAGAGAATGTTAGTAGCTTGGTAATCGAGATGTAGGCACTTCTTTTGTGCTTGAGTTGCATCCTTTCTCTCAATTGTACAAGAGAGACCTACATCCACGATCCACCACATTTGAGGAGAAATAAACTTATAAATATTTTCCATCCAATTTCTCCACCGTAAAAAGTGTGTGCCATAAAAAATGTGTGGACACTCAACATCTAGCCCATAAGTCGCCATCCTCTCAGGTCGGTAAAGACCACAAATGAGAGACCAAGCTCTGATACCACTTGTAGGGTCGAGATGGCGGACTAGAGGGGGGATGAATAGTCCTTTCTAAAATTAATCGTACTGGCTAACCGAATCAAATGCGGAATTGAAACTAACGGCCTAGCCAAGACTACACCCCTCTATCTATAACTCAAGCACCTAGCAAAGTATGTCAATTATGCTAACTAAGGTGTCGGGCTAGGAAGCTCACCTAAACAAGTCTATGTTGCAAGGTCACACAAACCTAAGCAACTAGTACTCTAAGCAAACCAGGAGCTTCTACACATACTAGTAAGCAAAGCACAAAGCACCTAAGCTCAGTAGCAATGCTCTCTAGCAAGACTACACAAGTCAACTAGAGAGCTCAACTTACTTAGCTACATAAACTAAGCAATGTGACTAACAAGGCTACTCAAGCCAATTAGCCATACAAACGCTACTTCTAAGCTACACAAGCTAGAAGGTAACTAATTAGGCTACACAAGCTAAACAAGTTACAAGAGCAACAACTAATCACTAGCACAAGTATAAACAAGTAAATACAAGCTAGGGATTTGGAGAATGCAAACCATCGAGAAGATGTACAAGGTTGACACGGTGATTTTTCTCCAAGGTTCACTTGGTCGCCACCAAGCTAGTCCCCGTTGTGTCGACCACACACTTGGTGATTTAGTGGCTAATAGGTATCCACAAACCTATCCCAACAATTGGGGCCGCAAGAATCCACCCACAAGTGAGGGTAGCTGAATGACACGCTCAACTAGAGTTGCTCTTCGTGACCACCCGCGGGGCAAGCACAACACCCCTCACAAGCACTTCTCCAGAGCCACGCACAAGCTTATTGCGTGCTTCGACGGAGCCACGATCACCAAGCCATCTAGGAGGTGGCAACCTCCAAGAGTAACAAGCACCACCGGCTTGCAATACGATCACCTAGTGCCACTCGATGCAAACTCGCAATGCAACGCACTAGAAATCACTCTCTCACACAATAGGATGATCATTATCAAGTGTATGTGAGTTAGAGGGCTCCGAAGCACTCCTCCACAAGCCACAAAGGCCCAAGGGTGTTTAGCAACCAGCCAAGGGCAGCAACCAAGTCTACTTATAGAGGGAGGGGAAAAACTAGCCGTTTCCCCCTCTCTAACGACTCTCTGAAAGGCTCCGGACGCATGTCTGGACGCTAGGGTCCGGACCAAATCACACGCGTCCGGACTTTTAGAGACGCAGAAAAGGCTTTTCGGGATGCTAGGTCCGAACTGCTACAGTGCACGGTCCGGACCAATTTTCGCGTCCTTACCTGCGCAGTCCGCACTAAAATGTTCGTATCTGTTAGCTCCAAACTCCGATTTTGATGATCTTGGACTTTCTAGAAAGCTAACTCAGAGGCCTACACATCCCTCATATGCATTTGATCCATATCACAATGAATCAAAGCAGTATTTCATTCTAAGATCCATCCTAGTGTTAGGAGCATACCGAAAAATAATTTTCTCTTCTCCGAGTTGATTCAATTCAACTCCAACTCCTTTTCTCCTGTAAATGTGCTAACACCACCAAGTGTACATCACCATGTGCATGTGTGTTAGCATTTTCACAATCATTTTCAAAGTATTTTCACTTCCTCTCACCACGCCACTCGAGCCTAATGCATCGCAAAGTTAGATCACTCAAGTGGCACTAGATAACCGATATGCAAACAAGTTTGCTCCTCTTGATAGTACGGCTATCTATCCTAAACCCGGTCATAAACTTCTCTACACACCTATGACCGGTAAAATGAAATGCCCTATAGGTTATACCTTTGCCTTGCGCATTCCATTCCATCTCGTTCTCCAATGTTGATGCAACACATGCACCAACCACTTGTCAAATGATATGATCCACTTCATATCATCACATGACCCTATTGGTTCATCAACCTTGACCTTACTTGTTGTTCGCCATTGCGTTGGTCCATCGGCGCCAAGTATCACTCACTTGCCCTTCACACTTGCAACTGCAGTACAAGAAAAAGCGGCTCTAGGCATGCTTTTATAGTAACGCACACTAAAGCGTCTCTATATAGCCATGTAAAGATGTTTTTTAACACGATTTTAAAAATGTGACAACATAACATGATATTAGACACGTTTTTAGTGTTAAAATACAATTAAAGACACTTTTTATTATGATATTCTAAGCATTTCAATGTGACACGGTGGTAGACACGCTTATAATCGTCAGTAGATTTTAGACACGTTACAATGCGTATCATAGAACGCTCCATATCCTATTAAAGATTATTTTTTATACAATACTAAAGTCGTCTCAAAATAACACGAAGTCAGACACGCTTTAAACCGTTAGTATAATTTATACACGTTGCAAAGCATATCAATAATCATACATAGTCACGTAAACATGCTTCTTGATATGATATTGAAAACATGTCAAAGTGAAACGAAATTAAATGTGCCTTCGTCATCCATCAGTAGCATATAGAGACATTATAAAAAATTTATTAATATCATTTACATATCTAAGTCCTCTTCTACATATTTTTTATACAAATTTGTAGTTACTAAACATTTATACTGATGATTTATATCGCCATAAATTTAAGTTTTAAAATTTGAAAATAATTTTCTTAACATTCTAGCGCAAGTGACTTTCGGTCTTGCTTGTACTCTTGGCCACTATATTATATAATACTAATATCTTAAAAAGAACACAAAAACTACTATAGAATATTAATAACTTAAAAACGAACACAAAAATTGTGGCAGTAATAGATTGGAACCTGTTTTAAAATTTGAAAATAAATTTCTTGACATTCTGCTTCACATTCTTTTGGACCACTATAATATAATATCATGAAAAAGAACACAAAAAATATGGAATATTAATAACATAAAAAAATAGAAAAATAGTGCTAGTAATAGGTTGGAACCTCAGACATGTGGTACTTTAGATGGCAGCACTACCACTAGGTGCTTTGCGAGAAAATAGAAGGCCCAGTTCGAAAACCATGTGGAGACCTATTTTTAGTGCCAAAACACGAAAATAATTGTAAATATTCCTTTTAATTTCCTAATTCGTATTTTCTAATCCTATTTGTATAACACATAGCTTGCAAGTTAGAACAAGTACACTAGAAATAAAAGGCAAGGAACAGGTTACATTAGAAATAAAGGGCACTTAGTAAATTTGGGGCCCATGATTTTTGGGAGCCCAATTAAGTCGTATAGTCCACACGGGTCCAAGGATGCCACTGTTACCACTGGACTACAAGGAAAGCTCATATATTCATCTATTATTCCTTTTTTCCCTAATTAAATATCTATCATTATTGCTTCCCAAGAAATAAATATAATTTTAAAAAATATTAATATTTATAATAAATAAATTAGTATATTATTATTAAGCGTGACACCAATTACCTCTTATAGTATCACCTTATTTAGATGCAAAATATTTTGGAATTTTGCACCGTAACACTTTTGTTTGTATTTTTTTAATTATTATCTAATCATGGATTAACTAGACTTAAAAGATTTATCTCACAAATTACATATGACCGTATAATTAGTTATTTTTTTTATCTATATTTAATGCTTCATGTGTATGTTCAAATGTTTGATGTGACGCAAAATCTAGTAAAATTTTAGACTTTTGAACACATCTACAATATCTATGTGTAAATTCCTAGCCCAATTCGAAATGACAACTAGACGCGTTGGGCCAAAATAAACCGGCCCAGGACAGAAATAAAGAATCCCCAGCATCGACTCCGCTAGTCCGTCTAGGCCGCTGCGATCCCCACTCCGTGCCGCAATCTCATCTCCGCCGTTTCTCGTCTCCGCGCTATACCGCTAGTCGACCAAGCACAAGCAGGCAGCAGCCGTTGGGCATTGGCCAGCAACTCCAGCTATCGCTAGTCTGTCCGCTGAAGGCACGCTGGTCTAAGCTGCTGCCTGCCTGGCCGCAGCCGCACTGCACTGCACATCGTGAGGTATGATTTCTAAGCCGTAAATTTCGGTTCTCATAGCCTATTCTTGTATTCTCTTCTTCCAATCTAAAACCTACGTGAATGATTAATTGATTAGTCAATTTTTGTAGAGCTGCACAATGTAGAGGTTATAAGATATCAAATCATTTTTTCTCTCTTGCTCCTACGCCAACACATCATTAGTTAATTTTTTAATTAATTTTATGTTTCTATCAATTATGTTATGGATTGAAGTATGAATTAGAGATATATATCATCTAAAATTTATGTATCTTATGTATGTATTTATAAGCTAATTTTGTTATCTATCGATATTAAATATTAGATCACATACGAGTAGTATTTTGAGCTAGGTGCGGTAGTATACATGCTTTTCTCTAGTGGCCCTAGGCATGAAAGTTGACGAGCTCCGTCACTGGATCTGGGGCTGTAAAGCCTGTAATCTGTTTGCACTGTGTTAGAATTCGGATATGCAACGAATATCAATAACTACTGAGTCATTGTCATTGAATAATATTATTCTGGTCTCCTGTCTACCGGTGAAGTCGATCAATTCTGCAACTTCTGTAATCCTAGAACTGCAGAAAACTAGAGATGGCTAGGTGACACTATATGTTGTTAGCAATTTAGTATATGAGTTCTATCTTCCATTCACGATTGAATAATATAAGGATAAAATATTTTTATTATGCCAATTGACTTCTAGCAATACAATGGGCTCCAAGGAGGATTTTAATTAATATGCACGTATGCAGATAACTGATGTTTTGGGTTGATTTTATTTATTTATTTATAGAATTGAGTTTGCATATATATTGCAACTATAGTTTTCCCAGTGTGTTGGTTGAATTTAGAAGAGGGCTGCAAGGTGAACTAAAACCAGGCGGCTCAATTTAGACATAGATATATGATTTTTTTTAGTCCAAGATTCATTCGATGAAGAAAAAAATGAAAATGGAGCAGATCCAATTGTGGTGTCACCTAATTATTGTATTTTCACTTTCCTGATTTAGAAACAAATATAAATTTCAATCCAATCTTGCAGTTCAATATAAGATTTGTATCCATTACCATGTCTGCATAGAATAAGTTCCTGCTTTATTATGTACCTAAAGGATTATCGATCTGATTTTGTTGGCGTGCAATACTATTATTCATCCTCATATATCTTTATGTATTCCAAAAGAAAAACACTTACTGATTCCATTTTATTTTTATTCTTCTAAAAGGGTGATGGATCGAAGTTGGATGAATAAGACAAGACAGGATACTGCATACCAAGATGGTGTTCAGCAATTTTGAGTTTTGCTTACCGTGACATTCTACTTGATAGCGAGATACTTTGTCCTTGCAAAAAAATGCAAAAACTGATTAAACCAGAGTCATGATGAAGTCAGAACAGATTTGAGATGTGATGGTATTATTCAAGGTTACACGACCTGGGTTCATCATGGAGAAATGTATGATAGTCCACCATTTGCATTTGTTGACGTTCCAAATAACACTACAAATTTTCCTACTTCTGGTGTCCCAAGGGCTGCTGCAGTAGAAGATGGGATGCAAGACCTACTTCAAGCTGCCTTTTGCAGGGCTGAAATGTTTGAGTCACTACCAAGTATGTCTGAAGGTGTAGAAGATGATGTTGAATCAGGATTTGCAAATATGAAACAAACTGTAACTGAGGATGAGCATCCTGCAGATGACAATGCTAAGGGGAGTGAACAGAATCTGTGTGAAAGATACTTCAAGGATGCACACACAAGCTTATTTTCTGGGTGTAAATTTTCTAAGTTGTCATTTTTGGTCAACTTATATCCCTTCAAGTGCTTAAATGGCTGGACACAAGAATCATTTACAAACCTACTGGGTCTGCTATCTGATTCATATCCTCCTGAGGCAGACCTACCTAAGACATATTATCAAGTGAAAAGAATCATCCGTGCTTTAGGCCTTGACTATGAGAAAATACATGCTTGCCCCAAAGATTGCATTCTTTTCCGAGGAGATGCAGCTAAGAAAGATTTTTGTGATGTTTGCCAGAGCTCTCGTTGGAAAGATGCAAAGAAGATTGGTTCTACAGTTAGACCTAAGAAGAAAAAGAAACCAGCAAAAGTGTTGCGTTATTTTCCATTGATACCACGGATCAAAAGGTTATTTTCAACTACCAAAACTTCAGAAGACATGCGATGGCATGATGATGGACGCACAAAGGATGGAAAACTGCGACATCCAGCAGATGGTGAAGCTTGGAAGATTTTAATCATAGATATCCTGGTTTTGCAGCAGATGCTCGTAATGTACGCCTTGGTCTTGAAAGTGATGGATTTAGCCCTTTTCAGAATACGAGTTCAAAGCACAGTACATGGCCTGTAATGTTGGTTCCTTACAACTTGCCACCTTGGATCTGCATGAAGCAAACATCTTTACTATTGTCGATGATCATTCCTGAACCAGATTCTCCAGTAATGATGTTGATATATACTTACAGCCCTTGATCGATGAGCTCTTAGAATTGTGGAAAGGAGTGCAAACATTTTATGCCTCTTCTCAAAAGAATTTTCCTCTTCGAGTTGCACTATTGTGGACTATAAATGATTTTCCTACATTAGCTTACCTGTATGGCTGGAGCACAGGTGGTACATATGCATGCCCATCATGTGTGCGGCTACAAAATCATTTCACCTAAAAAATGGTAAAAAGATGTGCTACATGGGACATCGTAGATGGCTCCCACAAAACCACATATATCGAAGGCAAAAGAACTAGTTTGATGGCACAACAGAGGTTGGACTTGCTCCTGAAACAATGAGTGGTACTTCTATTTTGAGAATGTTAGAAGGAAGAGTTTTTGTTTTAGGAAAAAAGGACCAGACAACAAAGAATACAAAGGACAATAACAAAGGAAAAAAGAAAGGAAAGCAAGATGAAATCCATAAGAAATCCAAGCGTAAAAGAGGAGGACAAAAGAAACAGAAAGATGGGAATAGTGGCAAGAAGGAGAAGAAGCCTGAAGATTGGTTGAAAAAACGGTCAATATTCTTTGAGTTACCATACTGAGAAAAGAACAAACTAAGACACAATCTAGATGTGATGCACTTAGAGAAAAATCTATGTGAAAACTTAATTGGAACTTTATTGGATATTCCTTCTAAAACAAAGGATGGTCTTAAAGCACAACTAGATTTAGTGGAACTTGGAATTCGACAAAATCTTCATCCTTTGGTAGATAATGAAGGAAAGCAAATTGTGCCTGATGCACCTTTTACCATGTCTACATAAAAACGGAGGTTCTCTGTTCAGTAATCCAAAACCTGAGAACACCTGATGGTTATGCATCAAACATTTCTAGGTGTGTGAACATTAAAGATTGTACATTGAGTGGCTAAAAAGTCACGACAATCATGTTTTACTTCATGTCATCCTTCCAGTGGCACTCCAATCCTGTTACCCCAGCAAAGATGTCATGGAAATAGTTATTGGAATATCGAATTTCTTTAAGAAGTTATGCTCCAAGGTGATAGATGCTGATGAGCTACAAAACCTTCAAGAGAGTATTGTGGTAAAACTATGTAATATGGAGAGAATTTTCCTACCATCATTTTTTACTGTGATAGTGCACTTGATGGTGCACTTGGTAGAAGAAGTTAGACTTGGTGGCCCCGTTTACTACCGATGGATGTACCCCATGGAGAGGTATATAATGACATGTTGCAGTGTTATTGTCATTAATTCGTTTGACTAATATGTGTTCATGATTTCATTTAGATTTTTTGTTCGGCTTAAAGAACTTGTGAAGAATAGAGCTCACCCAGAAGGTTCGATTGCTGAAGGACATTGCATGGAAGAGTGCATGACCTTCTATCCCAGATTCCTTGATGGAAATACATGTTTTACCAGACCAGCTAGAAACCCTGAACCTTCAGATAATATGAAATACATGTACTTGTTTGAGAGTGCTAGAAAACTAATTGGAAAGGCTATTACTGTAAGCCAATTTGATAGTCAGCTTCTTGTTCAGGCACATCGATACGTGCTGCGGCACTGTGATGAACTTGAAGAATTCCGCAAGTGTGTAATATAGTTCCTCCTGCTTTGATTTTAAGTTTTAGTAAGTTGGATCCATGACACTGTATAATGAATAACCCCATTGTTGTAGAGAATTTGTGGATGAGGAGAACGAAAAATTATGTTCTTCAACTACTTTGACTTTGGCTGCCATCGAGAAGTTGATAGACCAACACTTTCCTGACTGGTTGGAACAAAAGGTGCAGTACAGCTAAAATAGCTTATTAAGCCATAATGGAATTAATTGATCTAATAAGTTTCTTCAATGCAGGTTATCCTGGATGATGGACTAGGAATCACTAAAAAGCTCCGAGCTTTGGCTGCAAAACCGAGCAAACATGGTGTGAGATATAGCGGCTATATTATTAATGGTTTTAGGTTCCACACAATGAGTCGTGAGGCTGCAAGATCAACACAAAACAGTGGTGTAGTGAACATTGCAGAAGATGGGGTTCATTATTATGGCAGATTATCCGATATAATAGAACTAGCATACACTTACTACAAGGTAGTTCTTTTCAAATGTGATTGGTATGATGTCCATCATCGTGTTGGTTTACGAAAAGATGAGTTTGGATTAACACATGTGAATATTTCTCGGAAAATACACACTGTGGAAAAACTGGAGCATGATCCGTTTGTCTTTTCTTCACAAGTGGAGCAAGTCTTTTATGTTGATGACCCAAAAGCTGAAGGATGGAATGTGGTGGTAAGAGTCAAGCCACGAGATACTTTTGACATGGGTGATCATGAACTGCCAGCAAATGAAGCAAATTAGACTTACTGGCTTTCAGGTACTATCAGGCTTCTTTTGAGATTATAGTGGACAATTGAGTTCCACTAATGTAACATACGTAAATATAATAAGAGTGGTTCAGTTTGCACTTATTACAAGGCATACTTATTTCAGGTTAGTTTGGTCTATGCAGGAGGGGTGTCTCGCTCTTGTTCACACAGGTGAAGGATGTATTCCTGCAAGATGGATTAAGGAGCATGAGTTTCTATACCTGGTAGAATGTGTTTTCTTTGTAGTTTAGTGGTCTGAGTGAGAATATTTTTGACAAACATAAACTCATTTACAGATTGGCCGTATGATTGAGAAATTGAGACCAATTTATATGTAAAGTTTGCACAAAAGCAGCATGTATTTTCCAATAGATGAGCGTGTGAAAATTTTGGAAAAAAAGGGAAAAGCATGTGTTTTCTTTGGTTAGAACAATTGAGAGAAAATTAAGGAATAGTTGAGTTTGAGAATTTTGGAATTTTTTTTTATAAAAAAATATAGACATTCAGCTTTCGATCTCTTGACCCCTATAGAGGATTAAGGGAAGGCAACCACTACAATACATGGTCACTTGCTTTATTGAGAAGCCAAACATAGATAGGGTATATGCAAATTCTTTTTTTGTGTTCAACTTGCAATAAACATTAGATAACATGTTGACTTGTTGTTTACAAGCATAAACTGTAGCGTTCGTGAATTTGAGACACAAGTGCCTGAAAATCATGCATGTGACACTGCTACAGAAAGAATTTGTAGCAATGCCTTCTTTTTTTTCAAATGTTCTCGGATAGAGAAATCAAAATAAAAGTTTTAGAGCTTGCTGGGGTTTATGTTGAGGCCATTGAAAATAATGGCAATGGAAACAATGGAGTGAGATGTTACCTAGACCACTCTATTCTGTCAAAACTATGAGAGATGCTATTGGCTTTCTTGTTGCTTGGCCTCGTTCGCATGTAAGTTCTCTTTCATATTAACAAAGTATTTATACTTTTGTAATTTCCAAAAAATTTACTAAATATCCCTCTAATCACATGTCTCATTGTAGGTTTACGACCTTGGTATCTTTCATTCTTGTTATATTGGTTTGATTAGAATTCATATTTGTCAACTTAGTTTCTTATTTTGCAGCTTGATGGAAATGTGTAACTTGATGTGGATGGAAAGACAAGCTTCAAGTTTCGGAGTGAACAAGATAGAGTTTAGATGTTAGCAACAAATATAAATATTTGTATGATATTGCCACTTTTCCTAATGCTTCTTTATGATTATGGTTTATTTTTCTTTGAGAGTGCACTTTAATGAGTTATTAATCATTATCTTGTTTCGTAAAGACAGTGGATTTTCAATGCATTGCCTTCATGATTCACTTTCTCATTATCTAATCATTCCAATTCATTTGTGTACAATTTTGTAGAAGTCTCTTTATTTCTAGTAGGAATGCATAAATATAAATATGCCTATGTAAATAGACATATTATATAGATGCAAAAATTATGTTTTTTTAGATGACATTTTAAAATGTTACTAGATAACGTTTTCATATTAGTAGACACAAAATACAAATGTGTGTAAAATCATCTCTATATTTTTTTGAGACAAAATGATGTTACTAGCCAATGTATCTGTATTGTTAGACACGCAATATAATGTATCTACTTAAACGTCTCTACACTTCTTGATACACAATTTGACATCATTATAAAACGTGATAACATTAGTACACACATAATATAAATGTATCTATGAGAACGTCTCTACACTTTTTAACACACAATACAATATCGTTACATAGCATCACTAAATTAGTATACACATTATATAAATGTATCTATGAGAACGTCTCAACGTTTCTTAGCACATAATGAAGCAATGCTATATAATGTAACTACAAAAGTAGACACATTATAAAAATGTATCTATAAATGTGTATCAATATCAGTAGGCATGCAATTGACGTCTCTACAATACATCTCTTTATCACCTTGACAGGCTTAGAGAACTCGTCTCTTCAAGTCCTCACACGGTCCATGCGAAGACGCTTCAAACACGCTTTATAAAAACGTGCCTACAATCTTGTAGAGACAAAATAAAACGTGTCTAACATATAAATAAAGCGTCACTACAGGGGTATTTCTAGTAGTGCTGGTCCATCAAGCCAAGTGAAAGATCCTAGTGTTTTGGTTAATTGATGAAACCTAAGTACTAACCTAGCTCTAAGTGTTTGAGTAGGCTTAGTACACTAAGAGGAAGCGAGAATGACAAGTGGTGGAGCATGGATGGAAATAGGTGAAAGCAAGCCAAAGCTCACACATGGAAAAGAAAAGAGAAGGAGGAGACCCTAAGCTAATCAAGGCAAAGGTATGAGCTAGGGATTTTCCACTTTGGTGATCAAGACACCTAGTGGGTGTGATCACATTTAGAATAGGTAACCGTACTATTAAGAGGGAAAAATAGTATGTGGATACAACTATCAAGTGCCATTAGATGTTCATTACATGCATTGAATCTAAATCCGAATGAGCAACCCTTGTAAAACTTGTTAAAATATGCCAACACACGAGCACAAGTCAGTGAAACACTTGGCGGTGGCACATGAGATCAAAGAAAGAAAAGAGAAGTGGATTCTCACCAAGACAGAAGCTCCGGACCAGTTGTGCATAGGAGCTTCGGACCGTAGGAGGTGGTCCGACGGCTGCTCCTAGCACTGACTGCTCACTGGGAAGCTCTGGACTAGTGGTCCAGTGGTGCTCCGGACCATTGGCCATGAGTCCGGTTGCTCAGTCAAAGAGGTCAACAGAGAAGAGATGGCTCCAGACCAGGAGAAATGGTCTGGTGCTAGGCTCTGGACGAGTAGTCCGGAGGCCAGGAGCTTACTGTATCGATTTGGTCAAAGGACTGAAGAGGCTCCGGACTATGAGGTATAATCCGATGGTGATCCTAGGGACCAGAAGTTTGGAGCATGGGTGCTCTCTGCATAGTTTCTGATTGAGGCAGTGACCGAGGCTCCGGACCAGGCCTCCGGACCATGGCAGGTGGTCCGACGGTGCTGTGTTCTGGGCGCCAATGGTGAGATTCAAAATTAGCGAGACACATGGCGATCAATGGAGGCGTCGGACCATAGCACCGGACCTTGTGCATTGGTCCGGAGGTCGCACAGAGTAGTCGACGCTATGGTTTTCAGGCTGAAGAAAAGGCATAACGGCTAGTTCCTTGTGAGGGGCTATTTAAGGGGTGTGGCCAGTTCAAGCAGGCTCTCTTGCACACCTGGACATTGCATACGCATTGTGAGCTTGTGACACACACTCCCACTCATCTCCTAGTTAATTGATCATCCATTTGTGAGATTTGAGTGCATCAAGTGCATTGCATGAAGTGAGTTCATCTAGTGGCACTTGGGTTGATACCGCTGCGATTTTTCTTGTTACTCTTGGTGATTGCCATCACCTAGATGGTTTGGAGCAGCGAGGTGATTCGAGAAGCTTGGTGATTGTGCTTCGTCGACCACAAGTGGTGATTGTAAGGGGGTTTTTGTGCCTTCCCCGCAGGAGATCGCAAAGGTAACTCTAGTGGATTGCTCGTGG
>CM039127.1:33890789-33910590 GCA_022036555.1 Microstegium vimineum
CCTCAATGAGAGTTGATTCATTCTATGTCCTTTCCAAGGGTACTAATGGAGTTCATGCCAAGTTTGTTGGTGCTCCATGGATGACTACTAAGATGTCCATTTGGGTACCAAAATCCTTGGTAACTAACCTTGGAGGACCCAAGCAAGTTTGGGTACCTAAAAAGAATTGATCTCTCTTGTAGGTCAATTACAAAGCTAGAGGGAGGCATTGGGTACTTGATAGTGGGTGCACTCAACACATGACCCGTGATGGAAGGATGTTCAACTCAATCAACCAAAATAGTGATCATGGCTTTGATAGTATCACTTTTAGCGACAATGGCAAGGGAAAGGTGAAAGGGCTTGGAAAGATTGCTATCTCCAATGATCTTAGTATTAGCAATGCGCTTCTAGTGGAAAGGCTTGAGTTCAATCTATTGTCAGTTGCCCAATTGTGTGATCTCGGTTTCAAGTACATATTTGGTGTGGAGGATGTGGAAATCATTAGTGTGGATGGCTCAAACATGATCTTCAAGGGATTTCAGTATGAGAACCTCTATCTTGTGGATTTTAATGCTAGTGAGACCCAACTCTCAACATATCTCATCACCAAATCTAGTATGGGTTGGCTATGGCATAGAAGGCTTGGTTATGTTGGAATGAAACAATTGAACAAGTTAGTCAAGCATGATCTAGTAAGAGGCTTGAATGATGTCACATTTGAGAAGGACAAGCTATGTAGCTCATGTCAAGCCGGAAAGCAAGTTGGAAACACTCATCCAAAGAAGAGCATTATGAGTACAAGCAAAGCTTTTGAGTTATTGCACATGGACCTCTTTGGACCAACTACTTATGCAAGCATTGGTGGAAACAAGTATGGATTTGTAATAGTAGATGACTTCACAAGATACACATGGGTATTCTTCTTGAGTGACAAGAGTGACACATTTGATATCTTCAAGTCATTTGTCCAGAGGTGCCAAAATGAGTTTGAAACAACTATCAAGAGAGTTAGAAGTGACAATGGGAGTGAGTTCAAGAACACAAGAGTTGATGAACTTTGTGATGACTTTGGAATCAACCATCAATTCTCTCCAAAGTACACTCCTCAATCCAATGGGATAGTTGAAAGGAAGAATAGAACCTTGATTGACATGGCAAGATCAATGTTGAGTGAATACAATGTTAGTCATTCCTTTTGGGCCGAAGCTATGAATACGGCTTGCTACTCTAGCAACCATCTCTATTGTCATGGAATGCTTGAGAAGACTCCATATGAACTCTTGAATGGAAGAAAGCCAAATATTGCATACTTTAGAGTTTTTGGATGCAAGTGTTATATCTTGAAGAATGGTACAAGGCTAAGCAAGTTTGAGAAGAAATATGATGAAGGTTTATTACTTGGTTACTCTACATCAAGCAAGGATTATAGAGTGTGGAACTCATCTAGTGGAATTCTTGAGGAAGTTCATGATGTGGAATTTGATGAAACATAAGGCTCTCAAGATGAACAAGAAAACTTGGATGATGTGAGAGGTTATAAGTTGGTCAATGCAATGAAAGATATGGATATTGGGGACATTAGACCAAGGCAAGTACAAGATGAAGATGAAGATCAAGTGACCATTCCCATAAATGAAGAAGCTAGTGGCTCTCCAACTCAAGATCAAGCAAGTGCTAGTGAAGCTCAAGTGCAAGATCAACATCAAGCTAGTTCATCATCATCTCAACCGATTGTGCAAGATTCTCACATGAAAGTGCTTCAACCTACCAATATTGCAAGAGATCATCCTTTAGATCAAATTATTGGTGGAATTCAAAGTGGTGTTCAAACAAGATCAAGATTGGCTTAATTTTGTGAGCATTATTCTTTTGTCTCATCATTTGAGTCAACCAAGATTGATGAAGCTTTGAAGGATGTGGATTGGATAAATGCTATGCATGAAGAGCTTAACAACTTCACAAGAAATAAAGTTTGGGAACTAGTGGATATACCAAAGAATCATAATGTGATTGTTACCAAATGGGTATTCAAGAACAAGCAAGATCAAGATGGAATAGTGGTGAGGAACAAAGCAAGACTACTAGCACAAGGGTACACTTAAGTGGAGGGTCTTGACTTTGGAGAAACTTATGCACTGGTGGCAAGACTAGAGGCAATTAGAATCTTATTGGCCTATGCTTGTGCTAACAACATCCAGCTCTATCAAATGGATGTGAAGAGTGCTTTTCTCAATGGGTACATCAATGAGGAAGTGTATGTTGAGCAACCACCCAGATTTGATGATGCAAAGAAGCCCAACCATGTTTTCAAACTCAAGAAGGCTCTTTATGGATTGAAGCAAGCACATAGAGCATGGTATGAGAGATTGAGAAGCTTTCTCCTCTCAAAGGGATTCAAAATTGGTTTAGTTGACACCACCCTATTCACCAAGAAGATTGGAAATGACTTGTTTGTCTTGCAAATCTATATGGATGACATTATCTTTGGGTCTACAAATCAAGACTTTTGTGAAGAATTCGGGAAGATGATGGCAAATGAATTTGAAATGTCAATGATTGGTGAACTTAGTTACTTCCTTGGACTTCAAATAAAGCAAATGAAGAATGGTACATTTGTAAGTCAAGGCAAGTACATCAAGGATATGATCAAGAAGTTTGGGTTAGAAGAGGCTAAAGGCATTAGTACTCCTATGGGGACTAATGGACACTTGGATAGTGACACAAGTGGCATGACGGTTGAGCAAACACTATATCGGTCAATGATTGGAAGTCTACTCTATGTGACCGCATCAAGACCGGATGTCATGTTTAGTGTATGCATGTGTGCTAGATTTCAATCATCTCCTAGAGAGAGAGTCATTTGAAGGCCACGAAGAGAATATTGAGATATTTGAAGCATACACAAGATGTTGGATTATGGCTTCCAAAGGGGTCAAGATTTGAATTGATTGGATATTCGGACTCCGATTATGTGGGATGCAAGGTTGATAGGAAAAGCACTAGTGGAACTTGTCCACTATTGGGAAGATCACTAGTATCATGGTCATCCAAGAAGCAAAATAGTGTGGCACTCCCTACCGCCAAAGCCGAATACATTAGTCCGGGGAGTTGTTGTGCATAACTATTATGGATGAAGCCCACCTTGAATGATTATGGAATCAAATTCAAGAAAGTTCCCTTGCTATGTGACAATGAAAGTGCGGTGAAGCTTACAAGCAATCCCATCCAACACTCTAGAACAAAGCTCATAGATGTGAGACACCATTTCATAAGAGATCATCAACAAAAGGGTGATATGTACATTGACAATGTGGGCACCGATGATCAATTAGCTGACATATTCACCAAGCCACTTGATGAGAAGAGGTTTTGCAAGTTAAGGAATGAGTTGAATATCTTCGATTTCTCCAACATGAGTTGATGCACCCCACTTATATGACATGCCTCTACTCCAAGATAGCAAGGTACATTTGGTTGACATATGCATTCATCCTTTGCTAGCCTTGTGTAGATCATATAGACATCACTCATTTAGGCTCATTCATGAAAAACAAAAGATTTATATGTACACATGGTACCACTCTTACTTCTTTGAATTGTTTGTCCAAGTGGTAGCATATGACATGTTGATAAGCTTGCAACCTCACATGTTTAGTCTAGAATGCTTATTCTTGTATTTAACCAACATGGATAAGATAACCATTGCAAGATGTGTGAAGAACCTTGTCCATGGTTTAAACTGTGTTAAATATATAGGACAAGTGATCTAGAATGAACTAAAACTGAATAATATTCACCCCACTCCCTTTATGAATTGACTTGATGAAACTTTAACAAGTGGACCCTTTGTGGTAATGTATGACAAAGGGGGAGAGATTTGAGATAAAATATGAAATGAAAGAACAAAGGGGGAGAAGATAGTGTAAACTCAAAGGGGAAGAGATTTTGAAAGTGAAAAAGTAAAAATTTGAGCACACAAGTAGGGGGAGCAAGCCTATGAACAAGTTGTTGCATTTGAATGTGCATTCACACATTTGCTTGCTTGCATTGTACTTCATTCAAAATGTTATGCTTGTGTTGTTCATGACTAGTTATAATCTTGATTGATGATTTGATCACTAGCATGAATAGGACTTAGCTAGAACCCTAGTGTTTTATTTGTTTCAATTGGTATTGAGCTAACCATGTTGCTAAGGGATGTGTAAATGGCGCACTCTCAATTAGTATCACACTTCAAAGGTCTATGTCTTATACCTTAGCATCATGTCATAGTTTGCTAGTTGTTCACCCCTCCAAAACTTCTATCTAAGCATGTGTGCAAAAATTGATTCATATTCATAGAAGTGCACACATGTAGGGGGAGTCAACACTATCAAACCAACTTAGAAATGATTGACAACTTTCCTTCTTCATATCTTTGCAAGTGGATCAAGCATTTCGGGTTGAATTCAAAATCATATTTCACATCATTTTATATGGGTTGTCATCAATTACCAAAAAGGGGGAGATTGAAAGATCCCTAGTGTTTTGGTTAATTGATGAAACCTAAGTACTAACCTAGCTCTAAGTGTTTGAGTAGGCTTAGTACACTAAGAGGAAGTGAGAATGACAAGTGGTGGAGCATGGATGGAAACTAGGTGAAAGCAAGCCAAAGCTCACACTTGAAAAAAAAAGAGAAGGAGGAGACCCTAAGATAATCAAGGCAAAGGTATGAGCTGGGGCTTTTCCACTTTGGTGATCAAGACACCTAGTGGGTGTGATTACATTTAGGATAGGTAACCGTACTATTAAGAGGGAAAAGTAGTATGTGGTTACCACTATCAAGTGCCATTAGGTGTTCATTACATGCATTGAATATAAATCCGAATGAGCAACCCTTGTAAAACTTGTTAAAATATGCCAACACACGAGCACAAGTCAGTGAAACACTTGACGGTGGCACATGAGATCAAAGGAAGAAAAGAGAAGTGGATTCTCACCAAGATAGAAGCTCCAGACCAGTTGTGCATAGGAACTCCAGACCATAGGAGGTGGTCCGACGGCTGCTCCTAGCACTGACTGCTTCACTGGGAAGCTCCAGACTATTGGTCCAGTGGTGCTCTGGACCATTGGCCAAGAGTCCGGTTGCTCAGTCAAAGAGGTCAGCAGAGAAGAGATGGCTCCGGACTAGGAGAAATGGTCTGGTCCTAGGCTCTAGACGAGTAGTCCGGAGGCCAGGAACTTACTGTATCAATTTGGTGAAAGGACTGAAGAGGCTCCGGACTATGAGGTATAGTCGGACGGTGATCCTACGGACCAGAAGTTTGGAGCATGGGTGCTCTCTGCATAGTTCTTATTGAGGTAGTGACCGAGGCTCCGGACTAGGCCTCCGGACCATGGCAGGTGGTCCGACGGTGCTGTGTTCTGGGCGCCAACGGTCAGATTCAAAATTAGCGAGACACATGACGATCAATGGAGGCGTCGGACCATAGCACCGGACCATGTGCATTGGTCCGGAGGTCGCACAGAGTAGTCCGACGCTCTGTTTTCAGGCTGAAGAAAAGGCATAACGGCTAGTTCCTTGTGAGGGGCTATTGAAGGGGTGTGGCCAGTTCAAGCAGGCTCTCTTGCACACCTGGACATTGCATACGCATTGTGAGCTTGTGACACACACTCCCACTCATCTCCTAATTAATTGATCATCCATTTGTGAGATTTGAGTGCATCAAGTGCATTGCATGAAGTGAGTTCATCTAGTGGCACTTGGGAGTTGATACCGCTGCGATTTTCTTGTTACTCTTGGTGATTGCCATCACCTAGACGGTTTGGAGTAGCGAGGTGGATTCGAGAAGCTTGGTGATTGTGCTTCGTCGACCACAAGTGGTGATTGTAAGGGGTTCTTGTGCCTTCCCCGCAGGAGATCGCAAAGGTAACTCTAGTGGATTGCTCGTGGCATTTCAATAGCCTCATCTTGTGTTGGTTGTGCAGCACCCGGTGACGGGTTTGGCGTGTGATGCCAATTAGCGCGTGAACCTCCAAGTGAGTGTATTGCCACAACGGGGACGTAGCTAGTTGGCAAACTAGTGAACCTCGGGAGAAAATCAAGTGTCAACCATTATCTCTTGTGTTTGATTGATCTCATTGGTATTCACTTGATTGGTTCATCCCCTACACTCCTCAACGGTATATCAATCACCTCCTATCTCTCTATCTCTTTCTAGTTATTGCTTAGTAGAGATTTTGGGTTGTGCTTTGGCTTAGTAGCTTGTGTAGGAGTTGTGTGTTTCCAGAATTATTAGGCTAGAATTGCTTATTAGGTAGCTTGGCTTCTCTAGTAGGCTAGTGCTTCCTTAGCTTCGCCTCTTGTGTATCTAACTTGTTGTTGAGTTTGTTTTAAATTTTCAAATTAGGCTATTCACCCCCCTTTAGCCTTAGATTAGGACCTTTCACCAAGCCTCATCTTGATCTTCTCCACCTTGGTCACATGACTCCATGTCATGTCTTATGTGCAATTAAGCTCCTTCATCACGCAATCCCATGTGAATTAATCTCCTATGTATATATCACTTAAACACATATTAGTTCACCTAGGTTGTCACTCAATTACCGAAATCACATAGGGACTTTCAATACTCCATGCTCTAATAGAAAAGTCTCTCTCTAGTATGTTGCTAGTAAATGAGACATAGACTATGCAAAATTATGAAAAAATATAGGGACACATTAAAGTCCCAAGTTTTAGAGAAATGATGAGCACATCAAAGCTCACGGAAAAAAATGATGAGCATTTCAAAGCTCATAGAAAAATAAATAAAGATAGCTATGTCTCTAAATTATAAGTTAGAAAGAGAGATCGTATCAAATATAGGAGTATTGATCAATTGCCATGTTTCCACACACTTGCACATCTTGATCTAAGAGTATGACATTTCTCTCCTTGGATCTGCAATTTGACTTTACAATATATGCAAGGTAAGTTTGCTACATCTTTTATCCCTACCTATAGCTCCACATAAGCCTTTAGAGTAGGATGAAAAAGAAGGCAAACTTTGATATGAGCCTTGGTGAGGAATCATACACCTTATGAGCGACTCGAGAGTACCATTTGAGGAACACTAAGTCTTTCTTTTACAAAACATTGCAAAATCTCCGATATGAAACTTGTGAACGAATGAGAAAACTAGTGCTCAAGTCAAGTTGTTCTATCTCTCAACCGCCCAAGACAAATGATAAAGCCATAAGCCCCATGAAGGACTAAGGTGAGTCTTTATTGCTAACTTTTCCATTCAAAAGAGAAGTATGCTTGTTGTAGATTTAGTACTCTTGAAATATGAAGCATAGTAGCAACTCCTGATCCATTGAGCTAAGTTTGATTATTTGCTCGGGACGAGCCAAGGTTAAGCTTGGGGGATCTTGTTGGCACCAAGAATGATACACTTTTACATAACTAAAACTCTGTCAACACCCTTAGGATCAAGGATAAAACAATGACATCATGAGCATTCTTTATAAAATAACAAGTTCCACATGTCCATGAGTATTTGATTGCAGGATTAAAGAAATGGAACAAAGGAGAGCCAGTGGGACCGACATAGGGGGTCGGCCGACCTCCTATAGGGCCCACCAGCTCTCCCCCCTGGACATGATCTAGGAGAAGCACCTCTGAGTGGATCTCAACCCTTGGATCACTCTGTGCTTTCTCCCAACGGTCCACATACAACTCACATGGATCCATGGGTCCACATTAAGAGATCAACGTGACAAATCAACTCAGAAGAACCAACCTAGCCACATGACAAGTGGGGCCAGCATCTAGAAGGCCGAGGTGGGCCAGAGACCCCATGGGGGGGGGTCGGCCGACCTCCCACATGGCCCACCAGCCCCTCACTTTTTCCCTAACCAGTGGGGCTGGTTCTAGAAGATGAAGGCAGGGCCCACAGGCCTAGGGGGTCGTCCGACCTCCCCCTAGGTCGGTGCAGGTCCTGGTAACCGCCATACCTATTTAGCACATGTTGAAGATCAAGACCATCCACTCTAAGACGGTTTAGAGGCGGTGGATCCAAGGGTGGAGAATTGAAGCCTCTTGAATCGATGATGTGGCGATGGAGTAGCCCATACTCCACCTCCCACTATAAATAGAGGCTCATACCCCCTCTTCATAGATGGTGAAGAAGCCTACAAGATCTATTCCTTAGATTGTTCTAGTAGTTAGTCTAGAGTGGGAGTTAGAGTTGAGTTGAGCTGCGTTCAGGATTTCCGGAGTCGTCTTCTGGAAAGTCTGGTATAGCTCTTGTATCTTTCCTTCTTTGTAAGACTTTATCTTATTCAATACATTACTTTTCCTCTACTTTACTTAGTCTTTACTTTGAGCATTACTATACTTGTTATAGTCTTGTTATATACTTTTGCTTATTACTAGCCTTTACATCAATAGTCTATGATCCTTGTGGCCTTTCCCGTATGCGATCATTGCCTGTCATAGGGTACTTTGATTATAGATCATATTCAATGTAGTAAGTTGTGTGTAAGCGTGGTGCTTATACATCATCTTACCCTTGGTTACTGCTTGTTGCATGGATTGTTTGTGGTAGCTAGTAAGAGAGTGATAGCCTTGTCTAGTCTTTGTATTCCACCACGTGTTCTTAGGAAAGTTCTTAAAAGGTAAGGCCCTCGTAAACAGAGGGCGCGGTCCGGTAGGAGTTTTGTCCTCCTACTGATCTATCCCCTCGCCTAGCATAATTTATAGTCTACCGATAAGACTAGATAGGAAAGAATACTTACTTGTCTGATTTGTCCTCTAAGGTAGACTCCAGACGACCAAGAAGGTTGCCTTTGAGTTGCTTGATTGCATTCCTCCAGTGGCACCTTTGTTCATCCACTTCCTATGAATGTGCGCTTCTAATATAGATTTGTTCCTCCATGGCACTTAACACTTTCTCATAGCTGAAGTGGTGGTTTAATGAACTCAACCGATGAACAAGCCTTTAACCTCTTTATCCTACAAAATGTTAGTGGACACATACCCGAAGGATTGCAATGATTTTTTAAACATGGTTGTCCAAATTTATATAGTTTTCATCTATGCTAATTAAAAGATGGATTTGAGGATTACTTTAGCTTGGATTTTATTTTATAATGATTTATATCAAATTTTTATTTATTTGACACGTTTTAACATGGTTCAAAGCAAAGGTAACTCGGAGCAAAAGATAAAATGGATAAACTTTAATACTTACAGGTCTTCCCTCCATGAAGGATGAGCTATGTCTCCTTTGCGCGAAGTTGTTGGAATTCATCATATGCCTTGATTCATCTCCGATTGAATTCGTCTCAGGACCTTCCCAACTTGGATTTGTGAGTTTCTGCAGGGGTTAGTCCAACCAAAATAACAAATGCCCACAGAAGCAATTTCTAATTCAATAACCTAACTAAACTCCATGTCTAATTTGATTAAGGAAGACTATTTAACCTAAACAACACGCTTAGTTTAAAGAGTCTTTGGAAGTATGTACAGTACTTCCAAACTAAAGAATACTATAGCAAACAAAGGTAGCATGAAAGCATATAGAGATTGATTCAAATGAAGATGAAAGCATTTGATCATGGTGAGATTTTTTTTCTTTTTCTATGAAATATAATGCAGGCGATATGGATGAATGTAATAAACTAAACATGCAATGGATTCGAAATGAGAGATAAAACTAAATGGAGGCAAATGTATAGATGATTTAAAATAAACATGTAGTGGAATGCAGAAATTTAAAAGATAACTACTCATTAATTTTGGAGTCCATGAGCAAGACTATCTCACCTTAATTGATCAAACATACCATGTCTCACAATGGAAGTTGTGAGCATCTATGTTCCATCACATGAGATGATCTTTGAATTCTTTTGACGGCGACCTTTTCTCCAATCTACACATGGTTAGAATGATATAAATAATTATACATATCTATGAGATGGCAGGGCTCCGATGTTAATGGATCATCAATGTTTAGAAACCCTGGGTTGTGACACCCTGCGTCAAGCTTGCATTAAAGATCATCATTAGCCTCTAAGCATGAGCATTGCATTGCAATCATGTTTTGCATATTCTATGATTTCATGTGTTTTTATAAATGGAAGTAGAATTGAATGGAGCTGTATGCTCTTGCCTTATTTAAACTTGAGTAGTAAATTTTGTTTCAATCTAGAATAATAAGTAGAGTGTTTTTCTTTCTAATCACCTAATCTAAGTTTGGTTTAGAGTTTCAAAATATAAATAGTTCTTTTCCCTAAAGGGATTAATTTGAACTTGAGCTAAAAACCTTTTAAAATAATGGCTTTTCAAGTAATATGCCCTACATGAAAAATGTAGAGAATATTATTTGGAACAACTTTTGTTTAAACTTCAAATCTTAGTTTTGAGTTTTTGAAACTATTTTTAATCAAATCAGTTTGAAACAAAATAAAAGAAAATGGAAAAAAGGAAAACATACCTGAGATGGGCCGAGGGCGAACCATTTGGCCCACTCAGCCTTTCACCCGCCCACGCTCGCCAGCGCCACGCCACGCGTTCCCGCACACGCTCTAACCCGCGGTCGCGCCGTATGCCGGCCGGAGTGCCGCGTGGCCGTCAGCCTCTGCTAGCAGGCGCCGAAAGCGCTCCTCTCCCTCTCACCTTGTGCCGCGCCCTGCCACTCTGCGCCGACCGCACTATGCACCGCCCCGCTCGCCCTCTCGCCGTGTGCCACGCCCTGGCACCGCACTGCGCACCGTCGTCGCATCGCCGTCGTGTCAAGACCCCCACCGGCGACACCGCTCGGCCATAGCCACGTGAAGGGGACACACACCCCCCCTCTCCAACTCACACTCGCAAACGCACCGCACGCTCACCCTCTCACTCTGCCTCGACCTGACCGCGATGAGCTGAGCATCGACAGCGCGCCACCACCCCCTTCTCCGCTCCGCCCCTGTCCTAGCTTCTCTGCTCGATCCACCGAGCACCTAGCCTCACCGTCACGCCGCACACACGGTGCTCGCCCTAACTCCACCGGTCGAGCCCCAACCTCGCCGGAGCGTAGACGCCGCCCCTTCAGAGCACAAACGCCACTGAAGGAGCTCGACCATGTTCACCCTGCTCCACGCCACCACTGCCCGTTCCATCTCGCCGACAGCATCGTCGTGACCTAGCAAGGTGAGAACACCACAGTGCTTACCCTAGCTCTCCCTGAATCGCCGCGCCACCATGCACCGTGCGCCATTGCCGTCACCGCAGAGCTCGCACGTGGCTGAACCTCTTCGGAGCTACTCCGGTCCAACTGAACCCCGTGCCGCACTCACCACACCATGGTGGTTCCCACACGCACTCTCGCCGAGCCTCTCGCCGCTGGCAACGGCTTGGCCGCGTCACACTGTCGTGTCCCACCACCGCCACACACGCCGCCGGCCAGCTTCACCGCCGTGTTGGGTTAACCGACTCCATCGGTTGCTTCGCGATGTCACCACGAGCACGCCATGCCCGAGCTCGCCGTCGACGAGCTCACCGCCGGCGAGAAAGCGCCAGTCAGCGCCGTCGCCCCTACTTCGCTCACCGATGTGTGGACCTGAGTTGACCACAGGCCCCGCACGTCAGCCGCTCACGCTCACTGGGCCGAGCCCACACACTATTAACCTTGGGCCGGATTCAGAAATGCATTTCCTTTATTCAATTTCCAGTGATGTGTAAATACTTGTTTGTTTTATATCTGGAGTTCTGTTAATCCAAAAAATGGTGAGATAAATTTTGGAGAAAGTAATTTTTGGAGAAAGTCTTCAGTACTGTTTGTTAAATAGTTCATTTCCATGCTTAATAGAGCTTAAATGTCTTTCTGTATAAAAGAGTTAAATAAAAATGTGGTATTTTTATGCTTGCTCTGTTATCCTGTGTAGAAGCTAGGAAAAATATAAGATGCTATGATTCTGTGTAAAAATTTAATGATATCTATTAAAAGGTGTTTCTCCTGTTTTCTTAGATAAATTCCTGTGGAAGAACTAAGCGGGGTTAAATCATGAAACTTTTTTTGTAGTCTCTGTATGTCTTGTTCTGTCTAACAAAAATATATTATGTGGTATGTTGTATGGCAGAAAAGGTACTTGTATTTCAAGTGCTCTTTTCTGAGGTTTTCTTTGAAAAATCTTGTAGAAAATAATATGGGTGTGCTGATCATGGAACTTTCTTGATAAATATGTTTCTGAGTAAAGAATTATGTAAAAATACTAAATAGCATGTTTCACCCTGTTAGACAGTAGGTCTAGTGCAAAGTTCTTTTTTCTGCATTTAAATTCATCTTTTTATAGCTGCTGTTTGGTAGCTTTGTTATGTGTGAATTTTCTTCAGTAGTATCCAGTAGACTTGCTCTGTCCTCTATATTTGTTGTAGATTTTTCTTAGTCTATAATAATCTTGCTGTGTAAAGTAGAAACTAGAGTGATTTTGTTGTTTAATCTAGAAGAATTCTTGATTCAAGCATTATCCCTGCATCCACGGTTTAATTATATGCATTGTAAACATTCAGGATCGATAACCTCCCTGAGTGCCCTGAACACCAGTCTCGTATCTTTAAGCCTCGTATCTTTTCAATATTAATTTCACTTGAGTAATTTTATACTGTGATGCATTAGGTGCTAGGAGTTGACTGAATCCCATTTGATGCACTACCTTCCTTGATTATTGAATTACCTATCTTGCTAACCCGATAAATAAAAGTAAAAAGCAACCGCTTAGCCTGCTTAGAATAAATGGTTACATTTACGTTATTCGTATTATCCCATGGGGGTAGTACCAATCACGGTTGGCTATATTTGCTATCATGGGAAAGAACTAGAAAAGTAGTAATGAAAAGCGGTCAACTAGAAGGAAAAGGCACCAAGTGGTCAAGACTTGGGGGCAGTCTGTCCGTTGGATCATATAGGTTTGTATACGATGGTGGCCTTCGTACATATTTGAATGCGCTCTTTCACATTGGGGCCGTTGTGATCTTCAACCTCAAAGCCGAGTAAACACTGTCCGGGCCGACTCTCAGCCTACTGCCGCACCCTCTAGTTTGGAGATACGACCTGCCCCGTGGTGGCCAACTGATTTCTCCAATTGGGTGGACTATACTGAGCTCGCGACGTAACTACCTGGACATTGTTGAGCGGTAACCCAGTGCATGGACCCTACGGGGAAAGTGTGGGCGTGTGTTAAAGGTAATCTTGTTAGCTGGTCGTATATCGATTCGAGTCGTCATCTCCCATCGGACAGTGGGGGATTATGTTGAGCTTCACCACGGTACAACTCCATGTGACATCAGTAATGGTTCTACTAAAATATTGACAATGAAACTGATATAGTATTATTCTATTGTTTGCTTAGATCAAATGAGTGCTCTAGTATAGGTGCAAAACCTAGAGATAAATAATATGATGAAAAATGGCTGCTCTCTAATCTTTAAGTTATTTCATCTTGCTCGCGTTTCCGCAAAAGTAAAGCTTAGCCAACTCCATATATAGCCATGCAAATCCTTGGAGTCTTTATTTTCAGTTAGACGGGTAAGTCTAGCTGAGTACATTCCCGTACTCAGGGTTTATCCCGTTTGTTGCAAATGGCCAAGTATACTTTGGCTATTGTAAGCACTGTCTCTATCCTGTCGAAGGAGAAGAGGAGTAGGCCTTGGGTAAGGTTCTCCTAAAGCTCATCTTTTGCTATTGTGGACGTGGTCTCCAGGCACCCGGTTATTTAAGTATTTCAGTGTGGAGTAAAACTTGGGGAAAGGATTTGGAAAAACAATGTTTTATTTGGCCATGTGTGTTGTGGTGTGATCCTTATTCGCAATTTAAAAACCAAGTGTTGTAATAACTTTTTAATCTCTTATTTCGGTTTATTTCGGTTTAAATTCTTGTTTCATACGAATGTGCATACCTGAGTTCGCGCGATCTTGGTTGGGTATACGATTGTAAGAAATCCTTCGAGATTTCCGGACTACCGGGATTATATGGGCTCAAGTGCTCTAAGTGGTAGTTAGTTCAGCTACTTTAGTACTTGATCTCTTATAATTCGGACGGTTCTGCCACAGTTGGTATCAGAGCTGAGTTCAGGTATCCTCATTCATTTAAACAATTTTACAACAAAAGTGGGGTATTTCCAAAACTATTTTCCTAAGGAATTTAAAAACTTAGGGTGCCAAAGTCCTGTCCTTAGCCATATACTAGGAAATCAGGTGGCTTAGGAATGCTAACTGGGTTCAGGGTTTTGTTCATGCTGGATCTTGATAAAGTGCTGGGGTATCATTCTTTGGAAGAACAATACAAGTTTCGAAAATTGCATTGAAAATATTTGCGAGTTGTGAGAGTATGATCTTAAGTGATATGGTTACTTAATTGTATGCAAGCTTTACGCAAACGAACATGCGAGTATGAAATGCTAGGTGAGTTTTCCGAGCTTGGTGCATAAGGTTTTTGTGCTAACTGATATGTACTTAGTGCGTATCAGGAGGTGCCCGGTGATTTTCTACATTGGGTTTCTCTTAGGCTGAAATGAATTTTCTGTAGGTACACTAACTACGTATCCCATGTAGAATGATTAATTGCGTAATGAGAGATCGTCTTGCCACTAACTAGAACGTTAGGACTTACGAGTCATCCTAGTTGAGTGCGAACGTAATTACGATCATGCATCATGTTTATATTCTTGTACCATGTCTCATACCTCCCCTTAAATTGTAAATTGTCCCATTTTGATAAAAATGATCAACTTAATATTTGTCTCATGAGAGTTCGAAACCCTTTTTCTACAGATGCCTCACACCCGTCTGACCGCTAGGAAGGCAACAGGAAGAGGAGTTCCTCATCACCAGTTGGCAACACGTATGACCAAGGGAAAGTTCTTGACGTACTTTGGGCTACCGACCATCCTTTGGAGGGTCTTGCACGCCATTGGATATCCAGAGGGAAAGGATCCCAAGTACTCTTGGCAGAAGGAACAGTATGGTCAGGATTCTCTGGTCTCGGTACAAGTCAGAATAAAGGTCTTGGAGGGAAGGCCAGATTGGTCTGGCTGGACGATCATCACCAAGGGAGCTGCTGCTAAGAATGGTGCCAATAGGGCAGCCTACCTAGTGATGAAGGATATCATCACTCGCTTCCCCGGGGACCTTACAAAAGCTTGGCCAGGAGTGTTTCCCCGTGGGCAGGCTTTTCCTGTGGATTGGACACAGGCTGAGGGGACTGCACTGGCAGGAGATGAAGAGGAGCACTTCTACTGCAAGACTCTAGGCATGAGCGCCACTGGAGCTTTGCTTGGCACTTGTGATAGTTTGGAGTGTAGTCTCGAGGATGTGATGGAGATCCACGCTGCCACTCTTGAGAGCAAGCGCCAGTTGCAGCAGGAGTTCGAGACTGCAGTTGCACACCTTTGTTGACACGAAAGGTGGCAAACGGATAAGAGACCACAAGCGTACGGTTGTCAAGGGTAGCGTTCACCGGGAGTATTCCGGGTATCGTATTTCCATAGGGAAAGAGAAGTGAGTTAACTAGGATTATGGATATATCCTATGATGAACCAAGGGAGACTATGACAACTGGGTTGAGAGGTTTGATATAGCAAAGATACCTAACAAGGTATAGCTGGTTATACTGGCTTTATCAGCCCTTCTCGTGCAGGAGGCGATGCAATAGATCAGAAAGAGGACAAAACTCTAACCGAAGCGTGCCATCATGTTGTATTGAGGCCCTACCTTTTAAGAATTTATCTTACACACATGGTGGAATACAAAGACTAGATAGGGCTGTCACCACCTACTAGCTACCACAAACAATCTGTGCGATAAGAAGTTTACAAAGGCAAGATTAAGTTTAGACACCATGTCTACACTAATCTTACTACTTTAACCTTGGCCTAAGATTAAAGCACATCACTCAGAGCAAAGCGATGAACAAGCACGAAACGATGTATAACAGCTAAACCAGATTTAGAATATTAAATGCTATAAAGAACTCGGAAGAATCACTTACAAGTGTTGAACTTACAAGAGACTCGCATCCGCTGAGGTGCAGCTCCGGAGAAGATTCCCGACAGGCCCGGGGCTTTCTCCAGAAGACTTCCCTCACTCTCCTCCAACTAGCATAGCACTACCATAGAGCTCCGCTAAGCTAAGTAGTTTCTCCAATGAGGCATGAATGATAAGAGAGCTATAAGGGGTATTTATAGCTAGAGGTGGAGTAGGGGCTACTCTAGTGCCATGTCAGCAATCCGAGAAACTTCAAATCTCCACCCTTGGATCCATCGCCTCTAAACCGCCTTAGGATGGATGGTGTTGATCTTCCACTTGTGTTTAGTGAGTGTGGCGGTTACCAGGTGCTTCAACAATCTAGGGGGAGGTCGGCCGACCCCCCTATGGCCTATGGGCCCTCTCTGGTCCTTCTAGAAGGTGCCCCACTGGTCAGGGACCAAGTGGGGGGTGGTGGCCACCCTGGGGAGGTCGGCCGACCCCCCTATAGGGTCTGTGGCCCACCACCTCTCTCCAGACAGTGGTCCCACTTGTCATAGACTTCATCTGATGCTTCTGGAATGTTTTGTCACGTTTGTTTCCTTGATGTGGGTCCATGGATCCATGTGATGTGAATCTGAACCATTGGGAGAAAGGACAAGTTGATCCAAGGGTCCAAGATCACTTGGGAGTGCTTCTCCTAGATCCTGGCCAAGGTGAAGAGCTGGTGGGCCCTATAGGAGGTCGTCCGACCCCTATGTGGGTCCCACTGGCTCAGTTCGCTCCATTTGCTATAGTTCTGTATCAAATACTTCATTGACATATGGAACTTGTTATTTTAAATAATATGCTCATGATATGCTTGTCTTCCTTCTATTCTGAGGATGTTGACGGTATTTTGGTGGTGACAAAATGGTTCATTCTTACCGTCAACAAGATCCCCCATACTTACCTCTTTGCTCGTCCTCGAGTAAATGATAAAAGTAAAGATAAATATGCTATTTGAAGTATAAAGCAAGCATAAAGATTTATTCAAGACATTTGTCATACTAATAGGATATGTGGTTTTGTCTAACATATATCCTTGAGGGGTTGAGGAATGGAATAGTTCTCAAAGCAGAGTCATCTTCCCAAATCATATTTTAGTACTTGGAGTTTTTGATAAGTTTTTCAAAAGAAATCTCATAAGTCAACTTACTTCTCATATAGCACTCAAGATCACTCAAGTGTATGATTCCTTACCAAGGCATAAAAGAGGTTGCCTTCTTTGTGTCTTCCTACTTCTAAATGGCTTATGTGGAGCTTAGGTCGGGATAAGTAGTGTAGCCTACTTGCATCACTTGTATTGTAAAGTCAAAACAAGGATCCAAGGAGAATAATGTCATAATCCTAGATCAAGATGTGCATGTGTATGGAATATGATAGTGGACTTTATTGTACTCTTTGGCTATGTATGATCTCTCTATCTTAATGATTGTTCAAGATATGGCTATCTCTCTTTTTTTCTGAGCTTTTTCTCATCATTTTTTTTCATAGCCATATCTCTTTTTGAGAGATTTTGAGAGAGATCATATCATTGCATAGAGTATTTATTTGGAACATATGAATGAAAAGCATGTTTTCCGTACTCCAAGTGTAGAAGCAGCGAATGTATGTGGTGTGTACGTGTTCTTGATCTTTAAACTATGACAAAATTCTCAACAAAGGTCACAAGGTTTGACTAAACTCAAAGCAAATACAAGAAACTTATAAGGAAGGTTTTAAACACGTATAAACATTTATGGTTTTGGTAGGAATTTTCACTATAGAGGAGTAGTGACCTTATGGTTTTATGACATTTTCAAAAATTAATCTCCAAGTACTTTAAATAGATAGGGTATGAATCATGAACCGAAGAACTATATCACATTAATCAACAACTTAGTCAATATGATTTCCCTATCAAAGTATTTTCCCACTAGCATAAGCAAAAGCAAAAATTCATCTTTATGACGCTTTTACCCTTTAAACATCATAAATCATGTTACTTTTCAAATTTTAAATTCAGATGTGATCTTCTTATTTTATCTATACCTAATAATAAAGAGACAAAATTTCTCTCCACTTGAATTTTGTTGATCCGACCCATTCAAAAACTACTCCAACAACGTACTCTCTCCCGCATAACATGTCTATTAAAGAAAGTAGAATATTGTAAGAGTTCTAACAGGATACATATACTTTCCGTATTTAACTTAATTTATATTTCTATACTAATACTAATATGATAGGATCGGGCGTTCAGGATTGAGTTCAAAATAGCAAATACAATTACGTAAAAATTTATCTTTCTATACTAATACTAATAGGGATAGGATCTGGCGTTCCAGATTGAGTCAAAAATAGCAAATACAATTACGTACAAAATAAAAGCAAAAAATCATATATCTATATTGAGTCTGATTTCAAAAACTTATTGGGTCGTGTATGTAATCCGAACTCTAAAACAACAGACTTTCCATACGAATTCTATTCTAACATGGCTTGTGCCGACATATAAATATATTATATTTTTTTAACTGATTTATTTCTAAAAAAATATTTTCTAATATGAATCATATTCCGACATAACTCATTATGGCAATATATAGATATATATATATATAATAATAATAATAATAATAATAATAATATAATCTATACATAATAATAAAGAGGTAAAATTTCTTCGTGGTATGACCTTTCCTAAGTAACTCCGTAAATGCAAATGTCTCTAATCAGTTTGCATACTACAACCTTCTATTTTTATATATAGGAATTAGACATGAGTATATTTAAGGATCATATTCTAATTCAAATAGAATACACCCGACTAAAATGAATATGAGTTCTAATCCTAATCCAAATCTAAATAGTTATATTAATAGTTCCCTATTATCTCACGTCATGGAACGTAGCGCTATCCATCTTACCATATTTACATGAGCCCGGGGCACTAAGAAGATGGAAGCTTGACGGGGTGACGACGTGTCCTGTCCAAGAGCGATAGGCCATGGATCGGATCGGAGGTAGTTCAGTGTTGCCGGTTCACATGAGACGGCCGGAAAGGAGTCGACTACCATCAATCACATGTCCGTCCCAGGTACGACAATATTTACCTTTATCTATAGATCATTTATTAAATAAGTAAGCCATGTTAAAAGAAATGATATTTTATATAAAAATTTAAATAAGACGAGTGATCAAACATGGAGTTAAAAATGTCAAATGAACAATAATTTGAAATGGAGGGAGTAATAAAGAGGCAAAATTTCCAGTCTTTTTTTGTCCATCCATTCTTTAATTCGTCTCTTTATAACTACCAGACAATGGAGAGTGAGTACGATTCCAAGACCTTGATGTGATCCGGACTCTAAGAGACAACTGACTTTCCATATGAAACCTATTCCGACATGATGAATACCTATAAATTCTAATTCGAATCTAAATAAGTTTCTATTTCCATGTGTGGGTGAGTCCTATTTTTTTTTACTTGGGGACCACTAATCCACTCATGCATATTTGATTCCGTTTTGGTTTGGTTAGCTCTTATAATTTTTCTTTGTTACGTGGCAGACTTTAGGTTGTTTTTATATTTATGGAAACTATATAATTAGAAATTATAACACGTCGCCATGTGAAAGAAAACAAATCGAACTAAGAACCGAAAAGGACACGGACTATGAGCAATCAAGTATATTGTGTAATCCGATCCGTAAACAAAATAGAACACAAACTATATGTGGATTGTTATTTTATTGCCGATATTAATTTATGTTATTTTAGTTTATGTTATATGGATGTCATGTTTTTTATGAATATTTAATAGTTCTT